>CM076579.1:320667710-321267710 GCA_034641835.2 Pinus albicaulis
TATATCAGTAGGATATGTCATTTTAGCCTCTAGGATTTGTTCAATATACAAGCAGTTTTCTTCATGGCTAGCTTCTGGTGTTGGTATGCTGAAATCATTTTTCACGATTTTAAGAAATCATCTATGTGTTTGTTAGATTCGAACACTTGCCGGTGATCTTCGTTATCGGGCACAACTGGTCTGTAGTTTCACCTTTATACTCGAGTTTTTCATTTATCTCGGTACTTGGCAATTGGCTGCGGTGAAGGCAACTTCATTTGCTAGATGATTACGTGCTCTAGGGATAAAAAATGAGTTCATATTTTTTCGAAAGTTTTTTAACGAGTCAAGAGAAGAGCATTTCGATATTCCCTAAGCTTTGGATTCTTGGGTCTGAGTATTCTCCTTTGATTTGTTTGATGATAAGCTCGTGAATCCCCTAAAATGGATATCCTTTTGGGCTTCTAATTCTTTAAGCGAGCTTGTAAGCCTAGGAAAAGTGCTTCATACTCGACAAAATTGTTAGTGCATGGGAAGTCTAATTTGTATGAAAAACTCGATTTGTGTTTTGAATCCGGACACCTCTGAAAGCACTAGTTTTATTACAAGGGATCCATCGAAGTTTATTGTCCAAAGTATATTTGACTCTTTCTCATTTTCTTGTGTCATGTTGATCGTCAACGTTTTGAAGTTTATTCGAGGTGAAATTTGGTGGGTCTATATTTTCTTTACATGGTTGGGTAATTTCATCTTCGTTATACAAGATAAATGAATCTAAACTTGATTGAATAGAATAGATCAGAGTGTTGTTTGGTTTGTCCATGTTACTCACCATATACTTCATGTGGGCTTCCCTGTATAGTCTTCTATTTTGGGTGAAAACAGGGATGGTGGCATAAGACATGTCCATTTGAAGGCTTCCCCAAGTTTGGCTCCCCATGATCTTGATAAAAGCATGCCATACTTAGGGGGAATGTCAGCTACAACGATGCCCATCACTAGATTCTTGGCAGAGATCTGAGCTAAGTTAACACATAAATCTTTGATTAAACCCAAAAATTTGTCTCTACTTGAGTCAAAGGAATACAAATCTGTGTATGGTTTAGTAATCTCTAAGCCTAAGATTTCCATTACTACTTTGGTCATTATATTGTGTGAAGCTTCGGAATCTAACATGGCATTGTGTAGAATTTTATCGTGTATGCTCAAACTGAAATAGAAGGGAGGGACAGGTCCTTCTTGATATTTTCCTTCAACTTCTGGGCCAAACAACAGCTCAGGTTTTTCGTGCATCGAAGTTTAAGGTGTCAGGTCATCACTTCCTAAGTTCAAAAGCTTTAAAACTTGGTTTTTGTACACATCTTGGGTTACTAGTTAGACTAGGGGGATGGTAATCTTAATCTTGGCAATCTCCCCTCTCAAGGCTGAAAGGAATAATTGACTTGTTGATATTTACATCTGTTTTTTCAATTAAATTCCTTTAAGAAATTTTACTTTGCTCGGACTTGGTTTGGGATAGTAATTGGGATGGTTTTATTTGGACTACTGAGTCGAAGTGCTAGGGGTACTTTTTCCAACATTTGGGTCGGATTCCCTTGTCTTTGTTTGAGTCCGTTTTTCTTGGCTGAAATGTTGGTTTTTTCTGCTATCTTTTGGGATCGGGTTTTCCATGTTCTTCTTGACGACAATATTAGTATTCTTATCTTTTGAATTCTCTACACTTCCCTTGCTCCTAAGATCATCTTGTTTGTGCACCTCCATGATTGCATTTTCAAAACCCAATCTATAGTCATCGGAATCATTATAGGTGTTTGTATTTTGATCATTTGAGAAGAAACCTTGTTCTTCTCTTGGTGAGGAAAACATCATCCCCATCATCGATCCAATCAAGTTTACATGTGATTCTTCCAATATTTCCATCTCCACTGTCTTCCTCATATTGATCTACATGGATTCTGTTGAAAGGGAGGTCTGATTTGTTGGTCACTTTCTTTTTGCTTATCCCTGATTGTTATCTTTTCTATAATTCTGATTTCTATTTACTGTTTTGATCGTTTTGAAGTGCGGTACGGCTTTGATTTGCTTGTGCTTTCTTAATTATGCTCATCTCTTTCATCATTTCTTCCAACATTCTCTCCATTTTTGAGCTTGAAGTAGAGGAGGGGATTCCTCTCGAAAGATACTCTCTTCTCGATTTTCATTCTTGCTCTCTTTTCTATTAAGTTTACTTCCACGGAAAGGAGCACCTCTTTGCATATCTTCCAAAGTTGCAAAAAACTCTTTCTCACGAGTGAATATGTCATGTCCGGGTCAAACCCTTCAGGAAATTTGTTTAAAGTTGAGCCCTGAGGAGGTTTTAGTTCAGGGGAAAGTGCGTTATACACACTGTTAAATCTAGTACAATAAGCTTGTACACTTTCCCCAGGGTTCCTATGGAGATTGTTATAATCATCAAGGACTTGGAGAGGATTCTTTCTCACTTCCCACTTGTTTAAGAATGTTTGAAGGAAGCCTTGGAGGTCATTTATACTACGGGGGGTTAAACCTTTAAACCATTTTCTTACTTCTCCCCCTAAGGTCTAAGAAAACAGTCTGAGTTTGATAGAATCATCATCGATTTCATTTCGATCAAAATATTCATTCATCTTATCCACATGTTGTGATGCAGTTGTAGCATTATTAGCATCATATAATGGAATTTTGGACTGATAGTCTGTGGAAAGATTGACTAGTGGTATATTAAGGGCTAAGGGAGCATACCATGCTGCCATGATATGTGGTGGGGGTGGATGAACAAGTGGTGGATTAACAAGAGGGAGATTTACAAGAGGGGGATTTGGGTACGAGGTGGAGTGGTTTGAACAGGTGGATGAATGGTATACGTAAGTGGATGGAACAATGATGTCATTGCCGAGCTGATTTTGGATGAGAGACACCTAGGTTAAAAATAAAATGTGGATCGAGAGGTGTTGATTCTCTATCGGGATATTCACTTGTTTCGGGGATGAAAGTGAAGACTCGGGAATCTATCCGAATTATATCATCAAATGACCTAGTTCTAACTGGGTTTACTAAGTCAACTTGTGATTGTTGTAGAGCTAAAAGATTTTCAAGAACCGAATTAGCTCTCAAGGGTGATACGAAAACGAGTTGAAAATTTAACCTTAGGAGACTTCCAAAGGATACTACGGGTCATCAACTATCTTAGGTGGATCGGGGTCGGGATGGGCTCTAGTATAAATCTTCCTAGAATCCACTATGCCGGTAATTTGAGATCCAAATGACGAGGGAAAAGTTCAACCAAGTATGACAATCTTTGAGAGGTTAACCGTACGTTTACATAAATTTTGATCTTACAATCCTCTAAGCCGGATTAGGAAAGCTCGTATAATGGTAAGGGTTCTTTCCAGGTGGAGTCTTTAAGGTGCTCGCTCGGGATTATGGAGTCACCGAGGTGGAAGCTTTTTTAGCTCTTAAGGAGGTAAAAGTTTTTGTGGTCCACCACCATGTTTATTATGAAGCCAAACTTGAAATATTTTGGGTTTTTACGAGTTTATTTTGTTTTTATAGGTTAAGAGAGTGTTCTAAGTCTGATTTTTCACTTAGCTAAGGTGTTCAAACAAACCGAGTTGCTCTTATGGCTTGGTAACTGGTTCCTTCAAGGTTCGATAAGGATTTAAAGGAATCCTAAGGATTACTTAGTTTGTCAATGATTCAAAAGAGTCCTATCATGATTTCCATTATGTTAGGAAGTTCTTGAAGAAATTTACTTATGTTATACTGGACCTAAAGTTGAAGGAAAAGGTTTCACAAACCTCTAATTCTCAGCAGGTCCCACACCCTGATCGCCATTATGTTGGTATCCCGTGTTTTGACAGTTCGGCAAGTCAAAAGACAAGGAAACATCAGAACCAATCTTTAGAGTTCCAGGATCTAGTCCTCTTTGTTCTCGAGAGAGGGATCTCTCAAATATTTGTTTGCAAAGGTTTATCTTGTTTGATTTGGTTATGGATTTTATACTAGTTATTACGTGCAGATGTTTGTTTGATTGGGTTGAGTTGATACATCAGAATATGAAAGGTCTAGGAAAGATAGACAGAAAGAGGAAATATCCGGTTCATTTGGAAATGGAGTCAAAATAAGATCATAACAAACTCTTCAAGGGATATGGGATATCAAAGGGCAAATCTAACTTGGCCACAGGATCCTTTGTTTTGGAATGAGATGGACATTAATGGTTTGGAAAAAGAAGTTTAATTCTCAACAAAGGGAACTTGAGAAACATGACTTATCAATAAAGAGATATTTGATAGACAGGGCTAACCATAAATTCTACAAACATTCTTTAAGCAAATAATGATTTCAAGACAACTTTTAAAATGAAATCTAAGATTCAGGGAACACCCTATTTCCTCAAAAATTTTATTTCAAAGGATTTAGAAAACATAAAAGATTCACTGATAATTTCATTTATAGAAGAGGGAACACCTAAATAACATCTGTGTTTGCAACTATAAAGACCTTCAAAACAACTGTTTAACGAGGGCAAAGGGTAGATCAAAACCGACCTCTTTGGTTAACTTAAGACAATGGTACTTCGAAGGGAGATTTCAATAACGGCTTTCAAGTGATGGCAGACAAGCAGGGAGAACCATAACATGCTAAAACCAACTATTTGAGCTATCAAGGAAATAAATGAGCATGAAGACTAAAGAGAAGTTTTAAAGCCTCTAAAATACTTCAGCAGAAGAAAACATAAAATAGTGAAGGGTGAACAGGTCTAAGGTGCTTCCAGGAGTCATTTCTTAGCCTAAAAATTTTAGCCTACTGTAGTAAGAAATTATGGAACAGAATGAAAACAGGAGAAACCATTAAACAATTCAGAATACTTCACCAATAGCCAAGCTCATGGATCCAATGATAGAGCCTTCTCAGTAACAAGCATGCAACAACATCATCAGGGCTTCCAAGACTTCAATATCATCTTCAACTTCAACACACTATGTACTTATTTCAAAGAGTTTCAGTATTACAACTTGTGATCAAACAGCAACCCACCTTCTCATCTTATGCAGAAGTACTTATAGGAAGATGAGGAGGTGAGAACTAACAAAAATATCTCGTGAACCATTAATACAGATTAAATGACTTCTTGGTCTCTTGAGGGGTTCGATGGAGAAGTGTACAGGTGGATCACTGTATTAATGTTTTACAATTCATATCAAAGTTCGGTGGGAGCTTTATTTGACTTTGAGGCTCTATGTTCTGTCCGGAGCAACTCTGCAGCTATTTTCTATTACACTCCTTTGGCAGAATTAACTTCTTGGCAGCGCTGGAGGCAGATATTTCCTGAATCAATAACTTTGGCCTCTGTTTGAAAGGTTTGAGGCAACAGGTGGATCTTTGTAGTAGCTGAGGAATCAATTCGCCTCAGTTGAAGCAGTGGAAACCTTTCTGTCACCGAAACACTTATGATTTTCTTAAATAATGTCTAAATTCGGGGAACTAGGTTTTTATAAGCATTCTTAGCCATAATCCCCAAAATCTGTCTTCAATCTTTTGTCCTTCCGCGCTATGTTCTTTAAAACTTGTACTCTTTTTAAAATCGCGTTAAAACGCAGTCTCTTATCAATGTGCAGAGCCGCACTGGGCCTTACGGCATCAATACTTATAGAGGACTGACGAAACATGGAATGGAGCCCCCGGATGGCCTCTCTGTAATGAAACGAGGGCATGAGAATCGTCATTCCCAGCCCTTGGAATTTCTTCGTTATACAATGGAAAACCATTTAGAACACCTGAACCAAACACAAAAAAATTAAGAAATCCTGCGGAAAATAGGTTTAAACTGCTTCAGATGGCAGGGGGAGGAGCGTAGCCGTCGGATAAAATCATCTAACGGTGGAGATCTGCATAGAAAGGAAAAAAGGATAGCAGGAGAAGAATAAGGAGGAGCAATTTTGGACCGTCCGATATGGACACGTGGATGGTCCAGATCTTAACCGGAGGGTCTCAATCGGGGGTGGCAAAAAAGAGGATGCGATTAGAAACTTTGCGATTGAGCGCTGGCCGCTGATCTGAGGACCAGATCGACGGCGGGGAATGAATCGGAGGTAATCGTAAGGGGTTGAAACATTGCGATGCGATTTTGCACGGACCATTGGATTGGCGAGACAGATCAACGGTCAAGAATAAATCGGAGGGAGAGCAGGATCGGAAGATCGGAAGTATGGACTACGATTGATCGGAGGGTACACTTGAAGCATTGCGATTGCGATCGGGCGGGGGGATTATGCCTATATTAAGGTCAAAAGGTGGGTTTTGGCCCTTTTAAATGGAATTTGAAGGCCAAGGAAAGGAACGATAGAGGGGTAAGGGAGAAAAATGGCCAACAAAGGTTAGGGGAAATATTTTCAAGGGGATTTTGGGGGTTCAGCACAGCTCAAGAAGAAGTTTTAAACCATGTCAGGAGGATTTTCACGAATGGAGGGAGAAACTTATGAAAAGTGGGGAAATAACATGGAGAAAAGTTGGAGTAAATGAAGGTTAGTTATGAGTGGGAGAAAGGGGAAAAGTGATGGTTTCTTTAGCAGTTTCTTACAGGAAATCAGCAGAATTAATAGGAACAATAATGAGGATTTTGGACAGAGGCATGAGGCCTTAAAGAGACTTCAAAAGCCAATAATTTTTTAATGATAAAAATTTGTTCCTTGGAGGCTCAAAAAGATTTAGCCACCTTTTGGTATAACAAAATATTATAGGTGGCTAACAGTGGCTCCACTTGGGGATGGTGCCTTCTTGAAGGCATCAAGAATTCAGTCTTGATTTCTGGGAGGCTGATTAGTTGCCTCATCCATTGGGCTGTCCTTCTGTGATTGAATGATCTTCTCTAAAAACATATTTGGCAACCATGAAAACAATGGACCTTTATCAACCAACTTGCTACCTACCCAATCCTACAGATCTAGCATTTTTTCTTCATCAGAGTGCACTTGCATTGGAAAAATATTTATACAACATTTTATTCTTTCAAAAAAGCAGGAAATCTAAACTATTTCTACTCCTTATTTCTCCTTGAACTCAGATTAAACAGTTGAGCTCAGATATTTCTCTACCTAGTCTACTGTCTGTTGGGATTAAACAGTCCAACAAAATTTCATTCTCTAAATTCTACAACAAAAATATAAAAACAGTCAAGTCAAGATTAAGCTGTTTGACTTGCTGTGATCTATGGAATAAAAACAAGCTGCACATAGATTATTATTTGCAGAAAAATTAAATCAAAATGGAAGGCTTAAGATCTGAAAGTTTCTCATTATGGCCTTATTTTTCTTTACAGATCTGTTTTTAATTTTGTTTTGAGCTGTCTCTTTCTTGATATCTAATTCAGATTTTGGGAAAATTAGAACCAGTTTCTCTCTTTTATGACTCAAAAAAATAAAACAGTTTTGAGTCATCTCTCTTGGAAACCTTGGTTCAGATTTCAACATGTTTGAACCTTTAATTTCTATCCCAATCTATCTACTGATAAGCCAAGATTAAATAGTTTGGCAAATCAAATTCACTACCCTATCAACAGAAAATTGAAAGCTAATTAGTCATGATTAAACAGTTTCACTAAATAGAAGTGTGTTTTGCAGGAGTGGCATTTAAGCTTGCACACTTTCAGATTTATTTCTCTTTTTGGCATGGGGCTGTGCCTTTCTTGTTTTTCATTTCTACCCTCTTTTTATTTTTTCCTATTGTTTTTTTTGTATTTTTGAAGTTTTATAACTTTTGAATGCAATGGTTAGACTATGATATTTACAATGGAGACAAAAATGCTTTGAAACTTAATATTCTTGGCAGAAGTAATGCTTGAGCATCCTGCCATTGACAGGACCTCCATATAAGTCTTCTCCATTCAATTCTTTCAAGAAAAATGTATTATGACCCCTCCCAGCATGAATAATATATTTCCCTTTCCACAAGTTCTCAAACTTGCCATGTTTCCCCTTCTCTTCCCTCCGTGAATCCCACTTAAGAACAACACTTCCAACCTGGAAATTGTTTGCCTTATTCCTCTTATCAAATTTCTTCGTCATATTTTCTTGGACTAACTGTGTTCTCTCATAAAATTCTTCTCTAGTCTGCTGCAAATGGATTGTTTGGTTGATCCTCCTCTGCATATCATTTTCCTCAACCTGTACTTCTTGAAGGAGTTTTATGACTGGAACTCCTAATGAGGTAGGAGAAATTGCATCCATGCCATAAACTAACTGATAGGGGGACATATTTATTGATTTCTTTGTAGTTAGTCTATCAGCCCATAAGGCATGAACCAACTTACTGTGCCATGATTTTTGATTTTCTTCCAACAGTTTTTTAATGATATTGATGAGACTCTTGTTGGAGGATTCCGCTAATCCATTTCCTTGGGGGTAGTAAGTAGTGGAATGGCCCAAGGTTATATGGTATTTGTGACAGAAATCAACCATCTTTTTGGATTTGAAAGCAGCAACATTGTCTGTTATGATTTTTCTGGGACAACCAAATCTGGATAGGATGTGGGTTTCCAGAAACTTGATAATGACAGAGTCGTTAGCATTCCTGGTAGGTATAGCTTCTATCCATTTGGTGAAGAAGTCAGTGGCTGTGAGGATCCACTTATGTTGAGCTGAGGAAGATGGATGAATTTCTCCAATGAAGTCCAGCCCCCATTTTTGAAAGGGTGCCTCAACTCTGATAGGATGTAGGGGTAAGGGAAGGAGCTTTTTCTTGCCATTAAAGATTTGACACTTATGGCAAGACATGACAAGCTTCTGAGTATCTGGGAAAAGTGTAGGCCAATAGTAACCTGATCTGAGAATTTTGTTTGCTGTGGCCTTCTAATAGAGGTGTCCTCCACATTCACCTTCATGTAGTTCGTGCATGATCTTCCCTGCATCATCTTCAAGTAAACATTTAAGCAAAATTCCAACAACGTTTTTCCAATATAACACCCCGTCTAAAATGCAAAAACTAAAAGCTTTCTATTTCAAAAATCTAGCTTTAGTTTTAGACAAAGAAGGAGAAGTATTCAAATATAAAAGCACATAAACAATGTCAGCATACCAGGGGGAATTCAAGAAAGTTTCCTCAATAAAAGGGGCGTCATATTCTTCCATTTCTTCCAACATATCCACCATATTCATGTCTAGTGCTTGGAAGTTGGACTCGGCCATAAGTTTTACTAATCCTTGTCCCTTAACAAGTTTGGTGGGCCTAATTTCTAAGTCATATTCAACAATAGTTGCGATCCATTTTCCCCTTTTACCATCAGGGTCTTGACTTAGAATATCCTTGACAACAGCATGTGGAACAAAAGCAATTATGCGAGAGTGTAAAATATAAACCCTAAATTCTTTTAATGCTTTTACTAATGCTAAGGCTTGCTTTTCCATAATGTTATAATTGAGAGGAGTGTCTCTTACGGCCCTACTAAAAAATGATATTGGTTGTTCTTGTCTGAGATCATTCTTTTGAAGCAAAACTGCAGCTATTGTATGTTCAGATGCAAAAGAAAAAATGTAAAAGTCTTTGGTAAAATCAGGACTAATCAGTACTGGCGCTTGGGTAAGAGCTTGTTTGACCAGTTCGAATGATTGTTTGGCTGGCAAAGTCCATTTTACACCCACATTTTTCTTAAGCATGTTTGTGATGTTTTTCAATAGCTCAGCAAGGTTGGGAATAAACCTTCTCAAAAAATTAATCTTTCCAATGAAAGATTGCAATTCTTTGAGGCTTCTAGGCTGGCTGATTTGCAATATGCCATCTATCCTCGTAGGATCTATTTTGATTCCCTCTTCTGAAATTATGTGACCAAGAAGTTTCCCTTCTTGGAGTCCAAAGAGGGTCTTCTTGGGATTTAGTGATAAGCCAAATTTCCTACATTTCTCAAAAACCTTCCTTAGGTGAATCAAATGTTCTTCATCAGTTTTTGAGAAAACAGTTATGTCATCAAGGTAGATAATTATAAAATAGCCAATATCTTTAGAGAAGGCTATGTCCATGGCCCTTTGGAAGGTGGCCCCTGCGTTCATTAATCCGAAAGGCATTTTGACATACATGAAAGTTCCCCAAGGTGTGGTAAAAGCAGTTTTGATTTGATCACTTGGGAAAACTAACACCTGATTGTAACCCGAGAACCCATCTAATAGGGATATTCTTCTTGATCCAACTACCGTTTGAAGTATATGGTCCATCTTAGGTAAAGGGTAGTTGTGTTTTAAAGAGGCTCTGTTTAAATTTCTGAAGTCAATACAGACTCTGATCTCCGCAGTTTTCTTTCTAATAGAAACTAAGTTTGATACCCATTCCGAAAATCTAATGGGTACTATGATCCCAGCGTTGTACATTTTCTCAATTTCTGCCTTAACCGAAGGTAATAAAAGGGGATTTATTCTCAGTTTTTTCTTAAAAGGCTTTTGATTTTCCTTCAAGGGAATTTTATGATGGATGATGCTGGTATCATATGATTTCAAGTCTTTGTATTCCCAAGCAAACACATCCTTAAATTCTTTAAAAAGCTTTATGTACTGTGATTTTATGTGGGCTAGGAGGGTGCTGGATAGCTTGATCATCTTGGGTTCTGCGAGACTGCCTATGTTGTGTTCTTCTACATTTGTCTCCACAGTCTCCATTCTGGGTTCTTTAGCTACATCGTTGAGATCAAACAGGTGTTCTAAAGGTGTGAGACCTCTTGGGATTTTATCATTTTTGCATTGTAAGACTTCCAAGTCTTCTCGGTCTTCACTGTTCACTGCCTCTGCTTCAAAAGAATTTTCTCAACGATTTATATCAACAGGATATGTCATTTCAGCCTCTGGGATTTGTTCAATATACAAGCAGTTTTCTTCATGGCTAGCTTCTGGTGTTGGTATGCTGAAATAATTTTCTGATTTTAAGAAATCATCTATGTGTTTGTCAGATTCAAACACTTGCTAGTGATCTTCGTTATCAGGAACAACAGGTCTGTGTTTCACCTTTATACGGAGTTGTTCATTTATCTCAGGTACTTGGCAATTGCTGGCAGTGAAGGCAAGTTCATTTGCTAGATGATTCCGTGCTCTAGGGATAAAAATGAGTTCATATTTTTCGAAAGTTTTTAACAGGTCAAGGGCAGCATTTCGATATTCCCTAAGCTTTGGATTCTTGGTTGAGTATTCTCCTTTGATTTGTTTGATGATAAGCTCAGAATCCCCTAAAATGGATATCCTTTGGGCTTCTAATTCTTTAAGCAGTTGTAAGCCTAGGAGAAGTGCTTCATACTCAGCAATATTGTTAGTGCATGGGAAGTCTAATTTGTATGAAAAACTCTGATTTGTGTTTTGAATCCAGACACCTACCCCGGCACTAGTTTTATTACAGGATCCATCGAAATTTATTGTCCAAAGTATATTTGACTCTTTCTCATTTTCTTGTCGCTGTTGATCGTCAACGTTTTGAAGTTTATTCGAGGTGAAATTTGGTGGGTCTATATTTTCTTTACATGGTTGAGTAATTTCATCTTCGTTATACAAGATAAATGAATCTAAACTTGATTGAATAGAATAAATCGGAGTGTTGTTTGGTTTGTTCATGTTACTCACCATATACTTCATGTGCGCTTCCCTGTATAGTCTTCTATTTTGGTTGAAAATAGGGATGGTGGCATAAGACATGTCGATTTGAAGGCTTCCCTGAAGTTTGGCTCCCCATGATCTTGATAAAAGCTTGCCATACTTAGGGGGAATGTCAGCTACAACGATGTCCATCACTAGATTCTTGGCAGGGATCTGATCCAAGTTAACACATAAATCTTTGATTAAACCCAAAAATTTGACTCTACTTGAGTCAAAGGAATACAAATCTTTGTATGGTTTAGTAATCTCTAAGCCTAAGCTTTCCATTACTACTTTGGGCATTAGATTGTGTGAAGCTCCAGAATCTAACATGGCATTGTGTAGAATTTTATCGTGTATGCTCAAACTGACATAGAAGGGAGGGACTGTTCCTTCTTGATATTTTCCTTCAACTTCTGGGCCAAACAACAGCTCAGGGTTGTCGTTTGTCAAGTTTAAGGTGTCAGTATCACTTCCTAAGTTCAAAGCTTTTAAAACTTGGTTTTTGCACACATCTTGGGTTACTAGTTCAGCTAGGGGGATGGTAATCTTAATCTTGGAAATCTCCCCCTCAAGGCTGAAAGGAATAATTGACTTGTTGATATTACATCTGGTTTTTCAATTAAATTCCTTTAAGCAATTTTACTTTGCTAAACCTGGTTTGGGATAGTAATTGGGATGGTTTTATTGGGACTACTAGCTGAAGTGCTAGGGGTACTTTTTCCAACATTTGGCTGGATTCCCTTGTCTTTGTTTGAGTCTGTTTTCTTGGCCGAAATGTTGGTTTTTTCCGCTGTCTTTTGGGACTGGTTTTCCATGTTCTTCTTGACAGCAATGCTAGTATTCTTATCTTTTGAATTCTCTACACTTCCCTTGCTCCTAAGATCATAATGTTTGTGCACCTCCATGATTGCATTTTCAAAACCCAATCTATAGTCATCATAATCGTTATAGGTGTTTGTATTTTGATCATTTGAGAAGAAACCTTGTTCTTCCTCGGTGAGGAAAACATCATCCCCACTGTCTAATCCAATCAAGTTTACATGTGATTCTTCCAATCTTTCCAGCTCCCTGTCTTTCTCATATTGATCTACATAGTTCTGTTGAAAGGGAGGTCTGATTTGTTGGTCACTTTCTTTTTGCTTATCCTGATTGTTATCTTTTCTATAATTCTGATTTCTATTTATGTTTTGATTGTTTTGAAGTGCAGTCTGGCTTTGATTTGCTTGTGCTTTCTTAATTATGCTCATCTCTTTCATCATTTCTTCCAACATTCTCTCCATTTTTGAGCTTGAAGTAGAGGGAGGGGATTCCTCTCTGAAAGATACTCTCTTCTCAGTTTTCATTCTTGCTCTCTTTTCTATTAAGTTTACTTCCACGGAAAGGGCACCTCTTTGCATATCTTCCAAAGTTGAAAAAAATCTTTCTCTGAGTGAATATGTCATGTCTGGGTCAAACCCTTCAGGAAATTTGTTCAAAGCTGAGCCCTGAGGAGGTTTTAGTTCAGGGGAAAGTGCGTTATACACGCTGTTAAATCTGGTACAATAAGCTTGTACACTTTCCCCAGGGTTCCTATGGAGATTGTTATAATCAGCAAGGACTTGGAGAGGATTCTTTCTCACTTCCCACTTGTTTAAGAATGTTTGATGGAAGCCTTGGTGGTCATTTATACTACGGGGGGTTAAACCTTTAAACCATTTTCTTACTTCTCCCCCTAAGCTCTGAGCAAACAGTCTGAGTTTGATAGAATCATCATCGATTTCATTTCGATCAAAATAGTCATTCATCTTATCCACATGTTGTGATGCAGTTGTAGCATTATTAGCACCATATAATGGAATTTTTGACTGATAGTCCTGTGGAAGATTGACTAGTGGTATATTAAGGGCTAAGGGAGCATACCATGCTGCCATGATATGTGGTGGGGGTGGATTAACAAGTGGTGGATTAACAAGAGGGAGATTTACAAGAGGGGGATTTGGCTGGAGTGGAATGGTTTGAACAGTGGATGGAACAGCAGCAGATTGCTGAGCTGATTTTGGATGAGAGACACCTAGGTTAAAAAGAAAATGTGGATCAGGAGGTGTTGATTCTCTATCAGGATATTCACTTGTTTCCCGGGATGAAAGTGAAGACTCAGAATCTATCTGAATTATATCATCAAATGACCTAGTTCTAACTGGGTTTACTAAGTCAACTTGTGATTGATGTAGAGCTAAAATATTTTCAGGAACTGAATTAGCTCTCAAGGGTGATGTGAAAATAGTTGAAAATTTAACCTTAGGAGACTTCCAAAGGATACTTTCTGGGTCATCAACTATCTCAGGTGGATTGGGGTTAGGATGGGCTCTAGTATAAATCTTCCTAGAAGCCACTATGCCGTAATTTGAGATCCAAATGACAGGAAAAGTTCAACCAAGTATGACAATCTTTGAGAGGTTAACTGATCTGTTTACATAAATTTTGATCTTACAATCCTCTAACTGGATTAGGAAACTGTATAATGGTAAGGGTTCTTTCCAGTGGAGTCTTTAAGGTCTGCTCAGGATTATGGAGTCACCAGGTGGAAGCTTTTTTAGCTCTTAAGGAGGTAAAAGTTTTTGTGGTCCACCACCATGTTTATTATGAAGCCAAACTTGAAATATTTTGGGTTTTTCTGAGTTTATTTTGTTTTTATAGGTTAAGAGAGTGTTCTAAGTCTGATTTTTCACTTAGCTAAGGTGTTCAAACAAACAGAGTTGCTCTTATGGCTTCGTAACTGGTTCCTTCAAGGTTTGATAAGGATTTAAAGGAATCCTAAGGGTTACTTAGTTTGTCACTGATTCAAAGGGTTTCTTGAAGAAAGTTACTTATGTTATACTGGACCTAAAGTTGAAGGAAAAGGTTTCACAAACCTCTAATTCTCAGCAGGTCCCACCCTGATCGCCATTATGTTGGTATCCCGTGTTTTGACAGTTCGGCAAATCAAAAGACAAGGAAACATCAGAACCAATCTTTAGAGTTCCAGGATCTAGTCCTCCTGTTCTCAGAGAGGGATCTCTCATATATTTGTTTGCAAAGGTTTATCTTGTTTGCTTTGGTTATGGATTTTAGACTAGTTATTAAATGCAGATGTTTGTTTGGTTGGGTTGAGTTGATACAGCAGAATATGAAAGGTCTAGGAAAGATAGACAGAAAGAGGAAATATCTGGTTCATTGGGCAATGGAGTCAAAATAAGATCATGACAAACTCTTCAAGGGATATGGGATATCAAAGGGCAAATCTAACTTGGCCACAGGATCCTTTGTTTTGGAATGAGATGGACATTAATGATTTGGAAAGAGAAATTTAATTCTCAACAAAGGGAACTTGAGAAACATAACTTAACAATAAAGAGATATTTGATAGACAGGGCTAACCATAAATTCTACAAACATTCTTTAAGCAAATAATGATTTCAAGACAGCTTCTAAAATGAAATCTAAGATTCGGGGAACACCCTATTTCCTCAAAGATCTTATTTTAAAGGATTTAGAAAACATAAAAGATTCACTGATAATTGCATTCATAGAAGAGGGAACACCTAAATAAAATCTGTGTTTGCAACTATAAAGACCTTCAAAAAAACTGTTTAAGCAGGGGCAAAGGGTAAGATCAAAACCGACCTCTTTGGTTAACTTAAGACAATGGTACTTCGAAGGGAGATTTCAATAACGGCTTTCAAGTGATGGCAGACAAGTAGGGAGAACCATAACATGCTGAAACCAACTATTTGAGCTATCAAGGAAATAAACGAGCATGAAGACTAAAGAGAAGTTTTAAAGCCTCTAAAATACTTCAGCAGAAGAAAACATAAAACAGTGAAGGGTGAACAGGTCTAAGGTGCTTCCGGGAGTCATTTCTTAGCCTAAAACTTTCAGCCTACTGTAGTAAGAAATTATGGAACATAATGAAAACAAGGGAAAAAACATTTAACAGTTCAGAGCACTTCACCGACAGCCAAGCTCATGGATCCAATGATAGAGCCTTCTCAGGAACAGACATGCAACGACATCATCAAGACATCCAAGACTCCAAATTATTTTCAACTTCAACAGACTTGTATATTTATTTCAGAGAGTTTCAATATTACAACTTGTGATCAAATAGCAACCAACCTTCTCATCTTATGAAGAAGTACTTATAGGAAGATGAGGAGGTGAGAACTAACAAAAATATCTCGTGAACCATTAATACAGATTAAATGACTTCTCGACCTCTTGAGGGGTTCGATGGAGAAGTGTACAGGTGGATCACTGTATTAATGTTTTACAATTAATATCAAAGCTCGGTGGGAGCTTTATTTGACTTTGAGGCTCTATGTTTTGTCCGGAGCAACTCTGCAGCTATTTTCTATTACACTCCTTTGGCAGAATTAACTTCTTGGCAGCGTTGGAGGCAGATATTTCCTGAATCAATAACTTTGGCCTCTGTTTGAAAGGTTTGAGGCAACAGGTGGCTCTTTGTAGTAGCTGAGGAATCAATTCGCCTCAGTTGAAGTGGTGGAAACCTTTCTGTCAGCGAAACACTTATGATTTTCTTAAATAGTGTCTAAATTCGGGGAATTAGGTTTTTATAAGCACTCTTAGCCATAATCCCCCAAATCTGTCTTCAATCTTCTGTCCTTCCGCGCTCTGTTCTTTAAAACTTATACTCTTTTTAAAATCGCGTTAAAACGCAGTGTCTTGTCAATGTGCAGAGCCGCACCGGGCCTTACGGCATCAATACTCATAGAGCAGCGACGAAGCATGGAATGGAGCCACCGGATGGCCTCTCTATAATGAAACGAGGGCATGAGAATCATCATTCCCAGCCCTTGGCATTTCTTCGTTATACAATGGAAAACCATTTAGAACACCTGCACCAAACACAAAACAATTAAGAAATCCTGCGGAAAATAGGTTTAAACTGCTTCAGATGGTGGGGGGAGGAGCGTAGCCGTCGGATAAAATCATCTAACGGTGGAGATCTGCATGGAAAGGAAAAAAGGATAGCAGGAGAAGAATAAGGAGGAGCAGTTTTGGACCATCCGATCTGGACACGTGGATGGTCCAGATCTTAATCGGAGGGTCTCAATCGGGGGTGGCAAAAAAGGGGATGCGATTGGAAACTTTGCGATTGAGCCCTTTTTGATTGAGCGCTGGCCGCTGATCTGAGGACCAGATCGACGACGGGGAATGAATTGGAGGTAATCGCAAGGGGGTGAAACATTGCGATGCGATTTTGCACGGACCGTTGGATCGGCGGGATAGATCAATGGTCAAGAATAAATCGGAGGGAGAGTAGGATCGAAAGATCGGAGGTATGGACTGCGATTGATCGGAGGGTACACTTGAAGCATTGCGATTGCGATCGGGCAGGGGGCTTATGCCTATATTAAGGTCGGAAGGTGGGTTTTGGCCCGTTTAAATGGAATTTGAAGGCCCTGGAAAGGAACGATAGAGGGGTAAGGGAGAAAAATGGCCAACAAAGCTTAGGGGAAAGATTTTAAAGGGGATTTTGGGGGTTCGGCACAGCTCAACAAGAAGTTTTAAACCATGTCAAGAGGATTTTCACGAATGGAGGGAGAAACTTATAAAAAGTGGGGAAATAATATGGAGAAAAAGTGGAGTAAATGAAGGTTAGTTATGAGTGGGAGAAAGGGGAAAAGTGATGGTTTCTTCAGCAGTTTCTTATAGGAAATCAGCAGAATTAATAGGAACAGTAATGAGGATTTTGGACAGAGGCATGAGGCCTTAAATAGACTTCAAGAGCCAACAATTTTTTAATGATAAAAAATTGTTCCTTGGAGGCTCAAAAAGATTTAGCCACCTTTTGGTATAACAAAATATTATAGGTGGCTAACAGTGGCTCCACTTAGGGATGGTGCCTTCTTGAAGGCATCAAGAATTCAGTCTTGATTTCTGGGAGGCTGATTAGTTGCCTCATCCATTGGGCTGTCCTTCTGTGATTGAATGATCTTCTCTAAAAACATATTTGGCAACCATGAAAACAATGGACCTTTATCAACCAACTTGCTACCTACCCAATCCTACAGATCTAACATTTATTCTTCATCAGAGTGCACTTGGATTGGCAAAATATTTATACAACATTTTATTCTTTCAAAAAAGCAGGAAATCTAAATTATTTCTACTCCTTATTTCTCCCTGAACTCATATTAAACAGTTGAGCTCAGATATTTCTCTACCTAGTCTACTGTCTATTGGGATTAAACAGTCCAACAAACTTTCATTCTCTAAATTCTACAACAAAAATATAAAAACAGTCAAGTCAAGATTAAGCTCTTTGACTTGCTGTGATCTATGGCATAAAAACAAGCTGAACATAGATTATTATTTGCAGAAAAATTAAATAAAAATGGAAGGCTTAATATCTGAAAGTTTCTCATTATGGCCTTCTTTTTCTTTACAGCTCTGTTTTTAATTTTGTTTTGAGCTGTCTCTTTCTTGATATCTAATTCAGATTTTGGGAAAATTAGAACCAGTTTCTCTCTTTTATGACTCAGAAAAATAAAACAGTTTTGAGTCATCTCTCTTGGAAACCTTGGTTCAGATTTGAACATGTTTGAACCTTTAATTTCTATCCCAATCTATCTACTGATAAGCCAAGATTAAATAGTTTGGCAAATCAAATTCACTACCCTATCAATAGAAAATTGAAAGCTAATTAGTCAAGATTAAACAGTTTGACTAACTAGAAGTGTGTTTTGCAGGAGTGGCATTTAAGCTTGCACACTTTCAGATTTATTTCTCTTTTTGGCATGGGGCTGTGCCTTTTTTGTTTTTCATTTCTGCCCTCTTTTCCTTTTTCCTATTGTTTTTTTGTATTTTTGAAGTTTTATAACTTTTAAATGCAATGGTTAGACTATGATATTTACAATGGAGACAAAAATGCTTTGAAACTTAAGATTCTTGGCAGAAGTAATTCTTGAGCATCCTGCCATTGACAGGACCTCCATATAAGTCTTCTCCATTCAATTCTTTCAAGAAAAATGTATTATGACCCCTCCCAACATGAATAATATATGGCCCTTTCCACAAGTTCTCAAACTTGCCATGTTTCCCCTTCTCTTCCCTCCGTGAATCCCACTTAAGAACAACACTTCCAACCTGGAAATTGTTTGCCTTAGTCCTCTTATCAAATTGCTTCTTCATATTTTCTTGGACTAACTGTGTTCTCTCATAAACTTCTTCTCTAGTTTGCTGCAAATGGATTGTTTGGTTGATCCTCCTCTACATATCATTTTCCTCAACCTGTACTTCTTGAAGGAGTTTTATGACTGGAACTCCTAATGAGGTAGGAAAAATTGCATCCATGCCATAAACTAACTGATAAGGGTACATATTTATTGATTTCTTTGTAGTTAGTCTATCGGCCCATAAGGCATGAACCAACTTACTGTGCCATGATTTTTGATTTTCTTCCAACAGTTTTTTAATGATATTGATGAGACTCTTTTTGGAGGATTCCGCTAATCCATTTCCTTGGGGGTAGTAAGTAGTGGAATGGCCCAAGGTTATATGGTATTTATGACAGAAATCAACCATATTCTTGGATTTGAAAGCAGCAGAATTGTCTATTATGACTTTTCTGGGACAACCAAATCTGGATAGGATGTGGGTTTCAAGAAACTTGATAATGACAGAGTCGTTAGCATTCCTGGTAGGTATAGCTTCTATCCATTTGGTGAAGAAGTCAGTGGCTGTGAGGATCCACTTATGTTGAGCTGAGGAAGATGGATGAATTTCTCCAATGAAGTCCAGCCCCCATTGTTGAAAGGGTGCCTCAACTCTGATAGGATGTAGAGGTAAGGGAAGGAGCTTTTTCTTGCGATCAAAGATTTGACACTTATGGCAAGACATGACCAGCTTCTGAGTATCTGGGAAAAGTGTAGGCCAATAGTAACCTGATATGAGAATTTTGTTTGCTGTGGCCTTCCAGTAGAGGTGTCCTCCACATTCACCATTGTGTAGTTCATGCATGATCTTCCCTGCATCATCTTCAAGTAAACATTTAAGCAAAATTCAAACAACGTTTTTCCAATATAACACCCCGTCTAAAATGCAAAAACTCAAAGCTTTCTATTTCAAAAATCTAGCTTTAGTTTTAGACAAAGAAGGAGGAGTATTCAAATATAAAAGCACATAAACAATGTCAGCATACCAAGGGGAATTTAGGAAAGTTTCCTCAATAAAAGGGGCATTAGATTCTTCCATTTCTTCCAACACATCCACCATATTTATGTCTAGTGCTTGGAAGTTGGACTCTGCCATAAGTTTTGCTAATCCTTGCCCCTTAACAAGTTTGGTGGGCCTAATTTCTAAGTCATATTCAAGAATAGTTGCAATCCATTTTCCCCTTTTACCATCCGGGTCTTGACTTAGAATATGTTTGACAACAGCATGAGGAACAAAAGCAATTATGTGAGAGTGTAAAATATAAACCCTAAAGTCCTTTAATGCTTTTACTAATGCTAAGGCTTGTTTTTCCATGATGTTATAATTGAGAGGAGCGTCTCTTAGGGCCCTACTAAAAAATGATATCGGTTGTTCTTGTCCGAGATCATTCTTTTGAAGCAAAACTGCAGCTAATGTATGTTCAGATGCAAAAGAAAAAATGTAAAAGTCTTTGGTAAAATCAGGACTAATCAGTACTGGCGCTTAGGTAAGAGCTTGTTTGACCAGTTCGAATGATTGTTTGGCTGGCAAAGTCCATTTTACACCCACATTTTTCTTAAGCATGTTTGTGATGTTTTTCAATAGCTCTGCAAGGTTGGGAATAAACCTTCTCAAAAAATTAATCTTTCCGATGAAAGATTGCAATTCTTTGAGGCTTCTAGGATGGCTGATTTGCAATATGCCATCTATCCTCGTAGGGTCTATTTTGATTCCCTCTTCTGAAATTATGTGACCAAGAAGTTTCCCTTCTTGGAGTCCAAAGAGGGTCTTCTTGGGATTTAGTGATAAGCCAAATTTCCTATATTTCTCAAAAACCTTCCTTAGGTGAATCAAATGTTCTTCATCAGTTTTTGAGAAAACAGTTATGTCATCAAGGTAGATAATTATAAAATAGCCAATATCTTCAGAGAAGGCTATGTCCATGGCCCTTTGGAAGGTGGCCCCTGCGTTCATCAATCTGAAAGGCATTTTGACATACATGAAAGTTCCCCAAGGTGTGGTAAAAGCAATTTTGATTTGATCACTTGGGAAAACTAACACCTGATTGTAACCCGAGAACCCATCTAATAGGGATATTCTTCTTGATCCAACTATCCTTTGAAGTATATGGTCCATCTTAGGTAAAGGGTAGTTGTCTTTTAAAGAGGCTCTGTTTAAATTTCTGAAGTCAATACAAAGCCTGATCTCCGCAGTTTTCTTTCTAACAGAAACTAAGTTTGATACCCATTTCGAAAATCTAATGGGTACTATGATCCCAGCGTTGTACATTTTCTCAATTTGTGCCTTAACCGAAGGTAATAAAAGGGGATTTATTCTCAGTTTTTGCTTAAAAGGCTTTTGATTTTCCTTCAAGGGAATTTTATGCTGGATGATGCTGGTATCATATGATTTCAAGTCTTTGTGTTCCCAAGCAAACACATCCTTAAATTCTTTAAAAAGCTTTATGTACTGTGATTTTATGTGGGCTAGGAGGGTGCTGGATAGCTTGATAATCTTGGGTTCTGCGAGACTGCCTATGTTGTGTTCTTCTACATTTGTCTCCACAGGCTCCATTCTGGGTTCTTTAGCTACATCATTGAGATCAAACAGGTGTTCTAAAGGTGTGAGACCTCTTCGGATTTTATCATTTTTGCATTGTAAGACTTCCAAGTCTTCCCGGTCTTCATTGTTCACTGCCTCTACTTCAAAAGGATTTTCGCAATGATTTATATCAGCAGGATATGTCATTTTAGCCTCTGGGATTTGTTCAATATACAAGCAGTTTTCTTCATGGCTAGCTTCTGGTGTTGGTATGCTGAAATCATTTTCTGATCTTAAGAAATCATCTATGTGTTTGTCAGATTTGAACACTTGCCAGTGATCTTCGTTATCAGGCACAACAGGTCTGTGTTTCACCTTTATACTGAGTTGTTCATTTATCTCAGGTACTTGGCAATTGCTGGCAGCGAAGGCAAGTTCATTTTCTAGATGATTCCATGCTCTAGGGATAAGAATGAGTTCATATTTTTCGAAATTTTTTAACAGGTCAAGGGCAAAATTTCGATATTCCCTAAGCTTTGGATTCTTGGCTGAGTATTCTCCTTTGATTTTTTTGATGATAAGCTCAGAATCCCCTAAAATGGATATCCTTTGGGCTTCTAATTCTTTAAGCAGTTGTAAGCCTAGGAGAAGTGCTTCATACTCAGCAATATTGTTAGTGCATGGGAAGTCTAATTTGTATGAAAAACTCTGATTTGTGTTTTGAATCCAGACACCTGCCCCTGCACTAGTTTTATTACAGGATCCATCGAAATTTATTGTCCAAAGTATATTTGACTCATTCTCATTTTCTTGTCACTGTTGATCGTCAACGTTTTGAAGTTTATTCGAGGTGAAATTTGGTGGGTCTATATTTTCTTTACATGGTTGAGTAATTTCATCTTCGTTATACAAGATAAATGAATCTAAACTTGATTGAATAGAATAGATCGAAGTGTTGTTTGGTTTGTCCATGTTACTCACCATATACTTCATGTGGGCTTCCCTGTATAGTCTTCTATTTTGGTTGAAAACAGGGATGGTGGCATAAGACATGTCCATTTGAAGGCTTCCCTGAAGTTTGGCTCCCCATGATCTTGATAAAAGCATGCCATACTTAGGGGGAATGTCAGCTACAATGATGTCCATCACTAGATTCTTGGCAGGGATCTGAGCTAAGTTAACACATAAATCTTTGATTAAACCCAAAAATTTGACTCTACTTGAGTCAAAGGAATACAAATCTTTGTACGGTTTAGTAATTTCTAAGCCTAAGCTTTCCATTACTACTTTGGGCATTAGATTGTGTGAAGCTCCGGAATCTAACATGGCATTGTGTAGAATTTTATCGTGTATGCTCAAACTGACATAGAAGGGAGGGAATGGTCCTTCTTGATATTTTCCTTCAACTTCTGGGCCAAACAACAGCTCAGGTTTTTCATCTGTCAAGTTTAAGGTGTCCGTATCACTTCCTAAGTTTAAAGCTTTTAAAACTTGGTTTTTGTACACATCTTGGGTTACTAGTTCAACTAGGGGGATGGTAATCTTAATCTTGGCAATCTCCCCCTCAAGGCTGAAAGGAATAATTGACTTGTTGATATTTACATCTGTTTTTTCAATTAAATTCCTTTCAGCAATTTTACTTTGCTGTGTTGAGAATGCAGCAAGATGATGGAGCTTAGTGAAATGAAGTCGCCTTCACTAAGTGGGCCCGCAGGCAAATTCTGGCGCAAAGTCTATTTTTAGACTATGTCTATTTTTAGACATACGGAGCATAATTTGGGAATTCTACTTGGAGATTCTTGGAGTATGCGACATGTCGGTAAAAATAGATGAGACCCTAATTTTTTAGGACCCAGGCTATTTTTAGACTGATCTCCTAAAAATATGGAAGTCAAATATTATTTACCCTTAATAATATTTTGACTATAAACAACAGTTTACTCTCTTGGCGCACTTCAGTTTGAGTCATGGAGGTGGCTCATGCAAATGACACAAGGAATCACGTGGTTCCTAGGGTTTGATGGCATCTTGCATGGTTGGCTTCAGTTAGACTTCAGTGGCAGGAGTTTTGGAGGAGTTAACGGGACAGATAGTGGAGTTGTGTTCTGTTTGTTTTAGTTGAACTAGTTGTGATTAGTTAACTAACTAATCAACTAGATATGAGTGGAGTAAATTAAATAATATTTAATTTACTAAATATTAACTCATTAGTCAACTCAAGAACACTTCAGTTCACTACAGTGCATGATCAGTTCAGTGGAGCCCAGTGGAAGAGGTAGATGAAAGGGTGAGTAAAGCTATCAGTTGGTAGATTTGTTTTGCATGAGTTTTGCATTACACTTGGAGGAATTGTCCATGAAAATTACGCAATCAAGGGAAGGGGATTCGAACCTTGAACCTCTTCATATACAGGCCATGATTGCGCAATAGAGGCAAGGCAATTGGCGGGGAGTTTTGAACCTCGGACTTGTTCAAAACTGAGTCAGATTGTGAGTAACTTCATGAGAGAGTACTGAGTACTTGTGAGGAGTATTGTACTTGTTTGGTTACTTGATTTCTCCATTATAATATACACAATAGCTGCGGGGTTTTCAGCTATAGGCTTTCCCCATACATATTGAGTTAATGTGTGATTGATTTGATGTGAGATTGCTTCTGTTATTTCCGCATGTGACAATTAATTGTAGAAGAAGGTTATGTGTTATGTATGCAATTCGAAATTGATATATGACCGGGTTAATCTTCAGTGAATAAGTGATTTATTCAGCTAATTTCTACATGGTATCGGAGCGAGATTAATTGTCGAAGTCTATTACGGTGATTGCAAACTTATTTCCTCGGGCAGAGTCTGCATGCGGGCCAGGTAGCCTCCGGAATATTCATCCTTCTTTGTAAGGTGAAAGACTGGTGAATGCCCTTGCAGTCAATCTCTGATTTGGAAATAATTTGTTTTCAAGTATAGATCGGAAGCGATAGAGCTTGGAGTTTGGAATTCGAATTTTGCAGAAGGTTGGTTTTCTTGGTGCCGGTGTTGAAAGATGTCTTCTTTCAATGGTTTGCGACTCGAATATGCTCTTGAAGGCAGTTCGAATTATGTTGCATGGAAGGATCGCATGGAAGCAGTGTTAGAAGATAATGGTCTGAAGGAGTGCGTGGATGCGGATGTCCCAAAGCCCACTGATGCAGCTTTGGTCGATGCATGGCAAAAGAAGATCGCGAAATGTCGAAGGATCCTGTTGGAGGGCGTCAAGGATCATATTGTATCCAGCCTGCATGGAAAGACTACTCCATATTTAATGTGGAAAGCTTTGACGGATCTATTCCAGAGTAAGAGTGACCAAAGGAAGCTGGCGCTCAAAGACAAGCTCAGGAACATCAAGATGGAGAAGGGCGACAGTGTCGCTAAATACCTCACGAAGTTCACTCAATGCAGAGATGAACTGGGAAGTGTGGGAGTTACTGTCGATGAAGAGGATATGGTCGACCTGGCTCTCCTTGGTCTTCCGAAGGCTTGGCACTCATATCAAGATAGTGTCAATGGTCGGGAGAAGCTGCCGGGATGGGAGCGCCTTTGGGCGGATCTCATGCGGGAGGAGATAAGGAGGACTACTCGAGATGGATCTTCATCAAAGGGAGCTGATGAAGAAAACTGCGCTTTGGTGTCCAAAGCTAAGAAAGGGAAGGGTAAGAAAACCTCTCATTCTGGAGCTAAGGGCAAGAAGCAGGATATGGCGAGAGTGAAATGTTTTCACTGCCATGATCACGGACATTATGCTACCAATTGTCCAAAGAAGAAGAAGAACAAGCAAGCGGGAAGATCTGCAGATGGAGAAGCTTTGGCTTCACAGTTCGAGCTTGACTTTTCACTGATTGCATGCTTGGTTTCAAGTGTGATGGGATCGGTGTGGTTCTTGGACAGCGGTGCGTCATTTCATATGACGGGATATCGGGAGTTGTTCTCAGATCTGGAGGACAAGGATTTGGGCATGCACATCGAGATGGGCGATGACGGTAGATACAGTGTGACTGGTATCGGTACCGTATCCTTTCAGAGGGAGTCTGGTAAACCCTTTGTCTTAAAGGATGTCATGCATGTACCTGGATTGAAGAAGAACCTGATTTCAGTAGCAATGTTGGAGGATAAGGGTTATGATGTGGTCTTCAGCGAAGGAAAAGCTTTCCTGCGCAGTAAGACTACTGGAGAGACCCGGAAGATAGGGGTTCGAACTCAGAACCTTTATCAGTTGCAGGTAGATGACTGCGCAGCTATGGCATGCAAGGCTGGAGATGTGGTGAGCCGGGATGATGAGGGCGAACTATGGCACCGGAGATTGGGCCATCTTCACCATGGAGCTTTGAAGATTCTGCAGCAGATTTCTACTGGACTTCCTAAGGGCACCCTTGCGCAGTCAGATCAGTGCAAGGGGTGTACTTTAGGGAAGTATGTGAAAACCACCTTTCACGAGAAGGATAGTCGCGCCACGACGATCCTTGAGAGAGTTCACACAAACGTGTGTGGTCCTTTCTCAGTTGCTTCGACAGCAAAGCACAAGTATTATGTGATCTTTGTTGATGATTTCTCTCGAAAGTGCTGGATCTTCTTCATGCAGAAGAAGAGCGATACATTCGCAAAGTTATGTGAGTTTAAAGCACTGGTCGAGAAGGAGTCGGGGAAGAAGGTGATTGCTCTAAGGAGTGATAACGGTGGTGAATTCATCTCGGCTGAATTCAAGGAGTTCTGCAGCGCAGAAGGGATTCGGAGAGAGCTCATCGCACCCCATAACCCACAGCAGAACGGGGTGGCTGAGCGGAAGAACAGAACGATCGTGGGTGCTGCACGGGCGATGTTGCATGATCAGGGCCTACCCCTTCACTTGGGGGCTGAGGCATGCAATACAGCAGTGTATGTGCAGAACCGTTGTCCTCACAAGGTTCTTGGCATGAGTACACCAGAGGAGGCTTATTCTGGCAAGAGGCCTGATATTTCCCATTTGCGGATCTTCGGATCTCTTGTCTACATGCATGTGACGAAGGATGCAAGAAGGAAGCTGGATCCAACTGCTGAAGTTGGAATATTTGTGGGGTACACTGATACACCTCACAACTATCGGGTGTATGTGCCAGACAGTCGCAAGACTGTTGTGCGACGGGATATAAAATTCCGGGAGGAGAAAGCCATGCAGTGTTCGCTTGAGAGGGAGCTACACTTGCATGCAGATGAGGAGCTGTTAGTTCCTAAGGAGGAGCTTCCGGATGTGGATCAGCCACAAGAGGAGGTTCGGGAGGTGGAAGAAACCACCCAGGCAGCGCCAACCATCAGAGGGCGCATGCGCACTACAGAAGCTGAGCGACTGGCTCGGGATGCAGAGAAGGTTGTAGGACCACCTACAGCACAGCGCAGACAGAGACAGTCACCGGATCGGTACACTGGATACATGGCTCTTATGAGTCAGTGTGTTGTGACAGAGCCATCCTCTTTTGAGGAAGCTGTGGAGGAACCCGCATGGGTTGATGCCATGATCGAAGAATATGATTCGATCATCAGGAACAGTGCATGGGAGATTGTCCCAAGACCGGTTGGGAAATCAGTTGTAGGTTAGCGATGGATCTACAAGGTGAAGCAGGCGGCTGACGGGAGTGTGGAGAAGTACAAGGCGAGATTTGTCGCCCGTGGCTTCTCACAGATCGAGGGGATTGACTATGAGGAGACTTTTGCACCTGTCGCAAGGTACTCTTCCATACGGACGATCCTTGCTCTCTCAGCGCAGATGGGGTGGCATATTCATCAGATGGATGTGAAGACTGCGTTCCTCAACGGAGTCATTGAGGAGGAGGTGTACATAGAGCAGCATGAAGGTTTCGAGATCTTCAGCAGTGAGTCGCATGTGTGCCGACTCAAGAGAGCACTGTACGGGCTGAAGCAAGCACCTCGTGCTTGGTACACTCGGATAGACAGCTACTTCACCGGGCTTGGATTCTCCAAGAGTGAGCCGGATCCAAACCTGTACCAGATTGTGGTGGAGGGGAAGCTGTTGATCATCGTACTGTATGTAGATGATCTGATTTTGACTGGCGACGAGCAGTTGATACTTTCATGCAAGGAGGATCTTGCACGAGAGTTTGAGATGAAGGACCTGGGCATCCTTCATTATTTCCTGGGATTGGAGATTTGGCGGCGCAGTGGAGGACTGTTTGTTTCTCAGGGCAAGTATGCCCGGGAGATTCTAGAGAGGTTCAACATGCAGGGCTGCAAGCCTGTTGATACCCCTCTTCCTGGAGGATGGAGGAAGGGAGATGCTGCTTCGGAGGAGGTAGTGGATGCCACTGTCTATCGACAGTTGGTGGGGTCGTTGATGTATTTGGTCAATACTCGACCCGATATATGCTATGCAGTTAACCAGCTTTCGCAAGCTATGGTTAAGCCTACCAAGCTCTTTTGGAAGGCGGGCAAGCATGTATTGCGCTATATCAGAGGCACATCGGGATGTGGTCTATGGTACAGACAGGAGGATGGAGTGAAGCTTTCTGGTTTCACTGATGCAGATTGGGCAGGGAGCCCAACAGACCGGAAGAGCACTTCTGGAGGAGTTTTCGGCATTGGGTCGACAGCAGTTTCCTGGTACAGCAGGAAGCAGAGATCCGTGGCACTCAGTTCAGCAGAGGCCGAGTACATGGCAGCAAGCTTGGCTGCATGTGAGGCTATTTGGATGAGAAAGATCCTCGCAGGTTTGTTCAGGTTGCATTTGGAGCCTACGGTGATCTACTGTGATAACCAGAGCTGCATCAAGCTCTCGGCTAATCCAGTTTTTCATGATAGGTCCAAACATATCGACATCAGGTACCATCACATCAGAGATTGTGTTCAGCGGAGGATCATGATGCTTTCATATGTTCCCACGGAGGATCGGGATGCCGACATCCTGACGAAGGCGCTCACCAGGAGCAAGTTCGAATTCCACAGAGGCAGGATAGGGATTGCAGATAATCCATATCTTGCTGAGAGGGAGTGTTGAGAATGCGGCAAGATGATGGAGCTTAGTGAAATGAAGTCGCCTTCACTAAGTGGGCCCGCAGGCAAATTCTGGCGCAAAGTCTATTTTTAGACTATGTCTATTTTTAGACATACGGAGCATAATTTGGGAATTCTACTTGGAGATTCTTAAAGTATGCGACATGTCGATAAAAATAGATGAGACCCTTATTTTTAGGACCCGGGCTATTTTTAGACTGATCTCCTAAAAATATGGAAGTCAAATATTATTTACCCTTAATAATATTTTGACTATAAGCAGCAGTTTACTCTCTTGGCGCACTTCAGTTTGAGTCATGGAGGTGGCTCATGCAACTGACACAAGGAATCACGTGGTTCCTAGGGTTTGATGGCATATTGCATGGTTGGCTTCAGTTAGACTTCAGTGGCAGGAGTTTTGGAGGAGTTAACGGGACAGATAGTGGAGTTGTGTTCTGTTTGTTTTAGTTGAACTAGTTGGGATTAGTTAACTTACTAATCAACTAGATATGAGTGGAGTAAATTAAATAATATTTAATTTACTAAATATTAACTCATTAGTCAACTCAAGAACACTTCAGTTCACTACAGTGCATGATCAGTTCAGTGGAGACCAGTGGAAGAGGTAGATGAAAGGATGAGTAAAGCTATCAGTTGGTAGATTTGTTTTGCATGAGATTTGCATTACACTTGGAGGAATTGTCCATGACAATTACGCAATCAAGGGAAGGGGATTCGGACCTTGAACCTCTTCATATACAGGCCATGATTGCGCAATAGAGGCAAGGCAATTGGCGGGGAGTTTTGAACCTCAGACTTGTTCAAAACTGAGTCAGAGTGTGAGTAACTTCATGAGAGAGTACTGAGTACTTGTGAGGAGTATTGTACTTGTTTGGTTACTTGATTTCTCCATTATAATATACACAATAGCTGCGGGGTTTTCAGCTATAGGCTTTCCCCATACATACTGAGTTAATGTGTGATTGAATTGATGTGAGATTTCTTCTGTTATTTCCGCATGTGACAATTAATTGTAGAAGAAGGTTATGTGTTATGTATGCAATTCGAAATTGATATATGACCAGGTTAATCTTCAGTGAATAAGTGATTTATTCAGCTAATTTATACATGCTGAACCTGGTTATGGATAGTAATTGGGATGGTTTTATTGGGACTACTAGCTGAAGTGCTAGGGGTACTTTTTCCAACATTTGGCTAGATTCCCTTGTCTTTGTTTGAGTCTGTTTTCTTGGCCGAAATGTTGGTTTTTTCCACCTTCTTTTGGGACTGGTTTTCCATGTTCTTCTTGACAGCAATGCTAGTATTCTTATCTTTTGAATTCTCTACACTTCCCTTGCTCCTAAGATCATACTGTTTGTGCACCTCCATGATTGCATTTTCAAAACCCAATCTATAGTCATCAGAATCGTTATAGGTGTTTGTATTTTGATCATTTGAGAAGAAACCTTGTTCTTCCTCGGTGAGGAAAACATCATCCCCACTGTCTAATCCAATCAATTTTACATGTGATTCTTCCAATATTTCCAGCTCCCTGTCTTCCTCATATTGATCTACATAGTTCTGTTGAAAGGGAGGTCTGATTTGTTGGTCACTTTCTTTTTGCTTATCCTGATTATTATCTTTTCTATAATTCTGATTTCTATTTCCGTTTTGATTGTTTTGAAGTGCAATCTGGCTTTGATTTGCTTGTGCTTTCTTAATTATGCTCATCTCTTTCATCATTTCTTCCAACATTCTCTCCATTTTTGAGGTTGAAGTAGAGGGAGGGGATTCCTCTCTGAAAGATAATCTCTTCTCAGTTTTCATTCTTGCTCTCTTTTCTATTAAGTTTACTTCCACAGAAAGGGCACCTCTCTGCATATCTTCCAAAGCTGCAAAAACTCTTTCTCTGAGTGAATATGTCATGTCTGGGTCAAACCCTTCAGGAAATTTTTTTAAAGCTGAGCCCTGAGGAGGTTTTAGTTCAGGGGAAAGTGCGTTATACACGCTGTTAAATCTGGTACAATAAGCTTGTACACTTTCCCCAGGGTTCCTATGGAGATTTTTATAATCATCAAGGACTTGGAGAGGATTCTTTCTCACTTCCCACTTGTTTAAGAATGTTTGATGGAAGCCTTGGTGGTCATTTATACTATGGGGGGTTAAACCTTTAAACCATTTTCTTACTTCTCCCCCTAATTTCATAGCAAACAGTCTGAGTTTGATAGAATCATCACTGATTTCATTTCGATCAAAATAGTCATTCATCTTATCCACATGTTGTGATGCAGTTGTAGCATTATTAGCATCATATAATGGAATTTTGGACTGATAGTCCTGTGGAAGATTGACTAGTGGTATATTAAGGGCTAAGGGAGCATACCATGCTGCCATGATATGTGGTGGGGGTGGATTAACAAGTGGTGGATTAACAAGAGGGAGATTTACAAGAGGGGGATTTTGCGGGAGTGGAGTGGTTTGAACAGTGGATGAATGGTATACAGAAGTGGATGGAACAGCAGCAGATTGCTGAGCTGATTTTGGATGAGAGACACCTAGGTTAAAAAGAAAATGTGGATCAGGAGGTGTTGATTCTCTATCAGGATATTCACTTGTTTCCGAGGATGAAAGTGAAGACTTAGAATCTATCTGAATTATATCATCAAATGACCTAGTTCTAACTGGGTTTACTAAGTCAACTTGTGATTGCTGTAGAGCTAAAAGATTTTCAGGAACTGAATTAGCTCTCAAGGGTGATCTAAAAACAATTGAAAATTTAACCTTAGGAGACTTCCAAAGGATACTTTCTAGGTCATCAACTATCTCAGGTGGATCGGGGTCAGGATGGGCTCTAATATAAATCTTCCTAGAAGCCACTATGCCATAATCTGAGATCCAAATGACAGGAAAAGTTCAACCAAGTATGACAATCTTTGAGAGGTTAACTGATCTGTTTACATAAATTTTGATCTTACAATCCTCTAACTGGATTAGGAAACTGTATAATGGTAAGGGTTCTTTCCAGTGGAGTCTTTAAGGTCTGCTCAGGATTATGGAGTCACCAGGTGGAAGCTTTTTTAGCTCTTAAGGAGGTAAAAGGTTTTATGGTCCACCACCATGTTTATTATGAAGCCAAACTTGAAATATTTTGGGTTTTTCTGAGTTTATTTTGTTTTTATAGGTTAAGAGAGTGTTCTAAGTCTGATTTTGCACTTAGCTAAGGTGTTAAAACAAACATAGTTGCTCTTATGGCTTGGTAACTGGTTCCTTCAAGGTTTGATAAGGATTTAAAGGAATCCTAAGGGCTACTTAGTTTGTCACTGATTCAAAGGGTTTCTTGAAGAAAGTTACTTATGTTATATTGGACCTATAGTTGAAGGAAAAGGTTTCACAAACCTCTAATTCTCAGCAGGTCCCACCCTGATTGCCATTATGTTGGTATCCCGTGTTTTGACAGTTCGGAAAATCAAAAGACAATGAAACATCAGAACCAATCTTTAGAGTTCCAGGATCTAGTCCTCCTGTTCTCAGAGAGGGATCTCTCAAATATTTGTTTGCAAAGGTTTATCTTGTTTGCTTTGGTTATGGATTTTAGACTAGTTATTACGTGCAGATGTTTGTTTGATTGGGTTGAGTTGATACAGCAGAATATGAATGGTCTAGGAAAGATAGACAGAAAGAGGAAATATCCGGTTCATTGGGCAATGGATTCAAAATAAGATCATAACAAAATCTTCAAGGGATATGGGATATCAAAGGGAAAATCTAACTTGGCCACATGATCCTTTGTTTTGGAATGAGATGGACATTAATGGTTTGGAAAAAGAAGTTTAATTCTCAACAAAGGGAACTTGAGAAACATGACTTATCAATAAAGAGATATTTGATAGACAGGGCTAACCATAAATTCTACAAACATTCTTTAAGCAAATAATGATTTCAAGACAACTTTTAAAATGAAATCTAAGATTTGGGGAACACCCTATTTCCTCAAAGATCTTATTTTAAAGGATTTAGAAAACATAAAAGATTCACTGATAATTGCATTTATAGAAGAGGGAACACCTAAATAACATCTGTGTTTGCAACTATAAAGACCTTCAAAACAACTGTTTAAGCAGGGGCAAAGGGTAAGATCAAAACCGACATCTTTGGTTAACTTAAGACAATGGTACTTCGAAGGGAGATTTCAATAACGACTTTCAAGTGATGGCAGACAAACAGGGAGAACCATAACATGCTGAAACCAACTATTTGAGCTATCAAGGAAATAAACGAGCATGAAGACTAAAGAGAAGTTTTAAAGCCTCTAAAATACTTCAGCAGAAGAAAACATAAAACAGTGAAGGGTGAATAGGTCTAAGGTGCTTCCAGGAGTCATTTCTTAGCCTAAAACTTTCAGCCTATTGTAGTAAGAAATTATGGAAGATAATGAAAACAAGGAAAAAACATTTAACAGTTCAGAGCACTTCACCAATAGCCAAGCTCATGGATCAAATGATAGAGCCTTCTCAGGAACAGACATGCAACGACATCATCAAGACATTCAAGACTCCAAATTATTTTCAACTTCAACAGACTCGTATATTTATTTAAGAGAGTTTCAATATTACAACTTGTGATCAAACAGCAACCAACCTTCTCATCTTATGCAGAAGTACTTATAGGAAGATGAGGAGGTGAGAACTAACAAAAATATCTCGTGAACCATTAATACATATTAAATGACTTCTTGGTCTCTTAAGGGGTTCGATGGAGAAGTGTACAGATGGATCACTGTACTAATGTTTTACAATTAATATCAAAGCTCGGTGGGAGCTTTATTTGACTTTGAGGCTCTATGTTCTGTCCGGAGCAACTCTGCAGCTATTTTCTATTACACTCCTTTGGAAAAATTAACCTCTTGGCAGCGCTGGAGGCAGATATTTCCTGAATCAATAACTTCGGCCTCTGTTTGAAAGGTTTGAGGCAACAGGTGGCTCTTTGTAGTAGCTGAGGAATCAATTCGCCTCAGTTGAAGCAGTGGAAACCTTTCTGTCAGCGAAACACTTATGATTTTCTTAAATAGTGTCTAAGTTCGGGGAATTAGGTTTTTATAAGCATTCTTAGCCATAATCCCCCAAATTTGTCTTCAATCTTCTGTCCTTCCACGCTCTGTTCTTTAAAACTTATACTCTTTTTAAAATCATGTTAAAACGCAGTGTCTTGTCAATGTGCAGAGCCGCACCGGGCCTTACGACATCAATACTCATAGAGCACTGACGAAGCATGGAATGGAGCCCTCGGATGGCCTCTCTGTAATGAAACTAGGGCATGAGAATCGTCATTCCCACCCCTTGGAATTTCTTCGTTATACAATGGAAAACCATTTAGAACACCTGCACCAAACACAAAACAATTAAGAAATCCTGCGGAAAATAGGTTTAAACTGCTTCAGATGGCGGGGGGAGGAGCGTAGCTGTCGGATAAAAACATCTAATGGTGGAGATCTGCATAGAAAGGAAAAAAGGATAGCGGGAGAAGAATAAGGAGGAGCAGTTTTGGACCGTCCGATCTGGACACGTGGACGGTCTAGATCTTAATCGGAGGGTCTCAATCGGGGGTGGCAAAAAAGGGGATGCGATTGGAAACTTTGCGATTGAGCCCTTTTCGATTGAGTGCTAGCCACTGATCTGAGGACCAGATCGACGACGGGGAATGAATTGGAGGTAATCGCAAGGGGGTGAAACATTGCGATGCGATTTTGTGCGGACCGTTGGATCGACGAGACAGATCAATGGTCAAGAATAAATCGGAGGGAGAGCAGGGTCGGAAGATCGGAGGTATGGACTGCGATTGATCGGAGGGTACACTTGAAGCATTACGATTGCGATCGGGCGGGGGGCTTATGCCTATATTAAGGTCAGATGGTGGGTTTTGGCCCTTTTAAATGGAATTTGAAGGCCAAGGAAAGGAATGATAGAGGGGTAAGGGAGAAAAATGGCCAACAACGGTTAGGGGAAAGATTTTAAAGGGGATTTTGGGGGTTCGGCACAGCTCAACAAAAAGTTTTAAACCATGTCAGGAGGATTTTCATGAATGGAGGGAGAAACTTATGAAAAGTGGGGAAATAATATGGAGAAAAGGTGGAGTAAATGAAGGTTAGTTATGAGTGGGAGAAAGGGGAAAAGTGATGGTTTCTTCAGCAGTTTCTTACAGGAAATCGGCAAAATTAATAGGAACAGTAATGAGGATTTTGGACAGAGGCATGAGGCCTTAAAGAGACTTCAAGAGCCAATAATTTTTTAATGATAAAAATTTGTTCCTTGGAGGCTCAAAAAGATTTAGCCACCTTTTGGTATAAAAAAATATTATAGGTCACTAAAAGTGGCTCCACTTGGGGATGGTGCCTTCTTGAAGGCATCAAGAATTCAGTCTTGATTTCTGGGAGGCTGATTAGTTGCCTCATCCATTGGGCTGTCCTTCTGTGATTGAATGATCTTCTCTAAAAACATATTTGGCAACCATGAAAACAATGGACCTTTATCAACCAGCTTGCTACCTACCCAATCCTACAGATCTAGCATTTTTTCTTCATCATAGTGCACTTGGATTGGCAAAATCTGTATACAACATTTTATTCTTTCAAAAAAGCAGGAAATCTAAACTATTTCTACTCCTTATTTCTCCCTGAACTCAGATTAAACATTTGAGCTCAGATATTTCTCTACCTAGTCTACTGTCTGTTGGGATTAAACAGTCCAACAAACTTTCATTCTCTAAATTCTACAACAAAATTTAAAAACAGTCAAGTCAAGATTAAGCTGTTTGACTTGCTGTGATCTATGGCATAAAAACAAGCTGCACATAGATTATTATTTGCAGAAAAATTAAATCAAAATGGAAGGCTTAAGATCTGAAAGTTTCTCATTATGGCCTTGTTTTTCTTTACAGCTCTGTTTTTAATTTTGTTTTGAGCTGTCTCTTTCTTGATATCTGATTCAAATTTTGGGAAAATTAGAACCAGTTTCTCTCTTTTATGACTCAGAAAAATAAAATAGTTTTGAGTCATCTCTCTTGGAAACCTTGGTTCAGATTTGAACATGTTTGAACCTTTAATTTCTATCCCAATCTATCTACTGATAAGCCAAGATTAAATAGTTTGGCAAATCAAATTCACTACCCTATCAACAGAAAATTGAAAGCTAATTAGTCAAGATTAAACAGTTTGACTAACTAGAAGTGTGTTTTGCAGGAGTGGCATTTAAGCTTGCACACTTTTAGATTTATTTCTCTTTTTTGCATGGGGCTGTGCCTTTCATGTTTTTCATTTCTGCCCTCTTTTCTTTCTTTCTTTGTTTTTGTATTTTTTGATTTTTCATAACTTTGAATGCAACGGTGGATGAAATATTTATAATGAAAAAAAAAGAAAAAATAAGGCTTAAAAATATATCATGAATCAAGAGAAGTAATGCTTGAGCATCCTGCCATTGACAGGACCCCCAAACAAATCTGTTCCATCCAGCTCTTGTAAGAAGAATGCATTATTTCCAGCAACTGAATGAATAGAGTAAGGGCCAAGCCATAGATTGTCAAATTTACCATGCTTTCCCTTGTCTTCTCTCTTTGAGTCCCACTTTAAAACTTTGTCCCCAATCTTGAAATTGTTGGCCTTTGTTCTTCTGTCAAAAAGCTTCTTAATGCTGTCCTGTTTCTGCAATGTTTTGTTGTACACTTCCTCTATGATTTGCTGAAGATGAATGGTCTGATTTATTCTTCTGATCATGTCATTATCTTCAGTCTGCAATTCTTGGATAAACTTCATAACTGGTACACCAAGGCTATTAGAAAAGATTGCATCTGTACCATACACAAGCTGAAAAGGTGACATACCAATAGATTTCTTCAAAGTTAATCTGTCAGCCCAAAGTGCATGGACTAGCTTTATGTGCCAAGACTTTTTATTGTCCTCAAACAGTTTCTTGATTATGTTCACTAAGCTTTTATTGGAAGATTCTGCAAGTCCATTACCTTGAGGGTAATAGGTTGTGGAATGCCCTAGTGTTATCTGGTATTTATGACAGAAGTCAACCATTTTCTTTGATCCAAACGTTGCTGCATTATCTGTGATGATCTTGGTAGGACAGCCAAATCTGGAGAGGATATTGGTTTCTATGAACTTTATAATAACTGAATCATTGGCTTGCCTACAAGGAATGACTTCTATCCATTTAGTGAAATAGTCTGTGGCAGTAAGGATCCATCTATGCTGGGCAGAAGATGAGGGATGGATTTCACCTATGAAGTCAAGTCCCCACTGTTGAAAAGGAGCTTCAACAGTGATTGGATGCAGAGGAAGGGGTAATAATTTTCTTTGCCCTCAAACAATTGGCATTTATGGCAAGTAGTTGTCATTTTTTGGACATCAGGAAAAAGGGTGGGCCAATAGAAACCAGCCCTCAAATTTTTTTTGGCTGTTGACTTCCAGTACAAATGGCCTCCACACTCTCCTTCATGAAATTCCTGCTTAACCTTCTCTGCATCAAACTCAGGCAAACATTTAAGCAATATACCACTAGCATTTTTCCAATAAAGACACCTATCTACAATGCAATAGTTTACTGCTTTCGGTTTTAAGAACCTTGCCTTTGTTTTCGATAAACCAAGAGGTGTATTTAAATTAAGCAAAACATAAACGATATCAACATACCAAGGAGAATTCATAAAATGGTTTTCAATAATGGGAGTTGAGAATTCTTCTTGGCTATCCAAAGCATTAATCATATTAATATCAAGAACTTCAAAATTGGATTTAGCCATTAATCTAGCTAGACCTTGGCCTTTGATGAGTTTAGTGGGTTTTATCTCTAAATCATATTCGAGAATAACAACAATCCACTTACCTCTCTTACCATCCGGTTCCTGTGTTAGAATGTCTTTAACCACCGAATTAGGGACAAAGGCAATGATGTGTGAGTGAAGGATGTATACTCTGAAGTCTTTCAATGCTTTAACCAAAGCAAAAGCTTGCTTTTCCATAATATTCTACTTCAAAGGGGCATCCCTCAATGCCTTGCTAAAGAATGCAATAGGCTGCTCTTGTCCTTGTGGATTTTTCTGTAAAAGGACAGCAGCAATGGTATGTTCCCATGCAAATGAGAAGATATAAAAATCTTTTGAAAAATCAGGGCTTATGAGAACCGGTGTTTTGGTTAATGTTTGTTTCACCAGCTCAAAGGATGTCTTTGCTTCCAAGGTCCATTTTATCCCTTGCTCCTTCTTCAACATGTTTGTGATATTTCTAAGGAGCTCTGCCAAGTTAGGGATGAACCTTCTCAAAAAGTTAATCTTTCTAATGAAAGACCGCAACTCTTTGATATTTCGAGGATGAGAGATTTGCAATATAGCCTCAATCCTCTTTGGATCTATCTTTATACCCTCTTCTGAAATAATGTGTCCAAGAAGCTTACCTTCTTGGAGACCAAATAGTGTCTTCTTAGGGTTTAAAGATATTCCAAACCTTCTGCACTTCTTGAAAACTTTTCTTAAATGTTCTAAATGTTCTTCATCTGTTTTTGAAAACACAGTGACATCATCTAGATAGATAATGATGAAGAAGCCCAATTCTTCCGAGAATGCTATGTCCATGGCTCTCTAAAAGGTTGCTCCAGCGTTCATTAGACCAAAAGGCATCTTCACATACATGAAAGTGCCCCATGGAGTAGTGAAAGTTGTCTTTAATTGATCAACAGGGTGAACTAAAATCTGATTATACCCTGAATAGCCATCAAGCAACGAAATCCTTTTAGACCCCACCACCCTTTGTAAAATGTGATCCATTTTTGGTAAAGGGTAGTTGTCTTTTAACGAAGCTTTGTTTAAGTCTCTAAAGTCTATACAAAGCCTGATTTCTCCAGTCTTCTTCCTAACGAACACCAGATTAGATACCCACTTAGAATATCTAATAGGGACAATAATGCCAGCCTCATACATTTTTATGATCTCCTTCTGAACCAATGGCAACTGGACGGGGTTTATTTTGCGCAGTTTTTGTTTAAATGGTTTTTGGTTTTCTTTAAGAGGGATTTTGTGCTATATTATTTCAGTGTCATAGGATTTAAGATCTTCGTAACTCCATCCAAAAACATCAGAAAATTCTTTGAACAGCTCTATGTATTTGAGTTTAATGTGAGCTGGCAAAGTTTTGGACAGTTTGATCATTTTCGGTTTCTCTTTACTGCCAATATTGCATTCTTCCACTTCAGTCTCTTTGGGCCCCAGTTTTGGCGTATTTTCCACATCGTTAAAATCGAACAACTCCTCTAAAGGTGTTAGACCACTCATCAAACTTTCATCTTCAGAATGCAGAGTTTGTAATTCTTCCGTTTCTAACTCTGCACTCAATTCTGTTTTGTTCCTAAGTTTACTGGACAATAGGTTAATATTGGCAGGTTGAGGAGACGATTCTTCTTCACCAAGAAAGTTTTCTTCACTGCAGTCTGTATCATAATCTGAATCTGAACTGTGCAGTTCGAACTCATTTCTGAATTGCATGAAGTCTTCTATTTGTTTGTCATTGTTAAACACTTGCCAATATTTTTCGTTATCAGGCACTGCCGGTCTAAATTTTATCGGAGTTGTGTTGTCTCCAGTCTCATATGGCGTTAGACATGTCCTAGCCGCAAAAGCTAAATTGTGGGCCATAATGTTCTTTTTCCTTGGGATGAAACTCAGGTTTGACTCCTCAAATGTTGTCAACAGATCCATGACATCATTCCGATAGGCTCTAAGTCTGGGATGATTCGCATTATACTCCCCATTGACTTGCCTAATGATTAACTCAGAATCCCCGTACACATTAATTCTTCTGGCTCCTAATTTCTTCAAAAGATGCAAGCCTAAGAGAAGGGATTCATATTCTGCTATGTTGTTGGAACACTGAAAGTTTAATTTGCATGAGATGCATTCTGTGTGGTTGTTTTCAGTGTTAATGATCCAAACCCTTGCACCAGCATTATTTCTAGTGCATGACCCATCAAAATACATACTCCATAAAGGACTGTCTTCGGTTTCGTCTGTTTGGCGATTGTCCTTTTTAACTATGGTGCCTTCTGACTGTTCATGATTAGCAGCACCCAATTGAATTTTTTTTGACTCCTCAAATTATTCAATAGATCGAGGGATGATGCCAGAAACGTTAGGGGTATTTTCTGGGTTGTTAAGTCCTAAAAACAATGGACTCATAACCGGTAAATCAAGACCTATGCTTTGTTTACTAATGTTTTCACATGTGGCAAACTGTTTGGACACTTCCGCGTTATTATACTCTTCTTCCCTGTCAGCCTTTAATTCTGTTAAAGTGACTTGTTCACTAAGAGTTTCATTGTTAAACATGATAAAAGAATCAAGGCCTGTATTGACAGAATATATAGGAGAGTTTCGTGGTCTGTCTTGACTTGTAACCGTGTATTGCATATGAGACTCCATGTAAAGTCTTCTGGTCTGATTGAAAACCGGGATGGTCGCATATGTCATGTCCATCTGCATAGTCCCCTGTAACTTAGCTCCCCAGGATCTCGATAATAGCATTCCATACTTTGGGGGGACATCACCCACAACAATGTCCATGAGTAAACATTTGGCTGGAATCTGGGCTAGGTTAACACAGAGGTCTTTGATCAATCCTAGACATTTTACTCTACTTGAGTCAAAGGAGTATAGGTCTTTGTAGGGTCTGGTAATTTCTAAACCAAGGCTCTCCATCACAGCTTTAGGCATTAAATTATGAGAAGCCCCGGAATCATGCATAGCGTTGTGTAGAATTTTGTCATGAATGTTCAAACTCACATAAAAGTGAGGAACTGGTCCTTCTTGAAACTTCCCTTCAATCTTAGGGCCAAAAATCAACTCTGGTAGGTCGTCACTAAGATTAACTGTATCTCCATTTTCCTCTATATATAAAGCCTTCAAAATTTGGTTCCTATATACATGTTGGGCAGCTAACTCAGTTAATGGAACAGAGATTTTGATCTTTAAGATTTCCTGTTCCAGGCTGAAAGGGGTTTGATTCTTTGAAGCACTTATTTCAACCTTATTAGCTGTCACTCTATCAACAATTACAACTTGCTGATTTGTTTTACTTGACACAACTGTTGTAGAAGGAGTACTAGCTGAAGTGTTAGTACTGCTGATGTCTTCACTCTGTTTTTCAGAATTTTGAGTGTTTTTCTTCTTATCCTTATCAGAATTAACAGCCACTGTTTTGTCTTTTTGTTTAGCTGTTTTGGGTTTAGCTGTGGTGCTGCTTTGAGAGGATTTGTCAGAGGTTTTGGTGTTGGGGGCTTGTTGACTGGTCTTGCTTCTAAGGTCATATTCTCTTTGAGGTTCTATGACGACATTTTCCATGTCCTGATAATAATTTTCATTATCATCTCTTTTGTCGTCATAAGGTGTGTAAAGACCTTGTTTATTATCATAATGAACCTCAAAGTCATCATCCTCTTCCCCAAACATGTTGATATCCTCTGGCTCTGTTATGTCTTCTGTTTCTTCAACCTCACTTACATAGTTTTGATGAAAGGGAGGGGTGATCTGTTGATCATCTTCCCTGGGTTTGTTTGGAGGTTGGTTCCTTCTAACATTCTGATTCTGGTTCCTATTTTGAGGAGCAATTTGATTTTGATTTGCTTGTGCTCTCTTAATTATGCTCATCTCTTTCATCATTTCTTCCATCATTCTCTCCATTTTTGAGTTGGAAGTAGAAGGTGTGGATTCCTCTCTAAAAGATACTCTCTTCTCCGCTTTCATCCTCGCTCTCTTCTCCATAAGGTTAACTTCCACAGAAAGAGCACCTCTTTTCATATCTTCAAGGGTTGCAAAAACTCTTTCTCTGAGTGAATAGGTCATGTCTAGATCAAACCCTTCAGGAAATTTGTTTAAAGCTGAGCCCTGAGGAGGTTTTAGTTCAGGGGAAAGTGCATTATAGACGCTGTTAAATCTGGTACAATAAGATTGTACACTTTCCCCAGGGTTCCTATGGAGATTGTTATAGTCAGCAAGGACTTGGAGAGGATTCTTTCTCACTTCCCATTTGTTTAAGAGTGTTTGATGGAAGGCTTGGAGATCGTTAATACTATGGGGGGTTAAACCTTTAAACCATTTTCTTGCTTCTCCCCCAAAACTTTGAGCAAATAGTCTCAACTTGACAGAATCATCATCAATTTCGTTTCTGTCAAAGTAGTCATTCATCTTGTCCACATGTTGAGATGTTGTTATAGTATTACTAGCATCATATAATGGAATTTTGGATTGATAGTCCTGTGGAAGATTGGCTAATGGTACAGGAAGGACCAAGGGAGCATACCATGTTTCCATGGCAGGAGGTGGAGGTGGATTTACAGAAGGGAAAGTGGGCTGAGGTGAAGTGGTTTGAACAGTGGATGTAGGGTGAGTAGAAGTGGATGGACCAGGAGTAGACTGTTGAGATGATCTTGGATGAGAGACACCTAAATTGTGAAGAAAATGTAAATCAGGAGGTGTTGTTTCCCTGCTACCAGGATGTTCACTTGTTTCAGGAGATGAAAGTGAAGATTCCGAGTCTAACTGGATTATATCATCAAATGACCTAGTCCTAAATGGGTTCACTAAGTCAGTTTGTGATTGTTGCAGAGCTGAAAGATTTTCAGGGACTGAATTAGCTCTCAAGGGTGATCTGAAAACAGTTAATAATTTAACTTTAGGAGACTTCCAAAGGATACTTTCTGGATTATCAACTATCTCAGGTGGGTTAGGGTCTGGGTGGGCTCTAGTGTGAATCTTTTTAGAAGCCACTATGCTATGTTGTTTAGACCTAAAACAAGAAAAGTTCAACCAAATATGACAATCTTGGAGAGGTTAACCAATCTGTTTTTACAATTTTAAATCCCACAGTCCTCTAACTAAGTTTGAATGATTTTATAATGATAAGGGTTCTTCCCAGTGGAGTCTTAAGGTCTCCTAGGATTGTGGAGTCGCCAAGTGGAAATTTTTAGCTCCTTTCAGAGGTAAAAGGTCTTATGGTCCACCACCATGTTTATTTAATTCCAATCTGAAATATTTTTAGGTTTTTTCTAAGTCATTTTTCAGTTTTGTGGTTGTTAAGAATATCCTAACTTTGTTTCAAAACTTAGCTAAGGTTGCGAGACAAAGGCAGTCTACTCTTATGGCTAAGCCAGCTGATTTTTCAAGGTTTAGATGAAGTCTTAAGAGAAACCTAGGGTTTACCTAGTTTGTCACTGATTCAAACAAGTTCCATCATGATTACCTATAATAGGCAGTGCTTGAAAAGGCTGCTTTTTACTCTGGTTAATAAAGCAAATGCTCTATGAACCAAATCTCTGACGCCGTATGATTATCTTTAAATGAAAATGATTCTGGGTTCGATGTCCCCAGCGGAGTCGCCAGAAATGTTAGGTCTCTGTAATTTATTAGCAAGATTGGGAGAGTCCAATCACAGAGTTAACATCATTTCAACCAACTTTGGGATTCTAGGATCTAGCCCTCCTGAATCCGGAGAGGGATATCTCCAATATGTACAAAGATGGATATTGTCTTTGAAAAGCTTAAGGTAATGATATTAGGCTAGTTATGAAGGCCAAGGGTTTTGTTTTGTTTTGGATGGTTGAGCATGAAATGTTACTTGAGGGGGAAGTCCTAAGTGCAAAAGTTTCAAAAGTGAGAAGTTGCAAGCAAATAGAACAGATTTGGCAGATAGATAGATATAACGCTGGTTTTTAGTCCATTGGGCTATGGAGTCATATCTGGGCTTTAATTGAACAACAATATCAAGTGTGATCCAAGGGGCAAGTTATCTATACCACAAGATTATTGAGATTAAAATGATGAAATGGAAACATTAAAATGTTGGAGGGGTGGAAACTGATAATAATTTCTCAGAGGATTTATAGTCAGTCCAAACAAGAAAAGCCTTTTAAGTAACTATTTTAAAACCAACCAAGGACAAGGCTAACCATAGAATTCTTGGGCAAGTTCTTATTAAAGCAGCTTAATTGACAAACAATCCAGTAATCCACATAATTACCTTCAGAAAGTATGAAAACACATAAGAAAAATAGAGTGTAACTTAAGATCAGATAAAGTACTTTTAAACCTAGTCTGCTTTCAGTCAACACCAGGGGAAACTTTCAGAATCTGCCTTTGGAGAAAAGAATCTAGGAATCAGGGCAAACCATATCTTCTCTAGTCTAACTTTAATAGCAAATAATGGAAATAACATTCGAGAACAATGTTTGAGCAAACAGAAGGACGAGGGAACGCTAACATTCCTAACTGTTTAAATTGTATTGAATCATTCTTAAATAAACAAATCTGAAGAAAACATTAAGATAAATATTTCTCAGCCAGAGAAGGTTACTGCTATATAGAAAATCCTAACCCTGTTTAAACTGTTCTTTACAGAGGGAAAATGAACAATATGGCATACATAGAAGGAAAACGATTAACAAAGAAAGAAGCACTTCACCGGTGATAAAGACCAGGATCCCAAGAAACAGCTTTTATATTGATGTCAAACCAGTTACAATCTTCAAGTCCAATGTTTCAGTTCAGCAATCATCTTCACTATTCAACCTAACTACTCTAGCACAAACAGAGCTTCAAGGGCCAGTGATCACTATGTACAAACAGAAGTCTCGAGCTCAAGTGTATTTCAAAGTTCTGCAACCAACAATTTCTCATCTTCTGTAGAAGTACTTATAGGAAGATGAGGAGGTGAGATTTTAACAAAATATCTCAAGGACAATTAATGCAGAGTGAAGACTTCTCGACCCTTTGAGAGGCTCGAGGGAAGAATTTACAGGTGGATCACTACATTAACTGTTTCACAATAAATATCAAAGCTCGGTGGAAGCTTTGTTTGACTTTGAGGCTCTGTGTATGTTTTGGAGTAACTCTGCAGATAGTTATTCATTGGTCTCCTTGTAGAAATAACTTCTTGGCAATGCTGGAGGCAGATATTTCTTCGAGAAATAACTTCGGCCTCTGTTCTGAATGGTTTGAGGCGACAGGTGGCTCTTTGGTAGCTGAGGAATCAATTTGCCTCAAGTTGTGGCGGTGGAGGCTTTTTGTCTGATAAAACACTTTAGGTTTTCTTTAAACTATGTTTTGAGTCGGGGATTAGGCTTTTGATAACTGTCTTAGCCGTAATCCCCGTAATACTGTCTTCAATCTTCTTCTGTTGTGCTTTATTCTCAAAACTGATACTCTTTAATTGTTCTTTCGAATAAAACAGTGTCTTGTCGATGTGCAGGGCCGCGCTGGGCTTTTCGGCATCAATGCTCATGAAACATTGACAAATCATTGAATCCAACCGTGTGAATGGTTCCTTTTAGTAGCTTCGAAGGCGTAGGAAACGTCTTTCCCAACCCTCGACTTTCTTTGTGATACAACGGAAAACCATTGAAAACACCTGCATAAAACAAAAAACAATTAAGAAATCCTGCGAAATGGGTTAGACTGCTTCAGAAGGCAGGAGAGGAGCGTAGCCGTCAGATGAAGGCAACCAACGGTGGAGATCTGCATAGAAAGGAAAAAAGGATAGCGGGAGAAGAATAAGGAGGAGCAGTTTTGGACCGTCCGATCTGGACACGTGGACGGTCCAGATCTAATCGGAGGGTCTCAATCGGGGGTGGCAGAAAAGGGGATGCGATTGAAATTTCCAGTGCGATTAAGCGCTGGCTGTTGATCTGCAGATCAGATCGATGGCGGAAAACGAATCGGCGGGTTTTGAAATGGCGGCAAGACTTGCGATCGGAGGGAATAAGGACCGTTGGATAGGCGGGAAATGGACGGCCCAGATTTAATCGGAGGATCGCAATCGGGGAGGTCACAAAACAACATGTGATTGAAACTTTGCGATTGAGCCCTTTGCGATTGAGCGCTGGTCGTTGATCTGAGGACCAGATCGACGGCGGGGAATGAATCGGAGGTAATTGCAAGGGGGTGAAACATTGCGATGCGATTTTGCACGGACCGTTGGATCAAGGATTAGATCAACGGTCAAGAATAAATCGGAGGGAGAGCAGGATCGGAAGATCGGAGGTATGGACTGCGATTGATCGGAGGGCACACTTGAAGCATTGCGATTGAGAGTTTGCGATGCGATTGAGTGCAGGCCGTTGGATCAAAGGACTAGATCAACGGTCAGGATTGCTACGACCTACGCACCGGCGGAAAAAACCCTTAAACACATGAAAACCAAATTTTTTTGCGAATAAAACAAGTTTAACGGATTAGGTGGAAAATATATAGGTAAAGGAAAAAGGCGCCCGATTGCAGGGCCGAGGGTTTTCACGGAATGTAATATGCCCGGGAGTTATAAAGACAAGGGCTAATCGCAATCGGGCCATTGAGCCTGGTCTTTCCGATCAACCCATTTGTATTGTTTCCGATTGCGATTGCACGATCGGCTCTTTTCAATCAACCCATTTATATTTAGCACATGGTTTTAAGTTTTAACTTAGAACTTTCGGAAAGTGGGTTTTTGGGTTTACAAAGGAAAATGAGCTTTGTAATGGTTCAAAGTCATGCACCCTTTGGATATTTGCGATTAGCGCCGAAAGCTTTGGCATTTGGTTTTAACACATGGGCATGTGGGGGGAAGTGGTTTAGGACTTAGCCCAAGGGGCTTAGGTCCATAGTAATAAAAATTTGATTTTTATGAGAAATTTTCAAGGATTTTAATGGATTTGGGGGTTCCGAAATAGTTAAAAAGTGAGTTTTTAACTATGAAAGGGGAAATTTTCATAAATGGAAAGAAGAGGACTTATGAAAACAAGGTAGTTTTGATGGAGAAAAAGGGAAGCAGATGAAAGGTTTTGAGAAGAGGAGAAATGGCGATCTTTCAGCAGTCTTTCAGTTGGAGTCAGCAGAAATTCCTGAGTATAAAAAATGGGACAGCAAATGAGGATTTTGGACAGAGGCATGAGGCCTTAAAGAGACTTCAAGAGCCAACAATTTTTTAGTGATAAAATTTGTTCCTTGGAGGCTCAAAAAGATCTTAGCCACCTTTTGGTATAACAAAATATTATAGGTATTAGTCAGAATATATGATGTAAAACATTTTCCTATATCATTGTTAATGTTGTCTTGTGTTGCATATTATTGTGAGGAAAGGTCTAAAAATCACATTTTCATCTTGTTTGTGTCAAATTCATACTTTTTATACTTTGTTAATGTCATAGAGTATTATGTTAACATCATAGTGAGTTATGCTAGCATTGAAATATGGAACTCCTTATGAATCGAAGTCCCAATATATAAGTATCAAATTTTTTATAATACCACATCCTTGGTGATTGCTTTAACCCATATACAATTTTTTTCAACCTACATACTTACTCTTTCTTTCCTTTAATAGAAAAACATTTATGGTTGTTTCATGTCAATTTCTTCTTATATATTTTCATGTATGAATGTTGCCTTCACACCCATCTATTCCACTTCTAAATAAAAGGTGGAAACAACATATAAAATAAATCCAATAGAAGTTAACTTGGAAATAGGAGAAAAAATCTCACCAAAGTTAATTATCTCTACCTGAGAATAACCTTTTTCTGCCATGGAGCTTTGTATTTCTTCACTTTTACTTTTGCATTCAACTTCTTGTTAAATACACATTTGTTTCCAATGGGATTTCTTATAGCCAAAAACTCTTCTAAATCTCATGTCTCAATTTTGTCTAAGGTTGTAATTTCTTCATCGAAAACGTTTTTCAAAATTTTTCCATCCTCTAAATCTATTTCCTCCCTAATAGTCCTAAGATTATCGTCAATAATAAAAAAATAAAAATTTGAGAAATTAGGTGGAGTATTGATCTACATGTAGATCTAAAAAGATTTAGAAAGGAGAGGATAACATAGATGTCCTGGAAAACAGTACTACCACCTTATTATGAGGGAGAGATGAGAATTTTATAAACAATGCAAACATTTTCCTTATTAATTTTTTAATTACAAAATATATATGAGATAAAAATCAATTACATTATTATATAAAACAACTATAGAGATGTTTCCATCTTTACTAGTTTTTTTATGTTTCCTTCTTTTTGAGTTTTAGATGTTTCCAAGAAAGAAATTTCTTTTTTCCTTGTTTCCCAATCAGTTAGATGTTTCTGATTGGTGATCCTTTCTTGGTTTCCAAATTCCTCCCTATTTAAAGTGGGAAGCGTCCCAAATTCTTTCACCAAATGAGGGAAGGTGTGCTTCAATGTTTCTATTTCCAGCCATTTGGTATGCACTGGTGTGTATCCATTTTGACTGAAAGTATATGATAATTCAAGGGCCACATAGGCACCCCTAACTAGTGTCATTCTTCTCAATTAGAATTTTCCCTGTGTAACATCTGAACTCTTCACAAGCTTTCCCATAAGAAGTGGTGAGCAGTGAGTTCTTGAAATTATTCCTCCAGAGAAAGTAGCATGAATTTTAAAACAAGAAAAAGGTTGCTTGTTTACCACAAAATATTCCACAACATGGCCCTTCAAATATTTGGCAACAGGGCCCTCCATTGACTGCCAATATTCAATTGTTTTCTTATTGTTGAATACAATGTTCACACTCTGTCCAAACGTTGCTAACAGTGGCTTTGCCCCAACTTGTGTGGCAATATTGCTACTAGAATTTGAACTTGACCTTTCATCCATTGCTGTTGTTGATGAATTTATTTGAATCCCATTATTACCACAATTGGAGGTTGTATTTCCCTTTGCGACCCACAGATTTTTGTGTCGAGTCTAACCTTTAGCAACAACATGTTTCTTTGATGAATTAAGTCCAATAGATGGTTTTCTAGCAAGGCAAAAGGATGGGGCATTGGATAAGGAAGCACATGGAATATGATCTATTTGGTGTTTAATAGAGCATGGGGAATTCAGCCCCATGGGTTGGGTGAAGAAAATTTTGAATCTTGGCTGTAGTGGAGCCATGGCAGGAGGTCTTGGGTTGGTTTTTTTTTCCTTGATAGAGCGAACCAAACAAAAAGAAATGCATTGGTTTATATTGACTTTATTAATGGGATATTTTCCAGTAAGAGGTTGGGTTTATGTGAGGGTTGAGGATATGAGAACATAGGTGCGGCCATCGTGTTGCAAAAGGTACTTGTGATCTTTAACATGATCAATAGTGTGTCATACATGTTGGTATGGAATTCCTAGTAACAAATCGACACAATCGAGAGGAGAAACATCCCATATCATGGTATCTCAAAAAGGCTAATAGAAAAGATGAAATCACAACGTTTCGAGATAATAAGATGAGGGCGTTCCTTTTGGACCCAGCCTAGCTGATATGGACTGGGGTGTGGAGTGGTGGTAAGGCTAAGGTGGTGAACCATGTCTTGTGCCACGAGATGCTTTTAACTCCCATTCGCGAGGATAAGAGTCACCAAATCATGTTTGATTTGACAATTATGGGTAAATACAAGTCACGACTTCATTAACAGTCATGAGGATGAGAGAGGGGTCCACTTTGACAGGATTTTCAAGAGAAACAACTGCAACTGAGATAGAGGAATTTGGTTACTCTACCTCTATAAAAAGAGCCTTGTTGGGCTGCATATTTTGAAGTACTCGACAGCTTGTTGAAGCATGTGATTTGGTCTTATGAAATGTACACTAGGGGGATGAGGTGGGGGCCACACTAGATGGAAAAGCAAGAGATGGAACATTTTTTGTTTGAGGAGATTAGGTTTGAGGAGCCACTTTACGTTCTACAGCCAAGGCCCGAATAAATTACTTATCCAAGGAAATATCAAACAAATCAACTTCTCGATGAAAAAACCATTATCAGACCATAATTAAATTTAATAATTAATGCTTCTTCTGGATCAAAGATGTGGAGTTGAATGAGAAATTTTCAAAAGACATCAATGTATGCTTGCATTGTTTGATTTGGTTGTTTCCATGGTTGCAACAATTTGGAAAGGAGACTCTGGAGATAATCTGGTGGACAAAAATGCTCTTAAGGCCTGGAAGAATTCATCCCAATATGTGATATCTGTGGAACTAGTCTCTGTTGGTTCGTCGAGTTCGAAAACCAAGGACATATTCTCAAGTGGAGTATCCCACCATGTTTGCGCCAGGTCCTCCAACTGTAGACTGGAGATTTGAAGCTTCATGTCCTCTTCCATCGTGGGACATGTTTTGAAATATGTAGAGATACTATGGAGCCAAGAATAAACGACCTCTCCATTCATTTGGCTCAAGAATTTGGGCAGTTTAAAGTGTGTATCTAGTTGCATTTTCTCAAGAGGGTGTCTTTGTTGTTGTAGCGCAATTATATCTTGAAGAGCCATGGATAATTCAGGGATTGGTGAGCCCTCGATTGAGGTTTCTTGACGGGGTGGCATGATTTTCATCGACCAAAGGAATCTATGATGGGAATTTGAAGCAAGGAGGGCGCACTAAGAAGGGTGTTGAATTGTGAATCCAAAAATCCCAAAAAGGAATTCTTTGAACAGGTGGATGACTTCCAAAATATTATGCTTTGATACCAATTGATCTATATGTAGATCTAAAAATATTTAGAAAGGAGAGAATAACACATATGTTCTGGAAAACAATACCAACATCTTACTATGAGGGAGAGATGAGAATTTTATAAACAATGGAAACATTCTCCTTATTAATTTTTAAATACAAAATATACAAGATAAAATCAATTACATTATTAGATAAAACAACTATAGAGTTGATTCCATATTTACTATTTTTTTATGTTTCCTTCTTTTTGAGTTTTAGATGTTGCCAAGAAATCAGTGTGCTTTTTCCTTGTTTCCCAATCAGTTAGATTTTTTATTGGTGAGCCTTTCTTGGTTGTCCAAGTATATCTCTCTAATCGCCTTCTTTCCTGAACTACTCTCATCAGTACTACATATGTGGTTCTTCAGTGTTCTTCCTATTCATGTTCTTATGCAGAGTCTGATTCATCATCCTTCAATTCAAACTCTATCTTTTCTAGTTATTTCACCTAGTTGGTAGGAATTCCTGTTTGACAACATCTTTAATTTCTTTAAAAATGATATCTTTTCTATATATAAACTTCTTAGTTTCTAGGTTCCAAAGCTTATAACCTTTTAGACCATGTTTACATCCAATAACGATACACTTTTCAACTTTCTTATCCAACTTACTCATATTCTCCTTTGGAACATGTTCAAAAACATCACATCCAAATACACTTAAATGTTTAAGAGAGGGTTTCTTGCCACTCCATTCATTCATTCATGTGCCTAGAAGTAGAAATCATATTTCAAATGCATTAGCTAATTATGCATTGGATTGGAATTTTTTTCATTCACAACATTGAAAACATCATAATTATACAATCATTCACCTTGTTTTTTGAGCTTTTTTACTCTTCTAATTGGTTACCTTTCTAATCATATGGATATTTTACTCTTATAGACTATGACAATTGCTTTGAGATTTTGGCCTAGAGTAGCACCTTGGACTTATTTTCATCACTAATAGGTGACCTTGTGCTCAAAAGTGACCTTCGTTGTTGGTCGTTGACTTAGTGGTTCTATTCACACATTAGGATTCATGCCGTGACTTGGGTTCCATTTTCATCATTGGTGAAATTCCTTGCCTCTATTATCACCTTTCATTATTGATTGTTGCTCAGAGGTTATCCTCCATGTGCTATTCCATTTGGTTCATGTAAGAGATGCACTCGATGGTGGTCCTTACAATTCTCTTTTGAATTCCTTTCAAATCATTGGCCTTTTAGTTACGCGCATGTTAGTTGATGGGTGATTCCTCATTTCCCTCCTTACATCAGATCTTTTCTCATCGAATTCAACTCATTTTCTCTACAACTAAGATTTAGAGTCTCATTCCATATGTTGTGGTTTGCTATCATTAGTGGTAAATTCCCTCACTATTGATAGTGGGAATACATCAGTGTCCCCTAACCAATAGATTCTACAAATATTTTGACTTCAATTCATTCATTCACACTCTTTAAAATGTACTAGGTAACTTGACTCCCATTATCATCAATAATGTGTTGACTTATGCTTGTTAAAAATATACACTAATGATTGGTAATGAAATAATTTCTCCCATATTTTATTCAAACTCATTTATCTACATGATGTATATTTCTACCTTCGAAAATTGATTTGAATACCTTAGGATTGTAATAGCATTTTTATTTTGACTAGTAGCATCATTGGTTTCAAATCCACATTGTTATATTTCTCTCCATTTTAGTAGCATTTTTCAATTTGTTTAGTGAGTTATCGAATATTACCACTCTTATTCGAATTTATGGCAAAATGTTTGGGCTCTCTCATACCAAACCTATATATGTTTTGCAAACCACACAATTTCAGTGAAGCAATAGGAATGAAAGCTATTGTGGGAGAATGAAAGGATTTATACAACTTCGCCGAAACATGACTCAAGAATGTGGGATTTCATGCATCGAACCTTGTGAGGACTAGGAAAACGGTTCTTTATCCTTGCTTCTTCTCCATGTTACTTAACTCAGGAAAAATATTGATCTCAAGAATCCATAATACCTAATCAACAACACTTCTGTCCACCTCACACGTATTGCATAACTAAAACGAGTGGCATTCGAAGTGCTTGATTTATAAAGTTCCGCAAATATTATTGTACATGTTATATTCAATATGTGCGTTGTTTTGGTCATTGTTGAAACACTCTACGAGTATCGTTTTAAACCATGGGATATTTTGGAATGGTTAGTTAAATGAGGTTATAAGAATGGTCAGTTAAATGAGGTTATAATGAAGTATTATATTGAAATATTATTATTATTATTTTATGGGTATAATAATAATAAAATAAATTGATTCAATTCAATTTAATTTGTTATCTTGTAATTTTATTTTTATTAATAAAATTTATAAATAATTTTTATAAAAACAACTATAATATTCATATTTCATTAAAAAAAATTAAGTAATAATGATTTATATATGTAACCATAATATTTTAGAATTTCATCTTTAAATTTAATTAGTAAATATATAATTACAAATAATGATATTTCTATATATAAATATATAAAATATAAATAGTAACTCTAAATTAAGATCCATTTTACCATATAAATGATGTATATGTCTAACCATAATATTTCATAACTTTATATTTAAATCTAATCAATTAACATACAAAAATTAAATATTTACAATAATCTTTTTCTATTATACATTTCATATTAAAAATAACAAATTATAAAAATCATTATAAAATATGTCAACTAAAAATGTCAAGTATGTTTATGTAATTATATGTATTAAGAAAAAAAAAAAAACTTTCTCAAGAAATTTAAATGGTAAAATAATGGTTTATGGAATGCATATTAAAACAATTTTACAATGTCATTGAAGTTAACATCATGTGTTTATTAAAAAATAGATAAATTGGTCTATCCAGGATAGTTTGAGTGCTTCAAACTTACTAGCTAAACTCCATCCTTAGATATAGTTTAGGCATTATTATATTGACCCAAGGGATTATAATGGTAGCAATGTGATGCAATTTCTAGTGATATACATCCTATTGTATTTTAATTATCAGTTCTAAAAAAACGGAAAAGAATTGATGTGAACAATTTAACAATTTTATTAGCAAAGAAATAAAGTGGTTGATTAAAAATTATTTATATTTTGTATGTATATATATTTTCCTTTTTCTATGTTGTAAAGTTAAAAACATTAATATACTAAAAACTTGAATGTAAAATATCTTATTGAAAATAAATACTCTTATTGATTTATAAATTAATAATATTTGTTAAAAAATATTTTAAACAAACTATATATTGTATTACTTAAAAAAAAAATATTTATATTTCAATTTAATGAAAAAATAAATTATTAAGGTGATTAGTTAAAATAATTTTTTTGTTATGGTTCACCAACATGGCTATCATATTGCAAGTAACCATGTTGTTGGACAAATAATTGTATTACTTAAAAAAAAAATATTTATATTTCAATTTAATGAAAAAATAAATTATTAAGGTGATTAGTTAAAATAATTTTTTTGTTATGGTTCACCAACATGGCTATCATATTGCAAGTAACCATGTTGTTGGACAAATATAAATATTTGGAATGTAACCAGCGTTTCTTAAGCTTTAGGTGTTTTCTTAGTTATATTATTTTTATTGAAAAACTTTCTACTTTGAAGAGATTTTAAAAATTGTAAAAATAACATGAAAATATAATTTAAATAATGTCAAAAATATTATTTTATTTTAAAGAAAAATCAATATTGATTTGCCTCTAACCTAAAACAAAATCAATACTTCACCCGAACTTTTATATAGCTTGAATAGACATTACAAAGCAGGTGTTTTTGGAAAATTTTGCCTCTTCAAAAGTCAAGGGTTCACCATAAATCGTATACAAATACGTATAAACATCTCCTTAATATGCTTAAACTTGGTTTAATTGGGACTAATTAATATCCATAACCAAAAGATCATACCAAATAATCGCCCCGTGAAACTCTGCTCAGGAATGCAACTCAAAATGATTGCAATTCATGGTTTAAATTTGATTGTGTACGAATAAATAATAATGAAGATCTGACCCTCATTTTCAGTTGGCGGCTCGAATCCTCAATGTGAGGAGGAGCATTCATCCACCAATGTTATAAATGTCTCAAACAAATAAGAATTGTCTCCCGCGGCCGAAAAGAATTTAAAATTTAACCACCTTGCCTTGGGGAGCTACAAGTGAACCCCAAAATAATCCATCGACTCATCGAACGGTGGGAATTCATTTAAATTTGGAGACTTGCCGCTCTCCAGACATTCAAGAAGCACCCAAGAAGCACCCAATCCCAAAATGCCAGGATCTTTTCCGTCCAATTCCCCTGCCCGTCATTGCCGCATTCCGCTTCTGAACAGGAGGATGAAAACGCTGCTTTACAAGGCAGCTGCAATTCTTCTGCGGCGAATTTGGCGGCAGAGGATTTAATTTGGGGCGGCGATAAAGAAGAGGCGCACGGGATTTCCGGCGAAGACAGGGGAAAATTGAGCTTCGATTTTGATCCTCTTAGGCAATACGCCGCAAAATCGTATGCGCGGACAGCTTTTTCCGGGGTGTTGTAGGAGCCCAGCCAAATTCTGCTCGTGCACTTGGGCATTAGTATTTCCGACACCCATTTCTCCATTTCCTCTGTCGGATTCCCCTGAACTGCCGCGACTTCAGTGAGCGGTTTCGGCGTCAGTTATGAGCGTTCTGGTTTTGCGAGGGTTTGGCCATGACGGTTTGTTACTCTGCTATTCCGGAGTCGAACTCAGGAAGTGCTTGGGAAGCTTGAAGTATTTAAAATGAGGGAGGGTGAAGAAGAGAGGGTTTCAGTCTTTAAAGGTGCTTCCACAGTATTGCCAGTGAATATTTGTGCTAACGGATAACGATAGGAGTGTTAGATGCAGGGCAGCATATATATAGGGAGAAAAACAAAACGCGGTGAGTCCCTATGGATTTATGCGTAGTAGTACACGTGGTCGCTTTAAAATAGCTTTGAGGTGAAAATAATTTGATCGGTGAATCTGATTTGGTGACGTGGTTCGAGAGGGAATATGCGGAACACTTTTCTCAGACAATGTGGAAAGCTTCTTTCGCGTGACGAGGAGAGCAATGAATGTAAGGTGAAATTGTTGAGGGAGGCTCTAACGCATCAAATGGATACACTTTCCATCAGTAGATACAGAATGTCAAAAATGGTCTTGTGATTTGACGTCCCCACAGTACGTATTATTATTTTTTTTTGACGTATTTTGTGCTTAGAATTAACTTTGCGATGCAGAATATATATATATATATATAATTTGAAAATTTGTGTTTTAAAATAACTTTTATATATATTGCATTATATGTTTTTTAAAGCTTTTATAAATTGTCTAACTTCCATTTCCATTGTCTTGCATGTTAAGATGTTTATGTTATCATATTTTAATGTGTGTTAATGTGTGTTATTTAGTAATCAGGCTAACATTAATAACCAGTACTTATAAACCAATTAACTAGGTCATATTATGGAAATTTGAAACTAATTTTTAGTGGTTATATCATTACTTTTGTGTTATGATTTAAGTGTTGGAATGTCATCAATGTTGTCAAGCATTATCTTTTTTTTCAAGGCAAACATGATCTATCAAGTAAAGTGGCTAGTTTATGTATCAAGAAGCCTTTTAATTAGGTTTCTATTATTTGCATTCTTCATGAAAAAATCAAGAAAAAAATTAACCTATATTTTTCTTGTCTAGCACTCCTACTTCTTCCTACCACTTTTTTCCCTCTTTTTGAGAATTTTCAATTATCCTTTCGAGGAACTCCTTCTTGAAAAGAAAATTCAATACCTAAAGCCTAACATGGTTTTTTGTTTGATGAGGGCTTGTTAACTACACTTTCAAAGTGCTAACTAGTTCAAGGAAACACTTGCCTTGGAAAATTGGGTGTTCTTTTAAAGTAGCATTATTTGAGAACACCTCCCTAGATAAAGCTTTTAATCATTCCCTCACTACAAAATGCGAGTTAGATAAATGTCGTTGCTTGATTCCTTCCCATAAACCTAACCCTAACCCTATCCTTACCCAAAACACTTATCCAAATTTCTCAAACTCTAGCCTTTAAATATTTTTAATACAACCATAATGAAGGACATCAAGCAATCAAGCATTGGGCGAATAAGTGTTTGAAAAAAATGCTAAGCCTCAATCAATGGAATCTTGTTGATACAACCCTAGTGAAGGACACAAAACAATGAAGCATCAGGATGAATGAGTACTTGAAAAAAGCATTAAGTCTTCATCCATTGAATCTTGGTGATATATCCCTAGTGAAGGATGTAAATGAGTGAAGCATTGGGAGTAGCCCCTAATTAAGGATGTAAAGGAGCATAGCATTGGGAGCTTTGGAGCATGGTCTATCTATATTAAGAATGAAAGTTCCCTTAGTGAAATGAAGCTCAAAGAACCCATTTATGTAGATTATAGGTCTTGTTTCAATTAGGGATTGGAAATACCAAAAGGAGTTGTTACTAATGATGTGGTAGAGGGAGTAGTGGAGAACTAAAGTAACGAAGGATATTTCTAGCATAATGGGCTCTTAGCAAGAAGAGTCTCTTGGAAAGAGTAGAAAAGGAAAGCAAATAAAACATTGACTTTTGCAAAACAGTAGTTGGAAACTCAAGAGAAAAGAGAAGGGTTATCGAGTATGGACATCCATGCTCTAATCAAGTAAACATTTAATGTTTGGGGAAGTAATACTAGATTTAGATCTAGTATTACTTTGGTTGTGAAAAATTATTAATTAATGTGTGGTACAAGTTATTCTTTAATATAAGATATGAGTTGTGCCTTGAGAAGAGCCCAAATAAGACATCAAAAACTTTCATTGGTTAAAAAAAAAGTGTTGTAATTGTTTGATAAGTATAGAAAAAGTGTTTCAATGAATATAAGACTAAAAATTTAGATTAAAGATTTTGATTTACATTGTATGAAAATATTTCAAAAATAAAATCATTTTCTAATTGCCATTGATGTCTTCACTTAGGGACTAATAATAATAGGAAGTATGTAATTTTGGCACCACCTTTAATTTTAGATCATGTACTATCCATTCCAAGTAAGAACAAAATGGTAATTATTGATAGGCATGAAATTCAAACATAATGAATATTAAAACTAATTAGTGCGGTTGTGTACATAGAATCTAATAATTCAATAATAAAAAATAAAAAAAGTAATTTCTTGATGTGATATGTTTTCCACTCAATAATAAAATTAATGTCTTGATGTGATATGTTTTCCAGGTTATAATCAATGATCATGAACAACTCACATATATTTTTAAAATTGAAATGACTTTTGTAACCTTGAGCTAAAAAGTGGGAAGCATAATAAATTGATATTTAATCCCAAAATAATTTAATGAGCAATTTTTTCCATTGATACAAAATATGTTAGTGGAATGTTGTCAAGAATGGTTTCATGATATTCTATCAACAATTTTCATTATTGTCTTGGACATTTTTTCACCCTTGACTTGCTCTAAGCACAAGTGAGTTGTTATGACAAAATGAATACATGAGGAAAATATAATATATATCCAATAGTGTCCAAAAAGAATGTAGTCCTTGAATATATTGGCATCTTTAAAGAAATATGGTTGACAATTGGAGGTAGATTCACGTTAGTTAAGGTTGTTCCCCAAAATCTATTAGTCTATTGATTCCACATTGTTAAGATAATTGCTTCAATTTTCCAGAAAATTAATTCCATCATTATTGGTTTTATTTGGGGTCGAAATACAGAGCATCATAAAATTCGCTTAGCTAATTTGGAGGATTTATTGAGGTTGAAATTAGATGAGTATTTTTCTAAAATGGTCGTTGAGTACTGCATACGAGCTCCTAACATAGGTACAAAATGTCAAAAATGGCTTGTAGTTGTAGTTTGAGGTCCCCACAGTATGTATTTGCTTGGTTGTATTTTGTGCTTAGAATTAGTTTTGTGATGCACAAAGTGACCACTTATTAAAATGGGTAAAAGCATATTTGATCAAAATTATATATATATTAAAGTGTATGTTATAAAATAACCTATATAGATTGCATTATATGTTTTGGTTTTTATAATTTAGTATCTAACTCTAATTTGTTAATATGTAGATGTCATCATAATTTAATGAGTGTTCCTTGTTAATCAAGCCAACACTAATAACCATCATTTACAAACAAATCTATATGTTTAATTAGTTTATACCATGAAAATTTGAAACCCCTAATGATCACCATAATTGGAAAAAATATATCATCCATAAAAAAACATTAAACATATAAGAAATATTTAGGTATAAATTGTTAAATTTATGGTGTAAAATAAGTAACATTGTCTATTCATAATTAATTTTCATTATCTATTCATAATTATTTTTCATTGATCAAATTGATTCTCTTATATCACCTTAGTCATCTCAATAACATTACCAAAAAATACTTTGTAGGATTCAAAATACGTGATGATGTATAAAGAGAAGTAACATTCGCTTCCGAACACGAGGATGAAAACATTGCTTTAGAAGGCAGCTACAATTCGTCTGCGACGAATTTGGTAGCAGAGGCTTTAATTTGGGAGCGGTGATAAAGAAGAGGTGGAGGGGATTTTGCAGAGGAGGTAGGGGAAAATTGATCTTGGCTTTTGATCCTCTCAGGATATATGTCGCAAAATCATAAGCGCAGGTAGCCTTTTTCGGGGTGTCATAGGAGTCGAGCCAAATTTTGCCCGTGAAATTGGGAATTCATATTTCAGACACCCATTTACCCTATTTTCTCTGTTGGATTCCTTGAAATTGCTGCAACTTCAGTGATTTATTTTGGCGTATGTTGTGGGCATTCTGGTTTAGTGAGGGTTTAGGCATGTCGATTTTTTGATCTGGTATTCTAGAGTCAAACTCAGCAAGTTCTTGAGAAGCTTGAAGTCTTTAAAATGAGGGAGAGTGAAGAAGAGAGGGTTGAATTTAGGTTGTCTAAAGGTGATTCTACAGTATTGCAAGTGAATATCCCTGATAATAGATGATGATCAGAGTCTTAGCTGCAGTGAAGCATATATACAAAGAGACACAAACCACGTTGAGTTTGTAAGGATTATTTGTTGGAAAGAGATTCTGTAAGGGGATAATCATTAGTCTAATGAAGGGATTAGGGTTCCTTCATCCAAGGGGATAAGTTCCATGATTGGAGGGATATAGCTCGAACTGGCCCAACTCAAGAGGCTTTTAGTTGGAAGAATATGCACCCAACTATGCTTCTAGAAGTTAATTTTCACTTTTAATTTCTTTTAAATGGGGTGCACAAGTTTTATGGGAAAATAGAGCGGAGATATCCGCAGATAAAGGTAGTAAAAAATCATATTGGAACTTGAAGCAGTCACGGAAACAAGAACTCGACAACTACGAAATCGATCAATTTCAGAGTATCTCATCGAGTGGAAGAACTTACCCACTGGAGATTCCACATGGGAGGATGAGAATTTTATACAGAAGCATCCATAACTACTCAAGCATTGAGGACAACACTTTTTGAAGGAGAGGGGCATGAAAAGTCCCTATAATAATAGTGTAACCCCTTATTTTTATTGTTAGTGTAGCCCAATTATTGTTATTTTTGTTCCCATGTAGTCCCCATATTGTTATTATTGTGCCCCATTATTGTTGTACCCATGTGGTCTCCATATTGTTATATTGTGACCCTTTAGACTCCTATATATAGAAGGTAGATTTTTTCATTTGTATCATCCAAGAATTGTTCATTTATGTAATGTAAAGGAGGTTTCCCCCTCAAAGTGGAAAATTTTTAAGTCGTTAATCAAAATTTTCTTCTATTTGTAGTGTTTCTCCAATGTTGAATCGACAGGAGACAAGAGGCAAATTATCTGTAGAAAGGGCCATAAAAATCCTATGTGAATTGTTAGAAACCTTAGTGCGAGTGGCTAAAGGAACCACAAATCAACAACTAGAGGCCTGAAATATTTCCGGAAGGTGGCGCGAGTAGTTTTTGGTGACATAGGGAGGCATGGAGACTCACTTAGATTCAATATGCAGGCAGTGCAAATTTCCCAGGGCCAACAATGTGAATTCTAGTTTGTAGTATGAGCAGCTAGTGTGGGGTGCGAGCAGGCCAGAAGGGGCCGAATAGATTTACAAACGAGATCCTTTATCTCCATATTATTTTGGCCAGATATTTGCTGGAGTATTAATAGGTGGGAATCCAATTTATTGTATTCTCAAATTTGTTGCATAATAATAAAATAAACACTCATATGCTGCACTTATTTTCCCTTCAAGGTTTTTCTAGGGAAAACTAGTCGAAAATAATTGTGTCAATTTCTATGTGGGAATTCATTTCTTAGTTCCTGAATTTTACTTCTGCAACATAAATTTATTGTGAAGAATGCATAAGTGGTTTAATCATTATTTGTTGGAAACAAATAAACTACTAATAATTAGAATATTAAACTCCTTTTGGTTCATTTGTGGAAATTTCACATGGTATCAAAGGATTATTGATCAGATAAGAGGCTCAGAAGCGAAAGATCGTGAGATTGTGTAGTTTTAGAGGGAGATGTGAGGCATGGGATCTAGATCCATGTAGCTCGGGCCAGGGGTGTGAATGTTTGGGCATAAATCGATTTCCAAAGGCAGAGTGTAGGAAAAAGTTCAATTTGCTCAGAAGAAGAGTTTGCAGGTAGTGTGTTTTTCGGGAAGCAATTATAGTGAGTATATTAGTTGATTCGTTGAGTAGATCTAGGCATAGAAGATTTACAACAAGGTTTTTAGTTGCAGATCTGCGCAGGGCATGAGGAGAAAAGCACACAAAGGAAGTTTCTAGAATTTCTCAGAAGGTATCGAGTTTTCGGGAGGAGATCACATTTGCTAGTACATGAATAGATTTTTGTATTCCATATTGAGTGTGAGTAGTGGCAGGAAGGCCAAGCAGGAAGGAAAATGAGTTTTCCAACACTAAAAATGAGGTTTTATGAAAGAAATTGACATACCTTTGACATTGTATATGTGAGCTCTTGTTAGAGAGGAACTTCTTCAATGGTATTTCATGCACATGACAGTTCTTCAAAATTTAATGCTAATTGTATAATTTTATAAATTATGAAAATAATTATGGCCTTGAAATTATGAGTTCATGTATTAATGTAAGGTTTAAGGTCTTAACATAATCAAACATTTTCTTTTATATTGTAGATCTTGATTTATGCTAATGTAACACACACACACACACACACACACACACACACATATATATATATATATATATTATACAAGGTAATAAGAAGCTATAGTAAGAGCAAAAGGTATATATATTTTAATATTATGATACATATTCATTTTATAGTTTTTTGAAAATAATGATTATATACATGAACATTTAAAAATCTTGACATAATCATGTAATAAAGCTCTTTAAGACCTTTTCGTTGTGTTAAATAATTCTAAAAACATTTAGAAAGATAGAAATTTATGGCAAAATTGCTTAACTAATTTTTTATATTTTAGAAAAAATGAATACCCATTATTAGCAAACATGTTTTATAATATCTACACATTATTAGCATATCCAAGTTATTTGAAATTCAATTTTAATTATTTATTTTGAGTGAAAGTATTTCTTGTCATTTATGCATTTACCTTTCTCGTCACTTATGCATTTACTAGCTTGTTTTAGGACTAGGTTTTGTATGGTGATATTCACAGTTTGAATTGCAAAAATAATTTAAGTGGAGATAAATATCCATTGCAAAAATAATTGAATTGGGGATAAATCTCCATGGTTAATAATCTTGTTAGTTTTTATAGTTTTTGTAAATTTTAGCAATGTGAGATGCATCATCAAGTAAGTGTTTTGATGGTTTTTGTAGATTGATGCTTATTGATTTTTACCAACCATTTAATTTATATGGCTAAACTAGTCTACAAAATTTTATAATTTAGTGAAAAATTCACCATAAGTTTACTAGATTTTATAATTCAGTGATAAGTTACATCCACATATTATGTTGTTGATAAAATATCCTTCAAAATTTTATATATTCAATGGGGATTTGTGGGATTTGTTTAATTTGACATAAATTAAAGTTATACCACTTATACAATGAAGTGGTAATATCATTCTTGTAGAAGGAGTTGAGGATTGAATCATTTTGTCGCTAGATTGTTAAATATGGTTTAAGAAAAAGATAAATACATTACATCTAAAAGTTAGTTTATTTTTTCTAATAGTAAAATTAGTGTTAGTGCCATATATTTTTGTTATGAAATGCCACTAGAAGTTGAATTAGTAAACTTTTAATTAGACAAATATATAGATCACAGATTGAATTACTAAGTAAACTTTAAACTTCCAAAAGGTATAGATCACAAATTAAGTTAGTGAACTTAAACTTCCAAACCACATTGGCGAGGACGTATCCACGACTAATACTTTGTTTTAAGCCACGGTCTTCAATCTACGATTACGCTTCGCGTTGTGGCTCTTCCCTATTTCATTTCATGAGACCATTTTTGAAATTATTACTCAGTAACAGAAAACTCAGAAATGTAACAAACACAGCCTGGGGATGTAGCTCACATGGTAGAGCGCTCGCTTTGCATGCGAGAGGTACGGGGTTCGATACCCCGCATCTCCATTTTACCATGTTTTGCTTAAATATGTCATCCAACAAGCAAACGCAAAATCCATAAAAGATTGAAGCTCAGCAATTTGAAGATGGACGAATTCAACTACAGGTGGTTTGAGAACTCCCAACTGCTGAAAGAAATGAGACGGAACGTTTCAAAATCCCTAATCTAATAAAACGGCTGGTGCGGAGTATTGATCCTGGTTTTAAGCAAATAGGAGGTCCGAAACACTCTATAAATAATTTTTTTAAGGGAGGTTTGAAAACCATTATTTCAATGGACAATTCCAAACGAGTCTAGTAATTACGTGTAACAATTGGAGATGCGGGGTATCGATCCCCGTACCTCTGGCATGCTAAGCGAGCGCTCTACCATCTGAGCTACATCCCCATATACAATATTGAATTGTGGTATATATACTGTTGGTATATTTGATTTGCACCCCCAATGGGAAAACTTTATGTGACGGCCATGCTATTTTTGATACCGTGAATTATACCCTCCTCGCTGTGTAAATTTACGTTCTCCAGTGATTGAGGTTGTCCACCATCTGTGTAACTGCTTTATGGATATGCTGTATGTTTGTCCGGTAGCTTCGGGTTTTTCTTGTCCATTACGGAACCGCTTAAAGAATTTATTTTTTATCACAAATCTTGGATTTTTCCAATTGAGTGCTTCAATTTTTAATGGTTCTCCGACGGTCGATTGTTGCTAAAAGATAACCGGAGGTTTCAATCCAATTAGAGCTCAGCGTGATGGACCAGTGCGCTGCAATCAAACCAATACCACTGTTTTGATTTCAGGTTAAAAAGAAACCTTGTTTTCCGTTGCCGGGACTTGAACCCGGGTCTCTCGGGTGAGAGCCGAGTATCCTAACCAACTAGACTACAACGGAATTTGTTTTTTGTCACAGTTAGATATCTATCACTCAAATATATCGCTATAGGATATTCATATTTGCCGCCCGTATGTGATGAGAAAACATGTAATAAGGACAATGTTTTAAGTTCATTTTACCATCTTAATTCATTCATTTTGTTTAATTTCAAAATTCAATAAATTAGTAATTGTTTTAAAAGTGTAAAGAGAGGCTGATAGGTTTGTTAAATTGGAATTATTGAATTGGAAAAGTTGCACTTTAATTTAAAATAATAATTGTTGTATTAGATTTAGATTGTTTAGCATGTTTGTGTTAAGTTAGTGATACACAATTAAAATAAAAAGTGAAATATTGAGATGATGAAAGTTGACTAAGATATAATTTACCACTTATTTTACCAATGAAAAGTTTAAAATCATTGTGAAGAAATATTGATTTTCTAGAATGGGCAATTTCTACTAAGAGGAAACAAGAGGTACAAATTGCCTTTCCCTCATTTTAGGTGTTCTATATAGTTTTATGGCAAAGTCAAAGACATCATCACTTGGCATAGCGCAGAGACAAAGTATATATGGATTGTTACATGGCAGAATAACTGACATCACATGAGTGTGATATCTTCGTGGTATCAAAAAATGTAGAAGAATAACACATCAATAGGTTACATGTTCATATGCACTCACTGAGTCACAAGCTAGGCATAAGAATTTGAATATGAAAATAAGTAGTAGAATAGTTAGTCACCATATTTCTGATCTATAGCATTTTAATTCTAAACATTGATATTCCAAAAATACTATATATTGATTTCAATGGGAAGGGGCAGAGACACATAGAGACTTTGAATTTTGAACTAATGTATGACTTATTTTCTTTAATATAATCTTTGATTGCTAATCTTTTTCCTCCACTGCACATTCATGCACATTAATGAGTAATTGAGATCACTTAAGAGTAGGTTCTTGTGTTTTCCTAAAGTCTCATGTGATCACATGGAGGACTCCATTGTGGATGCATGAGATTGTTTTATAGTATAACTTTCTAATTGTCTCATTATTTCTTTATTTCATCTTGCACATACAATATATGTTTTGATGCCCTATGTTTATAGCAAGCACTATGTTTTTTTTCAACACTAATTTATGAGCTTCATTTTCTAATCAATTTCTCTCTTTATTTACATATCATAAACAAGTTCTTAAAAAACTCTAAAATATATCATAAAGAAGTGCTTGAAAAACTCTAAAAAAATACATTTAGATCAATTCTATTTATGCATTGAATAATTTAGATTTGTGAAATCATTATTTAAAATAAGATTTCATTCCATGCTCATTTACATGCTTTTCTAGATCATGATTTACAAATTTTTATAGAATAAGTTTGCATGCTTTCATAAAGATAAATTCTCATGTTTTCATAGACTAAATTTATATCCTTTTGTAGATTAAATTTCCAAGATTTATTATAATAGACTTATATGATTTCATAGATTAAATTTACATGCTATCTTAGAACATATTATATGCTTTCGTAAATTAAACTTATGTGTTTTCCTAGATATATTCATATGTATTTTTAGATTAGATTTACATGTTTTCTTAGAATAAATTTATCTACTTTCCTAGCTTATATTTCAATGCTTTCATATGATAAGAGTTTATCTGCTTCCTTAGATTAATATTTCCATTGCATTCATAGCGCAATAATTTGTTTCATGTCAACTTATTTCCAATAGAATTAGAAGATAAAATCCTAGCATATACTTTATGGTATACTTCATCAGTTTACAAACTCATATTCATAATTTAATGTAACTTAATTTAAATCATAATTAAATTGAATGACATCCTTTATTAGTCTCCTAGCCTAAAATTTCTTATGATTAAACGAATATATAGAAAATAAGATAATAATAAATAAAAAAAATCCTAAAGATTTATTATAATACTTATATGATTTCATGAATAAATTTTTTACATGCTATCTTAACATATTATATAAGTTTTCAGAATTAAACTTATGTGTTTTCCTAGATATATTCATATGTATTTGTAGATTAGATTTACGTGTTTTCTTAGAATAAATTTATCTACTTTCCTAGGTTATATTTCAATGCTTTCATATGATAAGAATTTATCTATTTCCTTAGGTTAATATTTCCATTGCATTCATAGAGTAATACTTTCTTTCATGTCAACTTATTTCCAATATAACTAGAAGATAAAATCCATATACTTTGTTGTATACTTCATCAATTACAAACTCACATTCATAATTTAATGTAACTTAATTTAAATCATAATTAAATTGTATGACGTCCTTTATTAGTCTCCTTGCCTAAAATTTCTTATGATTAAACGAATATATAGAAAATAAGCTAATATGGTAAAAAAAGAATTCCTAAGAATGTGGATTTTACTACAAAATTGGGTCATGTTTCATTTATTGAGGCTACATTCATACTGAAAATATTGTGGTGGAGTGTAATCTAGAAAATTATAAACGCAAAATAAGCCTTTGGCTGGTTTGAAATAATAATTTTATTACATGGGACACACATCGGTTTAAATAGGGTCTAGGTGTTGAGATTCAACAAGATGATGAGCCTAGTGAAAATTAAGCACCTTCACTAGGTGGGGCCCGCAGGCTATTTTTAGGTGTATGTCTATTTTTAGAATGGTGAGCATATTCTAAGGTTGGCAGGATGCTGATTCTAGATGGTTGAGAAAATTCTATCTTTGGATGAATTTCTATTTTTAGAAGATTGGGCGAAGTCTATTTATAGATCGCTAATCTAAAAATAGATGCATGTCGATTATTATTAGCCCTTAATAATAATTAGGCAATAAACGATGAGTTATTCTCTTGGAGCACTTTAATTCAGTGAACATATGTGGCACGTCAGTGGGTTGAAGGAATTACGCAATTCCTAGGGTGGTTGGTGACTCATGCATGGAGGACTTCGTTATAACTGACAGTGGCAAGTTGTAACATAGTTGGAAGAGTAGTTATGTGAGTTTTTATTTAGTTTAACTCAGTTAAGTGAGTTAAACTCAGTTGTACTAGTTGTAGCTGAAGATACACTTGTGAAAGATGAGTGAATTAATTATTTAATTAATTCACAAGTAGTGTCTTACTTGCAACTGAACAAATACAACAGTTAACTACTTGCATGTCAGATCCAGTGGAGACCCAGTGGAGAGATAGGTGAAAGGGTGAGATGGACTATCTATTGTGACTATATTGATGCATTCAATGCATCTACACAAACATCGGAGTTGCCAATGAGGATTGCGCAATGCAAGCAAGGCAAGATCAAATTCATTCAGGGATCTTCTTCAGCAGGGATTGCGCAGTGGAGGTAGGCTGTTAGGAGGTAGGAAATTGGTGCATAGATATGCAAATTTCTGCATGATAGTGTGTGACGATTGTATATTGTACTGAGAGCTCTATGAGCTAAGCTTTGTATGATATTGTTACATGTTCCATTGATATTCATAATATATGATAGTTGGGGTTTTTAGCTTTAAGCTTTCCCGGTAAAACATCTTGTTATGTGCGATCGATTTTGCTTCATATGTGTTTTGCAATTGGAAATTTAATTTCCGCAAAGAATTAAGTGGAAGGATTATGTATTTAACATAAGATTAATTTTTTAGATCGAGAGAATTTAGAAATACATTATTGTGTTTATAAATTTCGACATGGTATCGGAGCAGTGTTAATCAATGGAGATTGCATTATTGAAGCAGTGCTGAGTTTTGTGCTGGAGGAAAATTCAAATTTACTGCAAGAATTTCTTGGTGTGACAGTTGAGTAAACATTGAAATGGATTTCAATGGGTTGCGGTTGGAGTATACACTCGAGGGCAACTCTAACTACATAGCCTATAAGGACAGGATGGAGGCGGTGCTTGAAGATAATGGTCTAAAGGAGTTCATTGATAGCGATGTTCCTAAGCCCACTTCGACGGATGCTGCATTACTTAATGCCCGGAAAAAGAAAGTAGCGAAGACAAGAAGAATTCTGTTGGAAGGTGTGAAAGACCATATTGTGTGAAGCCTTCACGGGAAAGCCACTCCATTTGCAGTGTGGAAGGCTTTGACAGACTGTTTCCAAAGCAACAACGACCATAGGAAGTTGGCGCTGAAAGATAAACTCGGAAAAATCAAAATGGAGAAGGGCGATAGTATTCCAAAATATCTCACAAAGCTTGTCCAATGTAGGGATGAGCTGGGGAGGTAGTAGGAACTACAGTTGCGGATGATGACTTGGTGAGCTTGGCTCTCCTTGGGCTTTCAAAGAGTTAGCATAGTTATCAAGACTCTGTCAATGGATGGGAGAAACTATCAGATTGGGAGCGACTTTGGTCGGATCTAGTGCATGAGGAGATAAGACAGAGTACCAGGGATGGCTCTTCATCAAAGAATGATTGTGAAGAGAATTGCGCTTTGGCTACCAAAGCAAGGAAAGGGCAGGGGAAGAAATCCCATCCAAAATCCAAGGCTAAAGGCAAGAGCTAGATTTGTCCAAAGTGAAGTGTTTTCACTGTCACGAACATGGGCATCTCACCACTAACTGCCCACAGCAAAAGAAGAACAAGAAGCCCGCTGGGGCTACAGCTAGTGAGGCCCTTGACTTGCAATTTGAACTTTATTTCTCCTTGATCTCATGCTTGGTTTCAAGTGCAATGGGATCTGTGTGGTATCTCGATAGTGGTGCTTCCTTCCACATGACAAGAGACAAGGAGTTGTTTAGTGACTTGGAGGAGAAAGATCTCCAAATGCATCTAGAGATGGGTGACGATGGTAGATATAGTGCGACCGACATTGGAACCATTACCTTTGAGAGGGAGTTAAGTAAACCATTTCTGTTGAAAGATGTTATGCATGTTCAAGGTCTAAAGAAGAACTTGGTCTGAGTCACGATGTTGAACGACAGAGGTTATGACATTGTTTTCAGTGAGGGAAAATATTTCTTGCGACATAAAACAACGGGTAAAAGAAAGAGGATAGGGGTTCAAGTTAAAAATCTCTACAAGCTGGAGGTAGATGGCTGCGCTGCAATGATGGGAAAAGCAGAAGAAGTGGTAAGCTGGGATGAAGGCGAATTATGGCACAGGAGATTGGGCCATCTTCACCATGGCGCCTTGAATATTTTGCACCAGATTTCTACTGAAATTTCCAAGGGTACTCTTGCACAGTTAGATCATTGCAAGGGATGTACTATGGGTAAGTTTTTGAAGACCACCTTTCATGAGAAGGAGAACCGTGCTTCGGTGATCCTGGAGATAATTCACACAGACATGTGTGGACCTTTCTCGGTTGCTTCAACAGAAAAACACATGTATTATGTTATTTTTTTTATGACTATTCTCGTAGATGTTGGATCTTCTTCATGCAGAAGAAGGATCAAACATTCTCAAAGTTCTGTGAGTTTAAAGCATTGGTGGAGAAGGAGTCGAGGAAGCAAGTGAAGGCTATGCAGAGTGATAATGGTGGTGAATATATCTCAAAAAAATTCGAATACTTATGTAGCAAAGAAGGAATTCGAAGAGAACTCATAGCGCCTCATAACCCACAACAGAATGGGGTCGCAGATAGGAAGAACAGAACGATCGTGGGTGTTGCACGAGCTATGTTGCATGACCAAGGCCTACCAATGCACTTGTGGATAGAAGCATGCAACATTTCGGTTTATGTGAAAAACCGTTGTCCTCATAGAGTACTTGGCATGAGTACACCTGAAGAATATTTTACTGATAAGAAGCTGGATATTTCTCATTTAAAGATTTTTGGCTCATCTGTTTACATTCATGTGACCAAGGATGCCAAGAAGAAGTTGGAGCCGACTGTAGAAGTTGGGATATTTGTGGGGTACACAGAAACACCCCATAATTATTGTGTGTATTTTCCAAACAGTCGGATGACTGTGGTGTGACAAGATATAAAATTCAATGAGGAGAAAGCCATGAAGTTGTCGCTTGAGAGGGAGCTACACTTGCATGCAAATGAGGAACTACTTGTTCCCAAAGATGAGCCTAAAGATGTGGATTAGCCATAGGAGGAGTATCATGGAGTGGAGGAGTCCACTCACGCAGAGCCAAACATTAGAATTGGCAGAAGACGTACCACAGAAGCTGAGAGGCTGAAGCTTGATGCGACACAGAATGTAGGAGTCCCTACTTCACAACGCAGATAGAGATAGTCACCTTATCGATATACTGGATACATGGCTCTCATGAGCAAGTGTATCATGATAGATGCATCTTCCTTTGAGGAAGCAGTGAAGGAGCCCACATGGGTAGATTCTATGGTGGAGGAGTATGACTCCATTTTCAGAAACAATGCTTGGGAGATTGTTCCAAGGCCGGTTGGTAAATCAGTGGTAGGTTCAAGATGGATCTACAAGGTAAATAAAGTTGTTGATGGGAGCGTCGAGAAGTATAAGGCAATATTTGTTTCCTGGGGCTTCTCACAGATCGAGGGGATTGATTATGAAGAAACCTTTGCACCTGTCGCACAATATTCTTCCGTAAGGACCATCCTTGCTCTCTTAGCGCAGATGGGTTGGCACATTCACCATATGGATGTGAAGACCGTGTTCCTTAATGGGATCATTGAGGAAGAAGTGTACATTGAGCAGCCTGAAGGATTTGAGATCTTCAGCAGTGAGTCGCATGTGTGCAGACTTAAAAGAGCATTGTATGGGCTAAAGCAAGCACCTCGCGCTTGGTACACACAGATCGAAAACTATTTCACTGGATATGGCTTCACCAAGTGTGAGGCGGATGCAAACCTATACCAAATTTTGGTGGAGGGTAAGCTTTTAATCATTGTTCTTTATGTTGATGATTTAATACTAATAGGTGATGAGTAGTTGATACACTCATGTAAGGAGGACCTTGCAAAGGAGTTTTAGATGAAGGATTTGGGCCTCCTTCATTATTTCCTTGGATTGGAAATATGGCAACGAGAAGGTGAACTGTTTGTGTCTCAAGGCAAGTATGCTCGAGGGATACTTGGTAAGTTTCACATGGAGGACTGCAATCCCATGGATACTCCTTTTCTAGGAAATTGGAGGAAAGGGGATGCTACATCAGCAGAGGTAGTGGATGCTATTGTCTATAGACAGTTGGTGGGTTCGCTCATGTATTTAGTTAATACAAGACCAGACATATTCTATGTGGTGAACCAGCTTATTCAAGTGATGGTTAAGCCTACCAAGCTCTTTTGGAAGGCAGGAAAGCATGTCCTAAGATATCTCAGGGGCACATCTGAGTATAGCTTATGGTACAGACAGAAGGATGGGGTGAAGTTGCATGTCTTCATGGATGCAGATTGGGAAGGCAACCCAATGGATAAAAAGAGCACATCAGGAGGGGTTTTCAGTATCATATCTACAACAGTTTCTTGGTACAACAGGAAACAAAGATCTGTGGCATTCAGTTCAGTGGAAGCAGAATACATGGCACAAGTCAAGCTGCATGTGAGGCTATTTGGATGAGGAAGATCCTGGTCGGTTTGTTCGGTTCTCATTTAGATCCTACAATGATACATTGTGATAATCAGAGTTGCATTAAACTCTCGATTAATCCTGTGTTTCATGATAGATCTAAGCATATAGATATCCGGTATCATCATATCAGAGATTGTGTGCAACAGAAGATCATATTGCTTCAGTACATTCCTATGGAAGATCAGGATGTAGATATTCTGATGAAGGCACTCACCAGGAGAAAATTCGAATACCATAGAGGAAGGATCAGGATGAAGGATAATCCCTATCTTGTTGATAGGGAGTGTTGAGATTCAACAAGATGATAAGCCTAGTGAAAATTAAGCATCTTCACTAGGTGGGGCCCGCAAGCTATTTTTAGGTGTATGTCTATTTTTAGAATGGTGAGCATATTCTAAAATTAGCAGGATGCTGATTCTAAATGGTTGATAAAATTATATATTTGGATGAATTTCTATTTTTAGAATATTGGGTGAAGTCTATTTATAGATCGCTAATCTAAAAATAGATGCATGTCTATTATTATTAGCCCTTAATAATAATCAAACAATAAACAGTAACTTATTCTCTTGGAGCACTTTAATTTAGTTAACAGATGTGGCACATCAGTGGGCTGAAGGAATTACGCAATTCCTAGGGTGGTTGGTGACTCATACATGGAGGACTTCGTTATAACTGACAGTGGCAAGTTGTAACAGAGTTGGAGGAGTAGTTATGCGAGTTGTTATTTAGTTTAACTCAGTTAGGTGAGTTAAACTCAGTTGTACTAGTTGTAACTAAAGATACACTAGTGAAATATGAATGAATTAATTATTTAATTAATTCACAAGTAGTTTCTTACTTGCAACTGAACAAATACAACAGTTAACTACTTGCATGGCAGATCCAATGGAGACCCAGTAGAGAGATAGGTGAAAGGGTGAGATGGACTATCTGTTGTGACTATAGTGATGCATTCAATGCATCGACACAGACATTGGAGTTTCCAATGATGATTGCGTAGTGCAAGCAAGGCAATATCGAATTCATTCAGGGATCTTCTTCAGCAGAGATTGCGCAGTGGAGGCAGGTTGTCAGGAGGCAAGAAATTGGTGCATAGATATAAAAATTTCTGCATGACAGTGTGTGACGATTGTATATTGTACTGAGAGCTCTATGAGCTAAGCTTTGTATGATATTGTTACATGTTCCATTGATATACATAATATATGATAGTTGGGGTTCTTAGCTTTAAGCTTTCCTGGTAAAACATATTGTTATGTGCAATTGATTTTGCTTCATATGTTTTTTGCAATTGGCGATTTAATTTCCGCAAAGAATTAAGTGGAAGGATTTTGTATTTAACATAAGATTAATTTTTTAGGTCAGGAGAATCTAGAAATACATTATTGTGTTTATAAATTTCTACACTAGGGGGCCTAAATAGATGTAATTTGAGCATAGTTTTAAAAGAAAATATTTATCACATTTTATTACTTTTCCTTATATAGTGTAGGTATGCATCAAGGACCTCGCCATGCTAGATACAAAATATTCTTGGAATAGATCTAATTTGGAGGAAACTTCAAAGGCCTGGAAAGAGGATAGTAATAAGAGGAGTTGAAAAATTAGTATTTTTCTTTTTCGCTCTAAAATTTGATGATGTAATCTAATATTATTTTAATGTTTCCACTATTATTTTATAATACTCCTTAGGAGGCTCATTTTCGACCTCAAAAGTTTTCTAATGATATATGCATACAATAGTAAATTGAAAGTGATATGAACACAAAAAACATAGAATATTTTGTAATCAAGAACGTGGTTGTGAGGGGCCCTTACCACAATGCTTCCTTACTAAACTACAATCATAGAAGGAGAGAAGTCACGATGAAAGAATAGATCAAGGACTAAGTCTCATATTAACCAATATTAGGTTACATAAAGTTTGTTGTTATATAGCTTAGACATAGAGGTTACAAAATATAAAGCTTGACCAAAATCACTGGCTGGATTGACTGACTAGCTAGCCTAGCGTTGAAATTCCTGGTCATATTTATACATATTACATTGAGTATTACATCAAATCATGCCTTTGATAAGTCGTGACATAGAGATAATACTTAATCCTTGTATTTGAGGGTAAAGATCCTTTTAATAGATGAAACGTCAACCATAAAATCTTCTTCATCTTTGTGAACTTCACCAAACTTAATTCAGACATGACGTGACTAACTGGATCCCAAGTATGTTGTAAATGTAATAAAAAATAGCGTTTTGTTATGGCTGGACATATCATAGAAATTTCAATGCCCCATTTTGACTTTGTACTATAAAAAAGGATGCAAACATGCACCAGAAGGGTAGTTTCCATGTTTTTGAGTACTTGACAAATTTGAAGAGTGAATCCTTTGCGTGGATGGCCATGAATGCACAAAACTGGTCCCATTGTTTCACCGTTAGTAAAACACTTCTATTGGTATTCTAAATGAACTATGACCCCATCATTAACAAAGCAACCTCCAAAATACAATTTATCCTAGTTAAAAACATATGATTTTAAGAAATTAAGAAAAGAGTACATGATCACACTATTTTCCGGTATGGAGGATCAATATCATAGGTTTCGAAGGCAAAACAAGTATAACAAGTAAGAGAATAGTGTAAAGTAAGGGTAATTAGGGATGAAAATGTTGAGGGTCGACAATGATACATATAAAAAAGACAATCTCTTATCATTGTCTACTCTTGGAATGGAAATGGATACACCACTCTATTTCTATGACTGTAGTTGTGTATCTACTTTAATTTGCACATATCTGTCGATATATTTTATGTGACTTTGTGCAAGTTCGTTTCTCAAGTTATTTTGTGATTTTATCATTTATCATATCTTCAACATATACTAATTAATGCATATAGTTCTAGAGAATATGTATGGTTAAAGTATAATTATGTTATCTCTTACAAATGAGGAGTTTACCATGGTTTGTGGAACTGGGAAGAACCAAAGGGAAAAAATTTATAGCAACAAGAAAGCGGGTTGGCCTCTATAGCCTTCAAGCTATATAGGTTGCAACAAGATGTAGATAACTGAGAATACTCTATCAATATATGGAATATTCTTTGAGTTCCCTTCATGGCTTGGGATATTCTTCATTAGATCAAGGGCAATGAGCACTGAAATCCCTAGATGTTTTGACTCTAAAAATTTGATTTCTAGAGGTCTTAGCTCTCAAGAACTGATCAAGAGATCCTTTCATGCATGCCATATGGTGTGGTATGATGATTCATGAACAAAAACATTTATCACATTAGATATGGCTTATGCTATGTTATACATTTTAAACATGTAATGTTAGCATGAATCCTAGAGTTAGTTCTACCATTAGTTGACTTAAACAACGATATAATAGAATGAACTCCTTTTAACCTAAGATTGTATGGGCATGTGCCACAGGAAGAGGCCAAATAAAGACTGAAATTTTAAACTTATCTTAAAAACATGAAAATCAAGCTAAAAAATATGTCAATCTATAAAACTTAATCTTGAAAAGAAAACGTTTTTAATTTGTGTGTAAAATGAATTGGAAAATGAAAAATGGATTGCTATAGTCCTAACATCTTGAAGGGTGGGGACCAATAAGTACTTTGGAAGTATGTCATTTTAGCACGAAGTTTAAATTTATACCATGTACCATCCATTCTAAGTAAGAACAAAACAGTAAATTAAATATAGTTATTAGAGTTAAAATAGGCAATATTTAAACTAGCTAGCACAAATATGTAGATAGCTTTTTACAAGTCAATAATAAAAGCTAAAAAAGTAATGTCTTGATGTTATATGTTTTCCAAGTTACAGTAAATCATAATGAACAACTTACATATATTTTGAAAATTGAAATGGCTTATGTAGCATACTGTTATAAATTGGGAAATATAATAGTTTGGAACTCAAACCCCAACCAATTTAATATTTATCCAACAAATTTGTCCATTTATATCAAATCAAAATTTTCAAACAATTTCCATTATTGTTATTTGGACACTTTTCCACCCTTTACTTATTCCAAGAACAATTGAACTACTATGACAAAATGAATATACTAGGAAAATATAACACCTCACTATTAGTCTTGAAAAAGCATGTGGTCATTGAATTTATTGAATTATTAAAAGAAATTTCCCATTAAATCATTGAAATAATCACATGTGTATAATTTGAAGAATATTAAAATTATTGTATTAGTGCGCCTTTCAACCGATTGCATCGCACTAAATATTTGTGCACTCTAATTGAATTTATTTTCCAATGAAAGGTCAAGTAAGACATCTCCTCTAACTAGATAAGAAACATGATTGCAATCCTTTTTTATCATGGCCTCTTAATTTTCCATCTTTAGATCAATCACATTTCCAAATGGTAGTAATTATCTCAGTTCTACATGTCTCCACGGTTGTAAAAAAACTTATTTTGTTGTTGGGAGTCATCACTCAACAACCCATCATCAATACAAGCAAGACAACCAAGAATACCTATGTTTTTAAAATCAATATACATTTTCCATTTTCTCACTCTTATTGGATTGTAAATCCATCAGTCCAAGTACTCCAACACAATTACAAGACAATGATCTATTATTATCCTTGCAAATCACAATATTCCAAAAGTGAGATAGAGTTTGTGTGTCAAATTTCATAAACATGTAATTAATTCAATATACAAGTACACATGTATTTAATTAATTATGAACTTCAATATCATCCAAACTTACCTATGCACATGAACCAACATTAGGTTGAATTTATGGCTCAACTACTAAAATACAAGATTTTAGCATTATCAATAGTGTCATCTCCCATTGATTTTTTTTTAAGAAAAAATTTTAAGTTCGAACAATCAACACACGATGCTAATGGGTGTATTGTGATTTGTGTCAACTTTGCATGAACTTTATGTCATGTTTTTTGATATCCATTGTAGAAGCCATTGTACTAATGATGAAGAATATATGATGTAAAACATTTTCCTATATCATTGTTAATGTTGTCTTGTGTTGCATATTATTGTAAGGAAAAGGTCTAAAAATCACATTTCCATCTTGTTTGTGTCAAATTCATGATTTTTATACCTTGTTAATGTCATAGAGTATCATGTTAACATCATAGTGAGTTATGCTAGCATTGAAATATGGAACTCCTTATGAATCCAAGTCCCAATATATAAGTATCAAATTTTTTATAGTACCACATCCTTGGTGATTTCTTTAACCCATATACAAATTTTTTCAACCTACATACTTACTCTTTCTTTCCTTTAATAGCAAAACATTTATGGTTGTTTCATGTCAATTTCTTCTTATATATTTTCATGTATGAATGTTGCCTTCACACCCATCTATTCCACTTCTAAATAAAAGGTAGAAACAACATATAAAATAAATCCAATAGAAGTTAACTTGGAAATAGGAGAAAAAATCTCACCAAAGTTAATTATCTCTACCTGAGAATAACCTTTTACTACTATGGAGCTTTGTGTTTCTTCACTTTTCCTTTTGCATTCAACTTCTTATTAAATACACATTTGTTTCCAATGGGATTTCTTCTAGCCGAAAACTCTACTAAATCTCATGCCTCAATTTTGTCTAAGGTTGTAATTTCTTCATCGAAATTTTTTTTCAAAAGTTTTCCATCCTCTAAATCTATTTCCTCCCTAACAGTTCTAAGATTATCGTCAATAATAAAAAAATAAAAATTTGAGAAATTAGGTGGGGTATTGATCTACATGTAGATCTAAAAAGATTTAGAAAGGAGACGATAACATAGATGTCCTGGAAAAAAATACTACGATCTTATTATGAGGGAGAGATGAGAATTTTATAAACAATGCAAACATTTTCCTTATTAATTTTTTAATTAAAAAATATATGAGATAAAAATCAATTAGATTATTAGATAAAACAACTACAGAGATGTTTCCATCTTTACTAGTTTTTTATGTTTCCTTCTTTTTGAATTTTAGATGTTTCCAAGAAATAAATTTCTTTTTTCCTTGTTTCCCAATCAATTAGATGTTTTTGATTGGTGATCCTTTCTTGGTTTCCAAATTCCTCCCTATTTAAAGTGGGAAGCGCCCCGAATTCTTTCACCAAATGAGGCCCAAGGTGTGCTTCAATGTTTCTATTGCCAACCATTTGGTATGCACTGGTGTGTATCCATTTTGACTTAAAGTATATGATAATTCAGGGGCCACATAGGCACCCCTAACCAATGTCATTATGCTCAATTAGAATTTTCCCTGTGAAACATCTGAACTCTTCACAAGCTTGCCCATAAGAAGTGGTGATAGTGAGCTGTTGAAATTATTCCTCCAAAGAAAGTAGCATGAATTTTAAAACAATAAAAAGGTTGCTTGTTTACCACAAAATATTCCACAACAAGGCCCGTCAAATATTTGGCAACAAGGCCCTCCATTGACTGCCAATATTCAACTGTTTTCTTGTTATTGAATACAATGTCCACACTCTGCCCAAACGTTGCTGACAGTGGCTTTGCCCTAACTTGTGTGGCACTATTTCTACTAGAATTTGAACTTGACCTTTCATCCATTGCTACCGTTGATGAATTTATTTGAATCCCATTATTACCATGATTGGAGGTTGTATTCCCTTTGCGACCGACATATTTTTTTGTCGAGTCTAACCTTTGGCAATAACATGTTTCTTTGATGAATCAAGTCCAATAGATGGTTTTCTAGCAAGGCAAAAGGACGGGGCATTGGATAAGGAAGCACATGGAATATGATCTATTTGGTGTTTAATAGAGCATGGGGAATTCAGCCCCATGGGTTGGGTGAAGAAATTTTTGAATTCTGGCTGTAGTGGAGCCATGGCAAGAGGTCTTGGGTTGGCTTTTTTTTCCTTGATATAGCGAACCAAACAAAAAGAAATGCATTGGATTATTGACTTTATTAATGGGATATTTTCTAGTAAGAGGTTGGGTTTATATGAGGGTTGAGGATATGAGCATATAGGTGCGGCCATCGTGTTACAAAAGGTACTTATGGTCTTTAACATCATAAATAGTGTGTCATACATGTTGGTATGGAATGGATAGTAATAAATTGACACAATCGAGAGGAGAAACATCACATATCATGGTATCTCGAAAAAGGCCAATAGAAAAGATGACAACACAACATTGGGAGACAATAAGATGAGGGCCTTCCTTTTGGATCCAGCCTAGCTGATATGGACTGGGGTGTGGAGTGGTGGTAAGGCTAAGGTGGTGAACCAAGTCTTGTGCCACGAGATGCTTTTAACTCCAATTATCGAGGATAAGAGTCACCAACTCATGTTTGATTTGACAATTATGGGTAAATACAAGTCACGACTTCAGGAAAAGTCATGAGGATGAGAGAGGGGTCCACTTTGACAGGATTTTCAAGAGAAACAACTGCAACTGAGGTAGAGGAATTTGGTTACTCTACCTCTGTAAAAAGAGTCTTGTTGGGCTGCATATTTTGAAGTACTTGACAGTCTGTTGAAGCATGTGATTTGGTCTTATGAAATGTATACTAGGGGGATGAGGTGGGGGCTACACTAGATGGAAAAACAAGAGATGGACCATTTTTTTTTAGGATATTAGGTTTGAGGAGCCACTTTACGTTCTACAACCAAGGCCCGAACAAATTCCTTATCCAAGGAAATACTATCAAACAAATCAACTTCTTGATGAAAAAATCATTATCATACCAGAATTGAATTTAATAATTAATGCCTCTTCTAGATCAAAGATATGGAGTTGAATGAGCAATTTTCAAAAGACATCAATGTATGCTTGCACTAATTGATTTGGTTGTTTCCATAGTTGCAACAATTTGGAAAGGAGACTCTGGAGATAATCTGGCGGATAAAAATTCTCTTAAGGTCTGGTAGAATTCATCCCAATATGTGATATGTGTGGAACTAGTCTCTATTGGTTCGCCGAGTTCAAAAACCAAGGACATATTCTCAAGTGGAATATCCCTCCATGTTTTCGCCAGGTCCTTCAACTGTAGACTGGAGATTTGAAGCTTCATTTCCTCTTCCATCATGGGACATGTTTTGAAATAGGTAGAGATACTGCGGAGCCAACAATAAACGACCTCTCCATTCATTTGGCTCGAGAATTTGGGCAGTTTAAAGTGTGTATATAGCTACATTTTCTCAAGAGGTTGTCTTTGTTGTTGCAGCGCAATTATATCTTGAAGAGCCATGGATAATTCATGGGCTGGTGAGCCCTCAATTGAGGTTTCTTGAGGGGGTGGCATGATTTTCATTAACCAAAGGAATCTATGATGGGAATTTGAAGCAAGGAGGGCGCACTAAGAAGGGTGTTGAATTGTGAATCCAAAACTCCCAAAAGGGAATTCTTTGAACAGGTGGATGGCTTCCAAAATATTATGCTCTGATACCAATTGATCTATATGTAGATCTAAAAAGATTTAGAAAGGAGAGAATAACACATATGTTCTGGAAAACAATACCAACATCTTACTATGAGGAAGAGATGAGCATTTTATAAACAATGGAAACATTCTCCTTATTAATTTTTAAATACAAAATATATGAGATAAAATCAATTACATTATTAGATAAAACAACTATAGAGGTGTTTCCATATTTACTATTTTTTTATGTTTCCTTCTTTTTGAGTTTTAGATGTTGCCAAGAAATCATTGTGTTTTTTCCTTGTTTCCCAATCAGTTATATTTTTTTATTGGTGAGCCTTTCTTGGTTGTCCAAGTATATCTCTCTAGTCGCCTTCTTTCCTGAACTACTCTCATCAATACTAGATATGTGGTTCTTTTTCTTCCTATTCATGTTCTTATGCAGAGTTTGATTCATCATCCTTCAATTCAAACTCTATCTTTTCTAGTTATTTCTCCTAGTTGGTAGGAATTCCTGTTTGAAAACATCTTTAATTTCTTTAAAAACAATATCTTTTCTATATATAAACTTCATAGTTTCTAGGTTCCAAAGCTTATAACCTTTTAGACCATGTTTACATCCAATAAAGATATACTTTTCAACTTTCTTATCCAACTTACTCATATTCTCCTTTGGAACATGTTCAGAAACATCACATCCAAATACACTTAAATGTTTAAGAGAGGGTTTCTTGCCACTCCAACATTCATTCATGTGCCTAGAAGTAGAAATCATATTTCAAATGCATTATCTAATTATGCATTGGATTAGAATTTTCTTCATTCACAACAATGAAAGCATCATAATTATACAATCATTCACCTTGTTTTTTGAGCTTTTTTACTCTTCTAATTCACTAGCACATTTGGCCCAATTTCCGATGGCCAATTTGTCGCTATTCTGACACATAGGTGTCGCAAGAGCTACAGTTTGAGGTGGGGAAAAATGTGGTTAGCCATTATTTCGCAATAGCGACACTATTTCCGATGTTTTCCAAACCGTCACTCTTCCGACGTTCTCCAAACCGTCGCTCTTCCGACGTTCTCCAAACCGTCGCTCTTCTAACGTTTTCCACACCGTCGCTCTTTCGATGTTTTTCCAAACTGTCGGTCTTCTGACGCTTCTCAGGTTTTTCAAAGAGTTGGTCTTTCAACGTTTATCAATTTTTCACACTACTGTCACAATTCCGACGATACGTCTTTCGACGTTTAAAGCGTCGGTCTTCCGACGTTTATCAATTTTTCACACGATTGTCGCAATTCCGACGATATGTCTTCCGACACTTATGAAATGTCGCTTTTCCGACGTAAAAGTAAAAATATTTAAGAAAAAGAACCGTCGCTCTTCTGACGTAAATTTCTTCCGACGCTTATGAAACGTCGCTCTTCTGACGTCTAAAGCGTTGGTCTTCCGACGCTTTGATAAAAATATTTAAAAAAAAATTAAATATACCCTCGACCTCCTATTATTTAGAAGTGCCCTTGGGTTTTTATCAAATAACCACATGAATAAGTGAGATGATACAAACGAGTAGTGTATATGTGCATTTATACACATACTTTAGGGTTAGAGTGCTAGGCCCCAAGAGGGTGACTAGGCCTATCTAGTCAGACTTAGAAAAAATACAATAAATGAATTGAGTGTCCAGTATGTCAGCCCATTAAGGGCCTCAATACCCCAGTAGAAGGTAGGTACATTGTCACTTAAAGATTAGGCACATGTTTCCTTTTTGTGTTCTTATTGTTTGTTAATTTTTAATTTGAGTCTATATTTTGTGAGATTACGAAGAAACTTCCGAGTAACATATCATTCTAAGATAAGATGATTTTGCATCTCTTTTTTGTGAATGCATATAATGCAAAGATGGAAATGGTTGCCATTTAAATTTATATTGTATGATTCTGAAATTTGATGCATTCATCAAATTCCTTTCAACACAAATGGGCGTTGCTGCTATTGTTCACCTTTATGTTTTTATTGCGAGACCATATGAACTTATGGGAGACAGGTGTATTGGAATTGTTGATGTCATGGCAAACTATGCCTCTATCAACTCACCTTTAGATCCCGAAGAGGTAAAAGATAGTGAACGCCCAACAAAGATGCAGCTTCCTCAGCCAGACATTGAGGAAGGATGGGGAATGAAATTTAGAGAGAGTGTCCGTGATGTGGTGAATATGTAAGTTGGACATGATTTTTAGGATTGCTATTTTTGAATTGTCACATAAGATTATGTTTTGCAGTATTAAGGCCTTGCACTTCAAGAAGTTGAATGTAGTACTTCCTAATCTAGTTTCATATATAATCATTAACTATGTTTGCATATTGTCAAAGATGTGAAATTTACAGTTTCACATGCAGTAGAACCCGTTGAAAAAGGCTTTACATGGATTAATGAAAGATTTCATCAAATCCACCAAAATATAAAATGGCACGAGAAAGAGATAAGGCATATAAAGGATGACAGTTATGTTTCTTCGTCAGATTCAGTCAACAGAGTAATTTTTGGAATAGATGATCCACTGTTGATGGGGAGAAACAGTGACAGTGGGATAGGCAGAAGCAAGAAACACATAAGTTCTTCTGGGAATGTAAGTGCTGACAGTGGGGGAGAAAGCAATGAACAAGGACATGGTCGGTATGAGATCCATGGTAGGGGATGGATTTCAAGGGATTAAAGCATCTCAATGGAGATTTACTATTGGACTATGGTAACTTTCTCCATGAAATTTTTGAACACATCTGTTGCTCGACAATCATCTGTAATTGTAAGCGATACGGGTATTGTACAACTATAAAAGTATTTACCCAGGTATTTTAACCTCAAAAGTTTTGAGAACTTGTCTAGGAGGAGCTTCTTTTCTTACTTAATGTATCCGAGTATGATTTGATACATTCTAGCTACTAGTCCGAAGTGTCATCGTAAATTTTCAATCATCGGAGCTTTATCTATAGAGGAGGTGCCGTATGAGAAGTCCATGGGGGTGAATTAAGAGGGAAATATTTTCACTACATTTTACCACCTTGCTATATTCCTTGTGGAGTGAAGTGGAGCATCTCCCTCAAGCTATGCAATTCGAGTAATCATGCCAGCATGCCTTACTGTGCCATTACTCTTCAAATTTTGTTTCCTTGATGTGTGTAGTGAAGATGGATCGTTATGTTTGTAATGGCAGATTCTTGATTTATGGCAGGAACAAGGGTGAAATAAATATAGCACAGCAAGCAAGGCCAACTTTTTATGTAATGGCAGATCACTGTGGAATATAGTTATGTTCTTGCAATTTTGACATGGTAATTTCTGACGAGACGATATTCTTCAAACTGTTGTTTATTTTTGTGAACGACTTATGCTTGAAAAAATCAACTCTTCTTTGAAGTACAAAAGGAAAAGACTCACATTGATGTGAAAGAAAAATGTCCTATATATGGAAAAATTATTTACAATATAAAGACAACATGCCTACCAGGACATGAACAAACTAAGTGTGGCTATGGATATGTTCCGAGAGGGAAATTTATTCACATTTCTGGTACAACAGCATACGCAGCCTCCCATCGCATTGGATGAAAATTGTGTGAGAAAAAGCGTTATTGCTGCAGCAGTCCCCAAGGCCAGTGCATGGCTGCGTGGAAGGGTACACTCTCCATGTTCATATGTCACTTCTGAGGCCTAATTCACATTAAAAAAAAAACAAGAAGGCAATCTCAATAATGGCAACCATAGAATTACATAGTTTTTTTCCTTACATTGAATGGATGAAGAATTACAGAGTTTTTTTTTTCTTATATTGAATGGATGAAGTAATATAAAGTATATATTGAATGAATGAAGTAATATAAAGTACCAATTGAAGTATATAAGTATCAAGAAGTAATATAAAGTAACAATTGAAGTATATAAGTATCAATTGATTTACAGTGATGTTTATTAGCAGGATTATGTGAGAGGTTAGTTGAGTTTGGATGTTTTTACGAAATTGAATTCTTTCAAATTAACGTCCATTTTTAATATACCAAACTCAGGCAAAAACCAGTGTCAATTGATCTACAGTGATGTTTATCACTAGGATTGTGTGAGGATCGTTAAGTTTGGATGTTTTTGCGAAATTGAATTTCTTTAAATTAATTTTCATCCTCAATCTACAAAACCCACACAAAAACCAGTATCAATTATAACCAATATCAATTGATCTACAGTAATGTTTATCACCAAAATTGTGTAAAGCTAGTTGAGTTTGGATGTTTTTGCGAAATTTAATTCTTTCCAATTAACTTCCATCATCAATCCACCAAACCCACACAAAAAATGAGTTGACATTGTTTCAATCTAAGGATTGTAAACTTGTGCCTTGAAAAGCTAGTTGTACTTATGACTAGTACATTAACTATGTTGTTTTAGCATAAACGCAATGGACTGAAGCAAAGAACATATGGCATTATATTGTATGAGGATCTACATGTATTATCATGATTTCTTTATCATGTTTTTGAAGACGTGTCTAAATTTTGATCAAGGTTTTTTCTAGTATGGCTGAGAGAGACTATCAATAAGAATCCCACTACCATAATATATGCCATGTGAAGCAAAGAATGAGCTGTATGACAAAGGACTGAGAAAGCATGATGTAACTAGCAATTATGAAAATTCAAGTTGATCTTTGTATACTGTTGGTGTAAATTATCACAAATGTATTGAGTCAAGGGTTTGTTGCATAGGGTTTGATGCTATTAATAACCTGAAGTATTATTGTTGTTGGTGTATAATATTTGTGTCAAAGAATTGTGGTCAGAGGCAGGGTTTTATTAGTATTGTTATGCTGCAGATGTATAGTTTGTCTATTGTGTCAAAGAATTGTGGTCAAAGGTAGGGTTTTATTAGTATGGTTATGTTGCAGATGTTAGTACCCTGGAACATTGTGCTTGCACAGTTGATCTTCTTGGTCGAGCTGGGCACATGAAAGAGGCGCTCACCTTTATTAAGAAAATGACAATAGAATATGATGCTGGGTTCTATTGGCAATGTGTAGTGAAAATTTGAAAAACAATGCATCTGGATTTATAGCAGTTTGGGCCTACATGTGATTCTTAAACAAATTCAGTAGAGCTTGTTTTCAAAAAATACATGCCATTAGGAGTTTACAACCACAAATATAATCAAATGGAAATTTGATTATATTGACCCTAGAGTTATAACAAGCTTTTTGGAATATTTGTATAAGTTAACTGTGTGTAGGCAGACAGACACATAACCCGCCAAACAACATAAACACAAGCCTCAACTATGAACACCAATTGAGCATAAGGTTTTATCATTGCATTATATAGAGATGTCAATTGGGTCCACCCAGGGTGGTTAAGAGGAAGAGTTGTTATCCTTCCCCTCCAGTCCTGCTTTTGATAAGCTCGCCCTTCATTGGTCGATTAAGATTGGCAAGGTATAAGCAATCTAACTCTTGCTTAAGTTCTTAAGGATCAAATGAGATAGTTCCAAACATTTAAAAACTCAACGAGCTTGATTAATTTCTTATTGGTCAGATGAAATGTTTAAATGGGGTAACTCAAGTAGTTTGAGTGGTGATTTGAGTTTTATGTATGCGGTCTCAGGGTCAATGCCTTAGGCTTACTGCCTTTGGTAAGTGACTAAATAAATGACCTAACAGGGACAGGCATGACAATCAGCGACAACAAATTTACACTGAGTACCATCTGTGAAATGCAAGGAAGAACCTGGATGTTTCTCCATGAGATTTCCATTAGAAAAGAGAGAGAGAGGGGGCACACTGTTACACCAAATACACAAAATGACACTAGACATATAAATCTAAGCCAATCTAAGCCAACTTTGGAGGATAACAGGAGTACCTTCTTTTTGGGCGCCATGGCTAGAATTAGCTAGGGCGCTCTGGTCATAGCAGAAGCCTGCATTGGTAGAGGGACCCGCAACTCAAGTTTCATGCCTCCATTGATATAGGTGGAGCTTGAAGAAGACAAGAGCTATACCCCTCTCTTGCTTATTAGGGTTGAACCACATTGTCTTGCTACTGCACTGGCCATTGAAGTGCCACAATAATTTAAAACCCTTTTGTTGTGTTCTGTTCCTCGCTATATTCTACAATTCGCCCTCAATTCGCCTACAGCCTCAGAGTTTATTGGATTAGTTCAAAGGAGAAGAATCCATATCCCTATAATTTGAACAGACCCACAAAATATAGAGTGCAGAAATTCAGACCTACAACCATCTATATCTCATAACCAAGATAGCGTAGAAGAAAAAATAGCGAATTTGAATGGGGTAAAATAAGGGAAATACCAATATGATTCTTCCAGAAGAAGAGATCATTCTTCCACAATCGATTTCTCTTCAGATCTCCCACAGATTTCTGAACATCGAAAAAACTCGAAATATCTCCACCAGCTACTATGGCTTTCGAGCCGTTAATGGACTATGGCCTCTTTAGGGTTTCAGAGCGTCCATGCTTCTGCAAGAATCTGGAAAAAAGCAAGCATCATAGGGAATAATGGAATCATGGGAAATAAGGCATAAAGGTCGAACAAGCGGAGTGGGAAAAAAAAATTGAATAGGTCGATTAAGAAAATTTGAATAGGTGGAACAAGCGGAGCGGGAAAAAAATTTGAATAGGTATAAAATCGAAAATTTGGTTTCACATAGTCTTAATTCTAAAATCAATCTACTTTTTAAATTAGACCTTTAAGAAAAAAAATATTATCCTAGTTTCTCGATTAGGAACAATGTTCAAATCAAACATCCTTGTGAAGAAGAATGCTAAGGGGTTTTAATTTTCTCCATTATATTTTATTTATAAGATTATATCTAATCAATTCTAAATTGTACACAAAAATGAAAAGTTAAGGAAGTAGAAATTTATTTTCTAAAGTATGTATGTTATTTGTATGTTTCCATACATAAAATGGGAACTTTCATTGCGGAGAAAATCCACTCATTTCCTATGGTCATTCAACCATGTCAACGATTTTGGCTCTAGGAGGGTTGTGTTGTATGAATGATAATAATAATATACATAATGATATGTCACACAAATTTTTTAGTGCATATTATAATCCTATGCAAACTTTTGAAAATACAGATATTCATATTTAAAGTTCTAATGTTCCATATATTGAACCATTATATGTTATTCCTAATGAATAAGTAAATAATTTATGTCAACATACCTAGACATATGCCCAGGAAATAAATAAGTTGTGCATTAATCCATTACTTTTATTTTGTTAGGTAATGTGAGTTTTGAGATGAGTTGCATGCCTAACATGTGATTTGAGTAGCCATGAACCAAGGGCTTTTAAGCTGTCAAAATCACCTAGGGATCACATCCAACCTAGACCACACCATCCCTTAGCTTGACTGGAATTTTTCCCACATAGTTTCGAACCAATGATTTTCTCACCAATGATTTTATCTTACCCGTTATTTCACATTACCCAAGGCACAAATCAAATATTTGGATGTATCTTGGATGACTTGTCACATTCCATGACTAGCCTCACGCATATTGAATAGGAATTCCCATCATTTAAGAATTTTTTGGAGGGTTTTCATGGCATAGTTTTTAGGGGCTTAGGGGTTCGATGAATAGGAGATTAGGGGTTAGAGGTTTAGGGTTTAGCGGTTAGGGGTTAGGACTAGAATAATGAGTTAGTGCAGGTCAAGGGGTTAGGGATTGGGGGCTTAGGGTTAGGGGATCTAGGTATATTTAGGGCTTAGGGGAGTAATGATTTAGTAGTGGTTAAGGGATTAGGGATTAGGGTTAGGGAGATCATAATGATTTAGTGGTTAAGGGTTTAGGGATTAGGGGTTAGGGGTTAGGGGATTTAGGTGCCAGGTCACAAGTATTGTCTGCTAGGAAGGCTTTCCAAAGAAGTTGGCTGGCATCACTATGACACTGTTACGGAATTAGAAGGGCAGAGAAAGGAAAAGGCTTAAGTATCATATGAGAGAAGGAAGAAATTGGAAAAATTGAGATCAAAAGCAGTGGACTTAGCCGAAAAGCAGCTTACCCCACAGATGGATAAGATAAAACTTGACAGTATATTGGTCAATTTCCTTGACCCTTTATTGGTTATTCAGAAGGAGTATGAATACACCACCGTTAATATCAAGGTAACCGACCCCTAGCAGATCAAGGGCTACAAGTTGTAATTTTTTTCTAAACATCAACATACCACAACCATGCTTATAACCAGGATACGTTTTTTGAGGAGGAGAAATCTTGTCGAGATCAACATCAAGAATCCATTGCAAAAAAAAAGTACAACTTGTGGTGATTCCAGATGAGAATAGATGAATAGCTACAATAAATGTCAAATGTGGAAATTATGGAGGAAAAAGATGAAATTCATCTTCCTTTTGCATTCGAGCGAGCGGAAAATCAATCATCAATGAAAATTCAAAATTTTCAAGCTGAGCAAGATCAACCAAATTGGGGGCAGAGTTTGGGGAACCTTCGTAAGTGAATGGGGCCTATGTGATATGGCTATGTGTTATCTACCCCCACACAATCTGATATGAAAATAGTAAACATTGTAGGCATAGGGTTAATTAAACCCACACATAGTGAAGTTAGTGCCCGAAAATCAGGTTGCCCCAAAGATGGAGCTCTTAGCCTCAATAAAGTATTAGATAAGCTGCATGTTGTGCTCAATGAAGCAATCAATTTTGAAAATGACAAGAAATTATTTCTGAAGCTAAGGTTTTTGACTAGAAAGATATAACTACACAGAAATAATTAGACTGTTGATACAATAATAATATAATCTGCAAACAGCCTTCTCACATTCATGATCTGAGTATATAGTGAATTAGACAGAAGTAAGAAAATAATTACTTCTTCAAAGCTAATTCGAATTTGGAGGGCTCAGGGGATTGGGGGTTAGGGTTAAGGGGATTTAGGTGCATTTATGGGTTAGGGGTCGAATAATGAGTTAGTAGTTAAGGGATTAGGGATTGGGGGCTTAGGGGGCCCGACCCGAACGCGTTTGGGTAGGCGCACTCAACCGAAACGACCCGACCCGAATGTGTTTGGGCGGGCGCCCTCAAACTAAATGACACGACGCGCCCGATTGAACGAAGGCACAAGGGAGAAAACAAAAAACGAGGCGCACGAACGTGCACAAGGCACCCGTGCGGTCACAACTTAGCAAATTTGACACGGCCAACCTCAAATGTGTTAAGGGTTTAGGGGTATAGGGGGTTAAATGGGTTAGGGGTTGGGAATTAGGGGTTAGATGTTTGGGGTTTAGGGGGTTTAATGGGTTAGGGTTTTAGAGGTTTAGGGGGTTAGTGGATTTAGCAGTTAAGGATTTTAGGGGTTAGGGGTCGTTACGGGTTAATGGGGCTAGGGTTTAGGGGGTTAAATGGGTCAGGGTTTTAGGGGTTTAGGGGGTTAAATGGGTTGGGTGTTGGTAATTAGTATTTAAGGGGTTAGGGGTTAAGGGTTAGAGGTTTAGGGTTTAGGGGGTTAAATGGGTTAGGGTTTGGGAATTAGGGTTTAATGGGTTAGGGGTTAAGGGGTTATAGGTTTAAGGTTTAGGGTGTTAAATGGGTTAGGGGTTTAGAGGGTTAGGGGATTTAGTAGTTAAGGATTTTAGGAGCTAATGGGGTTAGGTTTTAGGGGGTTAGATGGGTTAGGGGTCTGGAATTAGGGTTTAATAGGTTAGGGTTAAGGGTTTAATGGTTTAGAGTTTAAGGGGTTAGGGGTTAAGGGTTTATAGGTTTAGGGTTTAGGGGGTTAAATGGGTTAGGGGTTAAGGGCTTAGGGGTTAGGGGTTAAGGATTTAGAGGTTTATGGTTTAGAGGTTAAATGGGTTAGGGGTTGGGAATTAGTGTTTAAGGGGTTAAGGGTTAAGATGATAGTTTCACTGGTCTCTGTTTGTGCACAATAGTTCCTTATTCTTTGCATCTAAATGTAACAATTTTGTAAGTATTGTTGCTTGTTGCCATGTCTTCTTTATTTATTAATTTATAGTATTTGTTAGCCATTGCTTTACATTTATTGATGAAAATGTTTATTACAATAAAACCAAATGTATGTTCAATCTCCAATTTCAAACTCAGCCACAGTGTTGTCACACAATTTAAGTCTAGAGAATGGCCATCTGATGAAGTCTTAATAACCAGACTGCACCTCATGACTACTCCAGAAAATCTTAAGTTCGAGTGTCCCACATTCAGGAGAAATTTGGATCTTATACTCTTGCTCCACCTGACTGTGTCCTGGAAATACCCTTGTTTATTGCAAAAAAATCCTAATGTTGTCGACCTTGTCCCTTAACAGACCAAGGAAACATATGTGACTAAGAGGAATGGAAAGCACTACAAAGTTGAAGAGAGTACAAAAGACTAAGATGGTTTAAAGGATAAGCTTGAATAATGTAGTAGTGTTGAAACAACTAAAAGTTGTCCCAAACAAATAGTTGATAATGCGAAATCTTCTTCTGTACTAGTCAAGCAAGACTACATTCATGTGAGAGCAAGAAGAGGCCAAGCGACTGATAGACATAGCCTGGAAGATAGGGTATGGTTCCCTCTTTTTGATGAAATATTTGATCTACATTTTGTCTATAAAAGATTAACCATTTTAACCTTTCCAACAAGGCGGAATTAACCCAATCGTAGTTCCCAATATGTCATGATATATATTAACTCTAGATATATATGAGAAAGAATAATAAAGACATAGATTGATAGAGGTGGCAAGATAAGGGGAGTCACATTAAGGGAGAGATGGAGCTAAACTGAAGGAGAGGGGAGAGAAGGAATGGAGAGAGAGAGAGAGAGAGAGAGAGAGAGAGAGAGAGAGAGAGAGAGAGAGGAGTGAGAGAGGTAGAGAAGGGTAAGAGAGGGAGATAGTGACACAAAGATGGAAGGGGGGCAGAAAGAAGGATAGAGGGAGGGATATAGTGAGAGGATTGGAGGGTAGAGAGAAAGAGAGAGAGAGAGGGAGATTGGGGAAGAGAGAGGGAGGTATAAGGAGAGAAAGGGAGAGAGAAGAAGGACAAGAGATAGGACTTAAGAGAGAGGAACCAATATCATAGAAGAAAGAATATGTGACCAAATTACTCTATATGGAGATGGGAGATAGGGGCACCCTACCAGCTACCTACTAAATGCCTAAACCAAATTTGGTGTAAACGTCTGTAATGATGGTCGATTATATGAGGAAAGGATTTTATGAGGAGGCACTGGATTTTAAGGCGGTCACAATTTAGCATTTTTGATACGACCACCCTCACATGACCCAACCCAACCTGACCCGACCCGCTCAAACATGTTTCCTTGGGCGTCCTCACGACACGACACAACCTGACCAGACCCGACCTGACCCGACCCACCCTAACATGTTTCCTTGGGTGCCCTCACAATATGGCATGACTTGACCTGACCCGACCCGAACGCGTTTCCCTGGGTGGCATCACACGACTCGACCCGACCCACCCGAACGCGTAATTTCCCTGGGCGCCCTCATGACACGACCCGACCCGGTCGGACATGTTCCTTGGGCGCCCTCACATGACCCAACCTAACTAGACCCTCTTGAACATGTTTCCTTGGGCGCCCTCACGGTACAACACGACCCAACCCGACCCAACCCAAACGCATTTCCTTGGGTGACATCACACGACCCAACCCGACTGGACTCGCCTGAACGTCGAAGGCATGAGGGAGAAAACGAAAAATGGGTCGTATGAACGTGCACAAGGTACATGGGCAGTCAAAACTTAGCATCTTTTATACGACCTCCCTCACACGATTTGACCTGAACAACCCGACCCGCCTGAACCGTGTGTTTCCTTGGGTGCCCTTACAATACAGCAAAAACCGACCTGACCTAACCCGAACTCGTTTCTAGCTAATTGGGTGCCATCACACAACTCGACCCAACCCGTACAAATGTGTTTCCTTGGGCGGCCTCACATGACAAGACCCGACCAGACCCAACCCGACCCACTCGAATGCGTTTCCTTGAGTGCCATTAGTACATGACTCGACCCAACCCGTACAAACGTGTTTCCTTGGGCGGCCTCACACGACAGGACTCGACCCACCCGAACGCATAATTTCTCTGGGTGCCCTCATGACACGGCCCGACATGACCCAACCCGATCGGACATGTTCTTTGGATGCCCTCACATGACCCAACCTGACTCGACCCTCTCGAACATGTTTCCTTGGGCGCCCTCACGATACAACACGACCCGACCCGACCCGACTCGAATGCTTTTCCTTGGGCGACATCACATGACTCGTACAAATGTGTTTCCTTGGGCGGCCTCACATGACAAGACCCGACCAGACCCAACCCGACCCGCCCGAACGCATTTCCTTGAGCGCCATCAGTACACGACTCGACCCGACCCGTACGAACGTGTTTCCTTTGGCGGCCTCACACGACACGACTCGACCAGACCCAACTCAACTCGACCCGTACGAACGTGTTTCCTTGGGTGGCCTCACACGACACGACCCGACCAGACCCAACTCAACACACCCGAATGCGTTTCCTTAGGCGGCCTCATACGACACAACCTGACCCGACCCGACCCAACTCGACCCGCCCAAATGTGTTTCCTTGGGCGCCCTTACAATACGACACGAACCGACCTGACCTAACTCGAACTCGTTTCCAGCTAATTGGGTGCCATCACACAACTCGACCGGACCCGTAATACGAATGTGTTTCCTTGGGTGGCCTCACACGACAAGACCCAACCAGACCCAACCCGACCCGCCTGAATGTGTTTCCTTGAGCGCCATCACATGACTCGACCCGACCCGTACGAACGTGTTTCCTTGGGCGGCCTCACACGAAAAGACCCGACTAGACCCAACCCCCTAAACGCGTTTCCTTGAGCACCATCAGTACATGACTCGACCCAACCTGTACAAACGTGTTTCCTTGGGCGGCCTCACACGTCGACAAGACCCGACCAGACCCAACCCGACCCACCCGAACGTGTTTCCTTGAGCACCATCACACGACTCAACCCGACCCGTACGAACGTGCTTCCTTGGGCTGCCTCACACGACATGAATTGACCAGAACCAACTTGACCTGACCTATACAAACGCATTTCCTTGGGTGGTCTCACACGACACGACCCGACCAAACCCAACTCGACATGCTCGAACACGTTTCCTTTGGCGGCCTCACATGACACGACCTAACCCGACCAGATCACCCGACCTGACCCGCCTGAACCGTGTGTTTCCTTGGGTGCCCTTACAATACGGCACGAACCAACCTGACCTTATAACCTGAACTCGTTTCTAGCTAATTGGGCGCCCTTACAATACGGCATGAACCGACCTGACCTTATAACCTGAACTCGTTTCTAGCTAGTTGGGCGCCATCACACGACTTGACCCGACCCGTACGAATGTGTTTCCTTGGGTGGCCTCACATGAAAAGACTCGACCAGACCCAACCCGACCCGCTCGAACGCGTTTCCTTGAGCGCCATCACACGAATCGACCCGACCTGTACGAACGTGTTTCCTTGGGAAGCCTCACACGACACGACCTGACCAGACCCAACTCGACCTGACCTGTACGAACGTGTTTCCTTGGGCGGCCTCACATGACACGACCCGACCAGACCCAACTCGACCCGCCCGAACGCGTTTCCTTGGGCGGCCTCACACGACACGACCCGACCAGACCCAACTCGACCCGCCCGAATGCGTTTCCTTGGGCAGCCTCACATGGCATGACCTGACCTGACCCGACCTGACTCGCCCAAATGTGTTTCCTTGGGTTCCATTATAATACGGCACAAACCGACCTGACCTAACCCGAACTCGTTTCCAGCTTGGGCACCATCACACGACTTGACCCGACCCATATGAATGTGTTTCCTTGGGCAGCCTCACACGACAAGACCCGATCACTAGAACCAACCTGACCCTCCCCAACACGTTTCCTTGAGCGCCATCAGTACATGACTCGACCCGACCCGTACAAACGTGTTTCCTTGGGCGGCCTCACACGATATGACTCGACCAGACCCAACTCGACCCGACCCGACCCGTCTGAACGTGTTTCCTTGGGCGCCCTTACAATATGGCACGAACCGACCTGACCTAAACCGAACTCGTTTCTAGCTAATTGGGCACCATCACACGACTCAACCCGACCTGTACGAATGTGTTTCTTTGGGCGGCCTCACACGACAAGACCCGACCGGACCCAACCCGACCCACCCGAACGCGTTTCCTTGAGCGCCATCACACAACTTGACTCGACCCGTACGAACTTGTTTCCTTGGGTGGCCTCACATGACAAGACCCGCCCAGACCTAACCTGACCCTCCCAAACGCGTTTCCTTGAGCGCGACTCGACCCGACCCATACGAACATGTTTCCTTGGGTGGCCTCACACGTTGACAAGACCCGACCAAACCCAACCCAAGCCACCCGAACACATTTCCTTGAGCGCCATCACACAACTCGACTCGACTCGTATGAACGTGTTTCCTTGGGCGGCCTCACACGACATGAATCGATCAGACCCAACTCAACCCGACCCGTACGAACGTGTTTCCTTGGGTGGCCTCACATAGCACGACCTGACCCGACCCAACCCGACCCGACCCACCCGAACTGCGTGTTTCCTTGGGCGCCCTTACAATACGACACGAACCGACATGACCTAACTCGAACTCATTTCCAGCTAATTGGGCACCATCACACAACTTGACCCGACCCGTTATACGGATGTGTTTCCTTGGGCGGTCTCACACGACAAGACCCGACCAGACCCAACCCGACCCGCCCGAATGCATTTCCTTGAGTGCCATCAGTACACGACTCGACACGACCCGTACGAACATGTTTCCTTGGGCGGCCTCACATGACAAGACCCGACCAGACCTAACCTAACCCTCTCGAACGTGTTTCCTTGAGCGCGACTCGACCCGACCCGTACAAACGTATTTCCTTGGGTGGCCTCACACGTTGACAAGACCCGACCAGACCCAACCCAACCCGCCCGAACGCGTTTCCTTGAGTGCCATCACACGACTCGACTCGACCCGTACGAATGTGTTTCCTTGGGCAGCCTCACACGACACGACTCGATCAGACCCAACTCGACCCAACCCGTATGAACGTGTTTCCTTGGGTGGCCTCATATGACACGACCCGACCAGACCCAACTCGACACGCCCGAACATGTTTCCTTAGGCGGCCTCACATGGCACGACTTGACCTGACCCGACCCGACCCGACCTGCCCGAACTGCGTGTTTCCTTGGGTGCCCTTACAATACGGCATAAACCGACATGACCTGACCCAAACTCGTTTCTAGCTAATTGGGTGCCATCACACGACTCGACCCGACCCGTTATACGAATGTGTTTCCTTGGGTGGCCTCACACGACAAGACTCGACCAGACCCAACCTGACCTGCCCGAACACGTTTCCTTGAGCGCCATCAGTACACGACTCAACCCGACCCATACGAACGTGTTTCCTTGGGCGGCCTCACATGACACGACCCGACCAGACCCAACTTGACCCACCCGAACGTGTTTCCTTAATGGGAACCCTTATAGGACTCGATCACACGACCTGAAACATTGTTCCTAAACCATAAAATCAATCACATGACCCGACACATTGTTTCTAAATCCTAAAATATAACTCCCAAACCCTAAACCCTAAGATTGTTCCTAAACACTAACAACACTTGCCTCCTAAACGTCACAATACCGATACTTGACACAACTGTCGCGATACCGAAACTTGTTCCAACTGTCGCAATACCGACAGTCATCTCTGTAACGTCGCAATACCGATGCTTTGCCCCCAACCGTCGCAATACCGACGCTTTGTTCCAAACGTCGCAATAGCGACACTTAGCTCTAAGTGTCGCAAGACCGACACTTTTCTCCAATCCGTCGCAATTCTGACGCTTTTCTCCAAACGTCGCAAGACCGAAACTTACCTCTAAGTGTCGCAATACCGACACTTGTGTCTAAACGTCAATATAGCGACAATTGTGGGAGGGATTTGAAAAACTGATAAAAATTGGGGAAATTTATGACATTTGGTCAAAAGTGTCAAAAATTTGACCAAATGTACTAGTGATTGGTTACCCTTCTAATCATATGGAGATTTTACTCTTATTGACTATGACAATTTCTATGAGAGTTTGGCCTAGAGTAGCACCTTGGACTTATTTTCATCACTAATAGGTGACCTTGTGCTCAACAGTGACCTTCGTTGTTGGTCATTGACTTAGTGGTTCTATTCACACATTAGGATTCATGCTGTAACTTGGGTTTCATTTTCATCATTAATGAAATTCCTTGCCTCTATTATCACCTTTCATTATTGCTTGTTGCTCAAAGGTTATCCTCCATGTGCTATTCAATTTGGTTCATGTAGGAGATGCACTTGATGGTGGTCCTTACAATTCTCTTTTGAATTCCTTTCAAATCATTGGCCTTTTAGTTACACGCATGTTAGTTGATGGGTGATTCCTCATTTCCCTCCTTACATCGGATCTTTTCTCATCGAATTCAACTCATTTTCTCTACAAATAAGATTTAGAGTCCCATTCAATATCTTGTGGTTTGTTATCATTAGTGGTAGATTACCTCACTATTGATAGTAGGAATAGATCAGTGTCCCCTAACCAATAGATTCTACAAATATTTTGGCTTCAACTCATTTATTCACACTTTTTAAAATGTACTAGGTAACTTGACTCCCATTATCACCAATAGTGTGTTGACTTGTGCTTGTTAAAAATATACACTAATGATTGGTAATCAAATAATTTCTCCCATATTTTATTCAAACTCATTTATCCACATGAGGTATATTTCTACCTTCGAAAATTGGTTTGAATTAGGATTGTAATAGCATTTTTATTTTTACTAGTAGCATCATTGGTTTCAAATCCACATTGTTATGTTTCTCTCCATTTTAGTAGCATATTTCATGTTGTTTCGTGAGTTATCGGATAATACCCCTCTTATTCAAATTTATGGCAAAATGTTTGGGCTCTCTCATACCAAACCTATATATGTTTTGTAAACCACACAATTTCAGTGAAGCAATAGGAACAAAAGCTATCGTGGGAGAATGAAAGGATTTGTACAACTTCGCCGAAACATGACTCAAGAATGCGGGATTTCATGCATCGAACCTTATGAGGACTAGGAACAATGGTTCTTTATCCTTTCTTCTTCTCCATCTTACATAACTCAGGCAAAATCTTGATGTCAGGAATCCATAATACCTTCTCAACAACACTTCTGTCCTCCTCAACACGTATTACATAACTAAAACGAGTGGCATTCAAAGTGCTCGATTTATAAAGTTCCACAAATATTATTGTACATGTTATATTCAATATGTGTGCGTTGTTTTGGGCATTGTTGAAACACACTACGAGTATCGTTTTAAACCATGAGATATTTTCGAATGGTCAGTTAAATGAGGTTATAATGAAGTATTATATTGAAATATCATTATTATAATATGGATATAATAATAATAAAATAAATTGATTCAATTCTATTGTAATTTTATTTTTATTAATAAAATTTATAAATAATTTCTGTAAAAAAAATTATAATATTCATATTTCATTCCAAAAAAAATAAGTAATAATGATTTATATGTGTAACCATAATATTTTAGAATTTCATCTTTAAATTTTATTAGTAAATATATAATTACAAATAATGATATTACTATATATAAATATGTAAAATATAAGTAGTAACTTTAAATTAAGATCTATTTTACCATATAAGTTATGTATATGTCTAATTATAATTTTTCATAACTTTATATTTAAATCTAATTAATAAATATACAAAAATTAAATATTTACAATAATCTTTTTCTTTTATGCCTATTGTTAGCTACCTATAAATTTTTTGTTAAGCAAACAGGTGGCTAAATATTTTCTGAGCCTCCAAGAGATACATTTCCTATGAAAATCTCTCATTCTTGAAGCCTCTGTGTGCCCTTTGCCGTTGAAAAAGATCTTCACTGCTGCTTCCATCAATAAATCCTCACTGCCTGTGAAAAAATTATGCTCAGAAAAGCCTACCTCTACTCCCTTTATCCCTGCAAATTCCCCATTTTACCCCCTTTTCCCTTCTCAAATTTCCCCAGGATCCCTTCCTAAGTCATCTAATTCACCCAACTTCCCTTTAAAAACCAAGTGAAATCCCTTCATTTGATTTTGAATCCCTCTTTCCCCCTATCGGAACCACTGTTTAGCCTTAAAAACACCGTTTTTAGGCCTAAAAACCCACTTTCTATCATATAACAGGCTAAGCCCCTTTCGGCCCAGCCCACAGCCCCTTATCCGCATGTAATCGGGCGCTAAGACCAAGCACTAAGCCCCACAGAGCTAATCGCAATCAGAATATTGGTTGGGAGCGTTTTCCTTTGTAAACTGAAAACTTCCGATGCGAGAGTAAATTGTTCTATTTGGCCGCAGGTGCAAAATCCACCGTTGATCTATATAAGATCTAACGGTCCGCGCTTATCTCATCGCACCTCACCACGTCCCTCCATTACACCTTTGATTACGATCTCCGCTGTTGGTTCCCATTTAAATCCAACGACCATCGCACCACCGCTCCAATCGCCAATCGCAAATTTTTAAATGTGCCACTTTCCATCTCCCCGATTGGCCGACTCCCGATTAGATCCTGGTCGTTGAATCCACAAGAACCAACGGCCAGGATTTGCTCTCTCACCGCCCCATTTTCCCCAATTGGCCCCCCGGGATCCAATCGCGACCGTCGATCTTCCACCGATCTGATGGTCCACGCGCAATCGCAATATCATACCATCGGAGTTTTTGGCCCCCGCCATCCTCCGGTGCGATTAGATCGCAGCCGTCCATCTCGATAGATCCGAAAACCCTCCTTTCCCCCGCTCATCCATTTAGCCCTTTTACCTCCTCCTCCTCCTTTAATCTCTGCCATCCATCCTTGTGGATCCAACGGTCAGGATTCTTCCCACCCATTAACTTGCCCCTCCGCCTTCGCTTTCCCTCTTCAGATCTCAGCCGTTCATTCCATAGATCGGACGGCCCACATTAAAACTGCCGCTGACTTGGCCCCCCGCTTCCGACTGTGCACTTTCCCATATCGCGCTCCATCTCCCACTGTCAGATCTCACAGTCCCATATCTAACGGCTGAGAATCATATTGCGTAGCTTTGGCATCCTAACTTTAACAGTTTAAAATCATGCAATATGGGCGGTTTTATTTTTCCACGTGTCGGGCGGTGGACCATATCGCGTAATTTTGGGCAAATTTCAAAACCATCCTTTTGCTGTGTGAAAACAGAAGTTTTATCCAAAAAACCACTTCCCCCTTTTCTGCCTCCGAAAGCCCGTTTGAAGATCCCGACCGTTGATCTGTATAGATCAACGACCCTCATTCTATCACGCATTTCATTCATATTTTTCCATCGGACTTTCATAGAGTTTCATTGGATGATCCCAACCGTTGATCTCCTCCTGAGATCTAACGATCCATATTCAATCACCCTCCGCCCATGCCGGTCCCACCATCTAAAGCCGATTTCCTTTCATTTTCATACATTCCCTTTGTAATTCGCCCAAAGATTTAACTTTATGTTTTACATTAAAGTTATGTTTTCTCCGCCTGACCTTCTTCAGCCACTCCACCAGCAAATCCCCGCCGTCGATCACCTCCACCAGATATAATCGGATGGTCCAAAAGTATTTCTTCACCAAACCTTCATCTGATCATGTTTCCACCATTACACAACCATTCCCACTGTCTTCCACAACATCCACCTCCACTCCTGCTTGGATTTCTTAACGTGTTTGTGTGTTTTTGCAGGGTTACATACGGTGAAAGTCGTTCTTTTCTACACAATCACTGTTAGTGACACAGTAGCGCAAAGAAGGCCATTTTATGAGCCAGAGATTGTAGAGAAACGCCTAGGAAGGTTTTTGAACGAAACATTTCATTGAAGAACAATGTTTAACTCTGTAAAACCTCCAGCGCCATTAAAATTGCATTTCCACAAACACAGACAGTCAATGAAGTGGCAAAGAGTATCAATGAAGAATTAAAGAGGCTTAATGCCCATTATTGAAGATTTTAAGCTTTAATTCAATGTTTAAAGGGCGAATGTACTAGATTGAATACCCTATGATTAACACAGAAGGCCTAATGAGGCCTATAGCACAAAAAACAATCTTATCAGTGTCTCACATCAGCAGAAGGTTCTTTCCCAAGAAAGGACAAGTTCCCATACTGTTTTTTATTCTACATCGTGTTCCTGAGAAGATTTCCACCCTGACAGAAAGTCCTAATGTTTCCAGAGCATTTGTTATGTAGTATGGCAGGCCTGAAAGTCATTTATCTGCCTTTCTCTTATCACCAAAGTACTACAGAGTACTACAGCCAAAAATTACATCAAAGAACATACCTGGAGTTAATATCAGCCTGTCAAACTCTTTCATCCAAAGAGTATTGAAGATCAATGCATAGATATTAAGACAGAATGGGCCTCGAACCCCTTCCTTCTACTTCTATTTTAATTTTTCATTTAAAGTTCCATCTACCTCCTCTTCCTCTCTTTTAGCTATAAAACTCATGAAAAAACACATTATAAAGGTTGTTGATCAGATATATGTGAATTGTAAGCTGTTTCTCTTGAGATATAGTTCTCTGTGTAAAGTTGTAAAATAGGCTGGGGAGATGATTTCAGACTGAATATCAAGTTGTTGGACAATGTTGTATATGACTGGTGTTGCTCTTTAATATGACAAGCAATTTCTTTAGATCCTGATTTAAAGCAACGGTGATGTGTTCTATCTTTGTCTCTGTTTTCCTTCTGTAATTCATTACATTTCATTTCTCTGGTAAGAATCAGAAATCTGGCTTAGGATATACCCTTGCATAGTACCCTAATGCTCCCTGCTCTTCTTATCCTTCATGTTTTCTACTAATTGTGCAATCTGAGAACTAGTTCAAGGTAATTTAGCCAGTATAGTAGTTGGTTATGCCCTACTTACTGATACATGAATTTGGAATCTGTTCTTAGATGTTCTTGTCTGGTTTTAATTGAAATAATTGGGATACTGGGAGATTAGAGTTGATTCTGTCTCACTAGGGTCCTTTTCTAACTGTTAAACCTTACTAAGTTCCCTTAAGTTGAATGTCAAAGCATTGAAAGTTCAAAGTCTTTCTCTAATCTCAGGCTTCACCTTTTTGTTAAATCTTAAGTGTTTCTTATTGTCTAAAGAGTTAGCCTTATTAGGAGTTTGTTCACAGACGGTTAAGGCATGCCCCATCCCTAGATTAGCTCTTAAGATGGAAACCTTTTCCATGTCATTCACCTTCATTCCTTATCATTTCATTCCACACTATCATCTTTAAAAGATCCTCTGTTTTAGATGACTAGCCCAATTGAAAGCCTTGGATATTGAATAGCAAGTAAACCCTTTTATGACTCCATTGTCCAATGGTCTCGAGTGTTTTTTGAATTATCTCTCCTTTGCCTAAATCCTCTTTGCTCACTCTTTGTCTTATATTGAACCCTTCTTTCATGTTTCCCAACAACCAAAAAAACAAACAAAACAATAACCCTGTGCCACACAACTAGCCTAATACCTTAAAACTGAACTTCAAAGACATATACCTTTGCCTTTATAGAGAGATCCCTCTCTGGACCCAGGAGGGCTAGATCCTGAGGTACCAAAGTGGTTTTGATGTTGTCTTATCTTTTGGTAGAGCCAAACCTGCCAAAACATAGGAACCCCAACACTTATTATATTAAAAATAACAAATTATAAAAAATCATTCTAAAATATGTCAACTAAAAATGTCAAGTATGTTTATGTAATTATATGTATTAAGAAAAAAAAAACTTTCTCAAGGAATTTAAATGGTAAAATAATGGTTTATGGAATTCATATTAAAACATTTTTACAATGCCATTGAAGTTAACATCATGTGTTTATTAAAAAATAGATAAACTGGTCTATCGAGGATGGTTTGAGTGCCTCAAAATTACTAGCTAAACCCCACCCTCAGATATGTAATAGGCATTATTATATTGACCCAAGAGATTGCAACGGTAGCAATGTGATGCAATTTCACATCCTATTGTATTTTAATTATCAGTTTCCAAAAAACAGAAAAGAATTGATGTGAACAATTTAACAATTTTATTAGCAAAGAAATAAAGTGGTTGATTAAAAATTATTTATATTTTGTATGCATATATATTTTCCTTTTTCTATGTTGTAAAGTTAAAAACATTAATATACCAAAAACTTGAATGTAAAATATCTTATTGAAAATAAATACTTTTATTAAATTTATAGATTAATAATATTTGTTAAAAAATATTTTAATATATATATATATATATATATATATATAGTATTACTTTAAAAAAAAAATATTGCACCGAGAGGTGCTTTACACCCTGTAAATAAATAAAACCCTGTATTTTTAAATCCTATTTTTATATTTACTCCATAAACCTCCTTATATATTTAAGAAAACTCAAAAAAAAAATTTATTCAGGTGAAGCCTATGGGAAAAATACCATGAAACAAATTATTATTAATACCATGGCCCAAATATCATGGAACAAATTATTATTAATACCATGGGCCAAATACCATGGAACAAATTATTATTAATATCATGGACCAAATACCATGGTACAAATTATTATTAATACCATGGGCTAAATACCTTGGGTCAAATACCATATTTAAATAAATAAATATTAATGAAGAATACATAGGTATGGTAATTAAATAAATGAGAGATATGATAAATAAATAAACCCTCTTTTTATATTTACTCCATAATTAGCTTTATATTTAAGGACACTAAAAAGGATGTTTTATTTAGGTAAAGCCTATGGGCCAAATACCATGTGCCAAATTAATATTAGATGTGTAGATGTAATGTAATAAAGATTGTAAACTTTTGTAATGTCGGCTCAATATATAGGGTATATGTGTAGATGTAATGTAAGAAAGTTTGTAAACATTTTTTAATTTCGGGAGGTATAGTAAATGAATAAAAATATAAATAAACGGGAGGTATAGTAAATAAATAAAACTCAAAAAAGAAGTTTTATTTAGGTGAAGCCTATGGGAAAAATACCATGGAACAAATTATTATTAATACCATGGGCCAAATATCATGGAACAAATTATTATTAATACCATGGGCCAAATACCATGGTACAAATTATTATTAATACCATGGGCTAAATACCATGGGTCAAATACCATGTTTAAATAAATAAATATTACTGAGGAATAAATAGGTATAGTAAGTAAATAAAAATATAAATAAATGGGAGGTATGATAAATAAATAAACTCTCTTTTTATATTTACTCCATAATCAACTTTATATTTAAGGACACTGAAAAAAGGATGTTTTATTTAGGTGAAGCCTATGGGCCAAATACCATGGACCAAATTAATATTTTTATTTTATCTAATATTCATATTAATGTATAGATGTAATGTAAGAAATTTTGTAAACTTTTTTAATGTCCACTCAATATATTTTTAATGGATATATTTATAATAATAACAAAATATAAGTATATTGCTCAATCTAAATCGTGGAAATATCTTAACATTATATTATGATTGGTATGTACTAAATACAATTTCAGTAGACTTATTTTCTGAAATTTCTACCTCAATTTCAACGGACAAGGTATGTTATAAAAAAAGTTTCGTATTTATTTTGAAATTTTGTATAGCATTTATCCACTATGGAGTGAAATTTTTTATCGCATTTATCAACTATAGAGTGAATTTATTCTGAAATATTTTATCACATTTCTCTCCCCTGTCTCGAATTTTCCATTGTAGATCCTTCATAATAAACTTTGTACCACTATATAGATCGTAATTTGTACCCTTTTTTTTAATAGATTGTAATTTGGACTCCCTTTTCTTTTTTTAAACCACGAGATTAGTAATTCACATCTATATATATGGTTTAGAAATATTCCATCTATATTCATGCAAATTAATATTGCATCTATATTTATCATAATTAAATGGTATATAGTGAACACATTCTAATAAGACTTGAGAGAGAGTGAAGAGAGGTAGGGAAAGAGAGATGGAGATGGAGGGGGAAAGAGATGGAGGTAATAATAAAGATGTAGAGAGTGAAAGGTAGAGAGAGGGAGGGAGTGATAATGAAGATGGAGAGAGAGGGCGAGAAGATAGCAAGAGGGAAGTGAGATAGAAGTGGGGGAGAGGGAGGGAGAAATAGATTGGAGAAAGAGAGTGTATGTTTTGTGGTTGATATAGAGAGACAAAGGGAGATAGAGATATATATGTAAGGTGAAGAGAAAGAAGAGATATATGGAGACAAGGAGGGGGGACAAAGAGATTGATAGATATGGAGTGAGAGAGCATGTGTGTTTGGAGGGGTGAGATAAAGAGACAAAGAAGGAGATATGGAGGGAGATATACATATAGATGTTGGGGGGAGAGAGGGAAGAAGATTTCTTGCACTATATGTATTGATTTCAGTGTAAATGGTGATTTCTAATCCTATTTGATTGCTTGCACTAGATGCATTGATTTTAGTGTAGATGTTGATTCCTAATGATATTTGATTACTTGCACTATATGCATTGATTTCAATGTAGGTGATTTCTAATCCTATTTGATTTCTTGCACTAAATGCATTGATTTCAATGTAAATGGTGATCTCTAATCCTATTAGATTTCTTGCACTAGATGCATTAATTTCATTGTCGATGTTGATTTATAATTATTTTTGATTGCTTGCACTAAATGCATTGATTTTAGTGTAGATGGTGATTTCTAATCATATTTGATTTCTTGCACTAAATGCATTGATTTTCAGTAGATCTTGGTTTCTAATCCTATTTGCTTACTTGCACTAGATGCTTTGATTTCAGTGTAGATGTTGATTTATAATATTATTTGATTACTTACATTAAATGCATTTATTGCAATGTAGACGCTGTAATGCATTGAGTGCAGTGTAGACACTGTTTTCTAATCTTATTTGATTTCTTGAATTAGATGCATTGATTTCAGTGTATATGTTGATTTCTGATTTGATGTAATTGGATGTATGATGGTACATTAGTTTTACAGTCATTGGATTAATAGCGTGCATTGATTTCACTGTAAGCATACAAAATTATTGACAATGTACATTGATTTTTGTGTTATAGTAATTAAACCTATTAATATTGGAGAGCAAGAGAAACATGGTAAGATGTTTACTACAACATCTAGAGCTAAATATTTAAATGGTTTACCAATTCAAGTGTCATTTTCATATAATCTACATGAAAAGATGAAAAAACTAACAAGGGTGACAATAATAATAGTTAGAGATTGACCACAATGAAGACTATTTGTAATTGACTACATTGTTATTATTCACATTTTCTATCATTCAATATTCTTACATTGTCACTTTGCATTCAAAATTTTTATTTCATAATTTTTCATCATTAAAGTTATTTTACAATATTTATCATCTCAACAAACTAAGGTAACTAATTAAATTTAAAATGAAAATGAATTGATAAATCTCATACATATTTAAAATATTTTAATCATATGGTGCTCATATTAGCCATAGATTTTTCTTTGGTGAACACGACTCAAACAAACTAAGGTAACTAAGTTAATTTAAAATAAAAATGAATCGATAAATATCATACATATTTAAAATATTTTAATCATATGGTGCTCATATTAGCGATAGATTTTTCTTTGGCGAACACGACTCAAACTAGCCTAGATCCATCTTAACTCTGGATCTATAAAGTATCGAGAGAGATCAAATCTCTGGAGGTGCAAACGTTTCCTCAAGAATCTCTGGAGGTGCAAACCTTTCCTCAAGTTTTGGACTCAAAAAGATGTTTTCACCTTGAGAGATTTGATCCCTCTAGGCGCTTGATAGGTCCAGAGTTAAGATGGCTCTAGGTTGTTTAATTTTTTTTTGTTAGGGTTCACAAACATGGCTATCATGTTGCAAGTAACCATGTTGTTGGATAAATATAGTTATTTGGAACTTAACAAGTGTTTCTTAGGTTCGAAGTGTTTTCTTAATTATTGTTTATCTCAAGATCGAAGTTAGTTATATTATTTTTATTGAAAAACTTTCTACTTTGAAGAGATTTTAAAAGTTGCAAAAGTAAACATGAAAATATAATTTAAATAATGTCAAAAAATTATTTTATTTTTAAGAAAAGAGTAACATAAAAATATAATTTAAATAATGTCAAAAAAATTATTTTATTTTAAAGAAAAATCAATATTGATTTTCCTCTAGCCGCAAAATAATAATAATAATAATAATAATAATAAGACTTCACCCTAACTTATATAGAGCTTGAATAGACATTACAAATTAGGTTTTTTTTGAAAATTTTGCATCTTCACCAGTCAAGGGTTCACCATAACTCATATACAATACATATAGAAATCTCATTAATATGCTTATACTTGGTTTAATTTGGACTAATTAATGTCCATAACCAAAAGATCATACCAAATAAACGCCCCGTGAAACTTTGCCAAGAATGTAACTCAAAATTATTGCAATTCATGGTTTAAATTAGATTGTGTACAAATAAATAATAATGAAGATTTGAGCCTCATTTTCAGTTGGTGGCTCAAATCCTCAATGTGAGGAGGAGCATTCATCCACCAATGTTATAAATGTCTCAAATAAACAAGAATTAAACTGGGCTCTCTCCCTCAGCCGAAAATAATTTAAAATTTAACCACCTTGCCTTCGGCGCTACAAGTGAACCCCATAATACTCCATCGACTCATCCAACGGCGGGAATTCATTTAAATTTGGAGACATGCTGCTCTCCAGATATTCAAGAAGCACCCAATCCCAAAATGCCGGGATCTTTTCCGTCCAAATCCCCTACCCGTCAGTGCCGCATTCTGCGTCTGAACAGGAGGATGAAAACGCTGCTTCAGAAGGCAGCTGCAATTCTTATGCAGCGAATTTGGCGGCAGAGGCTTGAATTTGGGGCGGCGACAAAGAAGAAGTGCAGGGAATTTCTGGTGGAGACAGGAGAAAATGGAGACAGGGGAAAAATTGAGCTTCGATTTTGATCCTCTCAGGCAATACGCCGCAAAATCGTAGGCGCGGGAAGCCTTTTCCGGGGTGTCGTAGGAGCCGAGCCAAATTCTGCCTGTGCAATTGGGCATTCATATTTCCAACACCCATTTCCCCATTTCCTTTGTCGGATTCCCCTGAACTGCAGTGACTTCAGTGAGCAGTTACGGCATCTGTTGTGAGCGTTCTGATTTTGCGAGGGTTTGGCCATGACGGTGTGTTACTCTGCTATTCCGGATTCGAACTCAGGAAGTGCTTAGAAAGCTTGAAGTATTTAAAACGAGGGAGTGTGAAGAAGAGAGGGTTTGAGTCTTTAAAGGTGCTTCCACAGTATTGCCAGTGAATATCTGTGCTACCGGATAACGATAAGAGTGTTAGATGCAGGGCAGCATAATATATATAGAGAGAAAAACAAAACACGTTGAGTCCCTAGGGATTTATGCGTAGTAGTACACGTGGTCGCTTTAAAACAGCGTTGAGGTGAAAATAATTTGATTGGTGACTCTGATTTGGTGACGTGGTTCGGGAGGGAATATGCGGAAGCTTCTTTCGCGTGACGAGGAGAGCAATGAATGTAAAGTGAAATTGTTGAGGGAGGCTCTCACACATCTAATGGATACACTTTCCATTAGTATATACAGAATGTAAAAAATGGGCTTCTAATTTGACCTCCCCACAGTACTACGTAGTATTTGTTTTTGATGTATTTTGTGCTTAGAATTAATTTTGCAATGCAGAAAGTATATATATATATATATATATATATATATATATTTTGTTCTAAAATAACTTATATATAGCGTTATATGCTTTTTAAAGTTTTTATAAATTAGTATTTAAGTCTGACGCTCATTATTTCTATGGTCTTGAATATTAAGATGTTTGTGTTATCATATTTTAATGTGTTATTTATTAATCAAGTTAACATTAATAACTAGTACTTATAAACCAATTCATATGTTTAATTAGTTCATATTATGGAAATTTGAAATGAGCTTTTAGTGGCTATTATACTATCACTTTTGCTCTATGATTGAAGGGTTTCAATGCCATCAATGTTGTCAAGCATTATTTTTTTTTTCAAGGCAAGCATCATCTATCAAGCAAAGTGGCTAGTTTATGTATCAACAAGATTTTCAATTGGGTTTCTGTTATTTGCACTCTTCATGAAAAAATCAAGAAAAAAATTAACCTATGTTTTTCTTGTCTATCACTCTTACTTCTTCCTAACCCTTTTTTCCCTCTCTTTGAGAATTTTCAGTTATCCTTTCGAGGAACTCTTTCTTGAAAATAAAATTCAACACCTAAAGGCCAACATGGTTTTTTGTTTGATAGACCTTGTTGACTACAGTTTTAAAGCGTTAACTAGTTCAAGGAAAAAATTGCCTTAGAAAATTGGGTGTTCTTTTAAAGTAACATTATTTGAGAACACCTCCCTAGATAAAGCTTTTAATCATTCCCTCACTACAAAATGTGAGTTAGATAACTGTCGTTGCTTGATTCCTTCCCATAACCCTAACCCTAACCTTATCCTTACCCAAAACACTTATCCAAATTTCTCAAACTCTAGCCTTTATATCTTGCTAATACAACCATAATGAAGGACATCAAGCAATCAAGCATTGGGAAAATAAGTATTTGGAAAAAATGCTAAGCCTCAATCAATGGAATCTTGTTGATACAGCCCTAGTGAAGGACACAAAAAAATGAAGCATTAGGATGAATGAGTACTTGAAAAAAACATTAAGCCTTCATCCATTGAATCTTGGTGATATATCCCTAGTGAAGGATGTAAAGGAGTGAAGCATTGGGATTAGCCTCTAATTAAGGATGTAAAGGAGCGTAGCATTGGGAGCTTTGGAGCATGGTCCATCTATATTAAGAACGAAAGTGCCCTTAGTGAAACAAAGCTGAAAGAACCCATTTATGTAGATTATAGGTCTTTTTTGAATTAGGGATTGGAACTACCAAAAGGAGTTGTTACTAATGATGTGGTAGAGGGAGTAGTGGAGAACTAAAGTAATGAAGGATATTTCTATCATAATGTTTTGATGTGATATGTTTTCGACTCAATAATAAAAAATAATAAAAATAATGTCTCGATGTGATATGTTTTCCAGGTTATAATCAATGATCACGAACAACTCACATATATTTTTAAAATTGAAATGACTTTTGTAACCTTGTGTTAAAAAGTGGGAAGTATAATAAATTGATGTTCAAGCCCCAAATAATTTAATGAGCAATTTTTTCCATTCACACAAAATATGTTAGTGGAATGTTCTCGAGAATGGTTTCATGATATTATATAAACAATTTTCATTATTGTGTCTTGAACATTTTTTCACCCTTGACTTGTTCTAAGCACAAGTGAGTTTCTATGACAAAATGAATACATTAGGAAAATATAATATATATTCAATAGTCTCCAAAAAGAATGTAGTCCTTGAATATATTGGCAACTTTAAAGAAATATGGTTGACAATTGGAGGTAGATTCACGTTATTTAAGGTTGTTCTCCAAAACCTATTAGTCTATTGATTCCACATTGTTAAGATAATTGCTTCAATTTTCCAAAAAATTAATTCCATCATTATTGGTTTTATTTGGGGTGGAAATACAAAGCATCATAAAATTTGCTTAGTTAATTTGGAGGATTTATCGAGGCGAAATTATATAAGTATTTTTCTAAGATGGGCATTGAGTACTGCATACGAGCTCCTAACATAGGTACAAAATATAAAAAATGGCTTGTAGTTTGTATTTTGATGTCCCCATAGTACGTATTTGTTTGGTTGTATTTTGTGCTTAGAATTAGTTTTGTGATGCACAAATTGACCACTTATTAAAGTGGGTAAAAGTATATTTGATCAAAATTATATATATATATATATATATATATATATATATATATATATAATTTTAAAGTGTATGTTCTAAAATAACCTATATTGATTGCATTATATGTTGTGACATGTTTTTATAATTTAGTATCTAACTCTAATTTTCATTGCCTTAGAATGTTAATATGTAGATGTCATCATAATTTAATGAGTGTTCCTTGTTAATCAAGCCAACATTAATAACCATCATTTACAAACTAATCTATATGGTTAATTAGTTCATACCATGAAAATTGAAATAGGCTAATAATCACCACAATTGGAAAAAAGATATCATCAATAAAAAAACATTGAACATATAAGAAAGATTTAGGTATAATTGTTAAGTTTATGGTGTAAAATAAGTAACATTTTCTATTCATAATTATTTTTCATTATCTATTCATAATTATTTTTCATTGATCAAATTGCTTCTCTTGTATCACCTTAGTAATCTCAATTACATTACCAAAATATACATTGTAGGATTCAAAAGACGTGATGATGTATAAAGAGAAGTAACATCCGCTTCCGAACACAAGGATGAAAACAATGCTTCAGAAGACAACTGCAATTCTTCTACGATGAATTTAGCGGCAGAGGCTTTAATTTGGGGGCGGCGATAAAGAAGAGGTGCATGGGTTTCCGGTGGAGGTAGGGGAAAATTGATCTTGGCTTTTGATCCTCTCAAGCAATACGACACAAAATCATAAGTGCAGGCAGCCTTTTCTGGGGTGTCGTAGGAGCCCAGCCAAACTCTGCCCGTGGAATTGGGCATTTGTATTTCAGACACCCATTTCCCCATTCTCTGTCGAATTCCCCTGAACTACCGCAACTTCAGTGAGCGATTTTGATGTCTGTTGTGGGAGTTTTGGTTTAGCAATGATTTAGGCATGTGGGTTTGTTGATATGGTATTCCGGAATCGAACTCGGGAAGTGCTTGAGAAGCTTGAAGTCTTTAAAATGAAGGAGTGAAGAATATAGGGTTTGAATTTAGGTCGTATAAAGTTGCTTCTATAGGCGGTCCTCTCCCAATTTATTGTATACTGGGGACATCTCTTCTTTATTCCTGAACAAATAGTACACCAAATCAATGCAATAATATCTCAGTTCTTATGGGCAGGTGCTTCTATGGGGCAGAGGTATCACCTATGTAAGCTTGAACATTTAACTATACCTAAAAAACAAGGGGGATGGGGCAATTTGAATACTAGGACTTTCAATTCTCCTCTTCTCATCAAATCCCTATGGAGGGCCATCTGTGGACACAGAATATGGTATGTGATTATTAACTGCAAATATTTACCGGGGGATCCTTTGCACAAAATATATTGTGACAAATTATCCTTTCCAAGAGCTATCTTTGTGATTTGATAAGGCTTCAGGAGAATTATGCCACTATTTGTAGATAGGCTGTCGTGGAGGTTTGGGAATGGTCAACGAAATTTTTTAAGCTGTGACAAAATTTTCGGGATGGTTGGGGTCCCTATCATGGAGCAACATATGGCCCATAGGCTTGTTCATCGAGGCATTTTTTATTTGTCACATGTCGTATATTACTGGGCACATGGGGCGCCCATATGGAAGAATGCCACACAAATCAGCCTCCACAGTACGAATGTGATCGATTGGAAAATTTTCGTTAGTAAAATTCAGGCGGTTGGGTTGTGTTTGATAGTTGGTGGTGACAGGATCACATGAGAGGGGGCCATGAAGGGGGAATATTCTTTGGTGGTTAAGGACATATATTCCTACAGCTCCCTTCAATCTCCGCATGGTAATACTCCTTCAGATTTTTGGAACTTTTGGCACAGGTGAATTCCCACCAAGATTATCCTATTTGGATGGTTAGTATGGAAGAAGAAAATACTCACGTGGGATTCGCTCATTAAAAGGGGGCTCTCTAGGCCGGGTCGATGTGCCCTCTGTCACTTCCATGATGAAATGGTAGACCACCTGTTCTTCTCCTGCCCTTTAGTACTTCAAATATGGAAGCTATTCATTTTTTATCTAATGGATCCTACGTGGGCATCGATGGACTTCATGGACACATTTAAAAAATGGGACAAGATCTCAGGCAACTTCCAATCACTGCCTTTTTTCCTCATATGGGAAGTATGGTTATCTAGGAACATGTATGTCTTTGAAGGTAAGACAATATCCATCCCCCAAATTTATGCTGCTATTATGAATTGGATTAATGGTCGGGTACCTGCTACGACCAAAATTTATGATTTATCTCGCCGTATTCGACCTCATCCCATCTCTCTCCCAACGATCTTTTTCGATGGGGCACGTCTGGATGGATTGATGGGTTGCGGGGCTTGGATCAAAATTTCTCAAGCTGAAAGATTTCTCATATGGGAAAGGAACCAATTATAAGGCAAAGTTGATGGCTTTATGGAGTGGTTTGATGGCGGCATACAACCTGGGGCTAAGTGAGGTTCATATCTATGGGGATTCTAAAATAATCATTGATGTTATATCTGGGAAATCAATCTTCTCCTCCCCGGGTTGTCAGGGATGGTATATGAGAACCAAGTAATTGTGGATTAAGTTGAAGGAGCCACCTCTGATTCATATCTACCGAGAAAATATTACCAGGGTGGATGGGCTATCTAAAAGGGGTATTAGTTTAAATTTTGGCAATTTGCAAGTTTCACATTACAAAGATAGATATTAGTTTAAATTTTGGCAATTTGCAGGTTTCACATTTCGACGTCCCCATTCCATGATAATTATCTAGTGGTAAATAGGCTACTACAGACAAGTCGGATCAAGCGAGCCTGAACCTCATCAACAGGTTTACATCTACAAGCGAGCTGGTATATGATCCTTCACGAGATATATTAAAATCTCCACTTGACGTTGAGCCAACATCAAGCGAGCCTGTCTCAAATCCTGCTCGAATAGGAATGATCGATGAGTCGGGGTTTACAACCCACAGACTCAACAATGATCTTATGTTCATGTTTTTTAAATATCCAGATGTCAATGTGGTCGAATGCTTTTGAGACGACTGTTCAATGATTTTGTATTTGCATGTTTTGTATCTGCCTGTTTAATATAGGCACCTCTGAGATCCATGATGGGCACTGGACCGGATTGATTTTTACCAGTATTTTTGGTTTTGTTTCTTTCTGTCTAGAGATGGAAGGAAGTACATGCTGAGCATGTAATGCAAATGTTCTTTTTACTATATAATAGACAACATTTTTTTTCTTTCAGAAAAAAATAAAAATAAAAATAAATAAATATATATATATATATATATGTGTGTGTGTGTGTGTGTGTGTGTGTGTGTGTGTGTGTGTGTGTGTGTGTGATAACAGATGACGATCAGAGTGTTAGCGGCACAAACCGTGTTGAGTTCGTAAAGAAGTATGTTAGTAGTACATGTGGCCGCTTTATAACAGCGTTGAGTTCAGGTAGATTCATGCGTAGTACAACATGCCAAGTAAAAATTTAAATAAAGGAGATAGGTGCAAAGACATGTGAGGGTAAATCCAGTTGTTTTTAGTGAGATTTTTGAAAAAAAATTGGTGGATTTTTTTGGTTTTATTGAAATTACAAGTTTGATGGTTTAATTTCTTTAAAATGTGAGCGAAATTTTTTGAAATTACAAATTTGATGGGTAACCCCTCCACAATGGAAGTGCCTTGGAGGTTTTTTCAGGTGGTGATAGTAACAAAAAATAATTTTAAATAACACAAATCAAAATTTCACCTCAAAATCTTTCCTCAGAGCATCAGAAAGTCCAAAAAATCTCACTAAAGGCTTCCCCATGGTACATATTTGTTGGGACGTATCTTATGCTTAGAATTAATTTTTCCATACAGAAAGTAACCACTTATTAAAGTGTACATCATTTTAAAATGTGTGTTCTAAAACAACCTATATACAATGCATTATATTCATACTTATACCAAATAGTACCAAAGATTTTAGCCTTAAAATTATCCATTAAAATTCTTAATTCAGCCCTCGTTACTCCTCCTACAATAGATCTATTTAGTTATTCAGGAGAAAGTGTCCCTTATTCCTTTACAATTCCGAGCTCTACCTCTTGACTACCTATTGCATAGGTCACAAATGTTATTAAGCATTATATAAGAAATGCCACCAAAACCCATTAAATTTAACAAATATAAATATTCATCTAGTATTCCTCTCAAAAAAACAGTCTTAATTATCATCATTAAGAGCACTGTAGTAATACAAGAATCTTTCAAGATATTTATCTAGGCTCTCATCTTCCTACTACAACATCTTAAATATATCATGTGAGCCTTTAGATCTACCACAATATTGGTATTTTTAAAGAAAAATAGCGTTCGTATCATCCCAAGATCTTATGTTATTTTCTCTTAATCTCATGAACCATCTCAATACATAATATTTCAAAGTAGGAAATAAGTTTAGTTTATGAGAATCATCCATATAGTTGTAGCACAACACAAAACGTCAAATTAAAAAAAAAATGCATTAGGGTCTTCTATGGCCATACCCAGAAAATTGGGTCCTCATTTTTGTGCTCTTTTGCCATATTACCAAATAAACTATACTCAATGTGAGTTGGTCATGGTGGTGGCTCAATGATTAGATTGTGGTGAGTGAGGAAGTTGTCTTCAACTCATGCCTCAGGTATTTCTACTACAACAATAGCCTCTATTTGTGATACAACAACAGCTCTTGGAGTCTCAAAGAGCCTAGTAATGCGTTCTAGAGATACATCTTGATATAATGCCAAATAAAGAATTGTTTCCTCTACTTGTCGACATTTACCTTCTTTATTATTTGTATATTTCTACCTTTTGTCTATTGTTGATTTAGACCAAGGTATGATAGGGTCATTAGTTGATTGACATGTGGAAGGTTCTCCCTTTTGATTTATACTTTCATATCCATCAGCTGAATTAGCAGGGGGGGTTTTTGCCCACCAAATAAATCAACTAAAACTTCAGAATTTTATTTAAGAAACCTACCATTACTATCTCTTGGTTTAACCATTTAACCACATATCAGGGAGTGCTTGGGAAGACCCACTATAGTGGTTGTGGTAGGCTAGAATCTTCCTTTCATTTTTTTTTGAAAAGAGGCATCTTTGCATCTTATTGTCTCTCCTTCGCCAATCTAAAATGTATTCAATGTTAAATAAAATAAACTAAAAAAATAAAATCACTTACCTATTGTTACATTTTTAAAGCTCCCCGACAATGACACCAAAAATATGGGGCTATTTTAATGTCACAATAAAAACCCTTCACAATTCAATCCAATATATAAACTGCTAATCTATAAACATTTTATGTGAAAGCAATATGAGAACTATTTCTATTTAAAAACAACTAAATAATGATCTTCTATTTTAATCTTAAAAGATATTGAAATCTACTTCTAATGCTAAAACAATCAACAACACTGAAATGAAATGTGCATGAATATAGAACTCCTCTAGCTAGTCCTTTACTTCAAATCCCCTGGCTTGGCTACCTAATACACTCTTTCATTGCTCATAGAAAATTTCATGTATTTGATTGCAGGTTGGAATAGAAAGTAAAATATTATATTCTAGAACTTAGCCTCTTGAAACCAAATATAGAAATCAAAATTAAATCATGTAAATGAAATGCTAGAATGAAATCCAATCCAAAACAATCCTATGATAATCTACCAATGTATGTCATTGTTTTCTCGAGAAATAATTCGAGTGTATATCCTTGAACTAATCTAAATCCCTTATAATATAGAGCATCAATTAAGTACATGAATACTAAATAAATCATTATAAAAAAAACCACTTATTATTTTACCAAACACACATTACAAAGAAATTGTTCATGTTCAAGTAGATCAAACTCTAACTACCATACCTTAGTAACCATATTGAATGTACAAAATCTTTGTGCGAGAGAAATATGCTCATAGACAAAGTTTGGGCACAAATAATATGATATCACAAGATAAAGATTGTTCACTCGGATTGAATATAGCTCCAAATTGTATGATAACAAGGTGAAATATGTCCCCGAGCTTGAATTTCTTTACACAGTCAAACCATAAGAATGATTATCATGTATAAACTCATAACATTGTGTTGATGCGAGGGTATTTACCACAAAGCAAAACAAAGCACTCAATTTCAAGTCCCAACGTTGTATCAATCATAAAGTGAAGGGATTCAAATGATCACAAGCAAAAATGAGATTTCTAATGGTGATTTCATATCTAAAAGAACTATAGATATAATCTTAACTTTAAAACACAATGAAATCTTAGATAATAAAAAATAAATAGAAATGAGTTGGTTCATTAATAATATTCCTTTAGAATAAAATTAAAATCTTACATTCAAAATTGCTGACACAATATTATAAACAATGGTGATTATCAAGGGCTAAATTTGGATTATCTAGAAGTTTTCCTTTATATAATGTTACTCTACATGTGATCTACACACTAGAAACAATGATGAACATCTATTTGTTAACTACACAAGCACTATACAAAACAACTATATGCATACAATAGTAAATCGAAAGTGATATGAACACAAACAACATAGAATACTTTGTAATCAAGAACGTGGTTGTGAGGGCCCCTTACCACAATGGTGCCTTACTAAACTATAATCGCAGAAAGAGAGATGTCACGATGAAAAAATAGATGAAGGACTGAGTCTCATATTAACCAAGATTAGGTTACATAAATTCCATCGTTATTTACCTCAGACACAAAGCTTAAAAAATATAAATCTTGATCAAAATACTGACTTGACTAACTGACTAGCTAGCCTAGCATTGAAATGTTTGGTCATATTTACACATATTTATTGAATATTACATCAACTCCTACCTTTGAGACACAAATATAATACCTATCCTTGGATTTAAGGGTAAAGCTCCTTGTAATAGCTGAAACATCAGCCATAAGATCTTACATGGCTTTATGAACTTCACCAAACCTATTGTAGACAAGATGCGGCTGACTGGATCCAAAGTATATTGTAGATGTGATAAAAAATAGGGTTTTTTTATGGTTGGATATAACATATAACCATCGATGCCCCATTTTGAGTTTTTAATATAAAAAAGGATGTAAACATGCACCAGAAGGGTAGTTGTCAAGCTTTTGAGTACTTGACAAATTTGAAGAGTGAACCCTTTGCATGGATGTCCATGAATGCATAGACATTGGTCCCGTGGTTTCACTATTACCAAAACCCTTCAATTGGTATTTTAAAATGAAATATTATTCCATAATTAATAAAAAAAACCTCAAAAATACACTTTATCCTATTTAGAAACATGGGATTTTAAGAAATTAGGCAAAGAGTACCTAGTCGTACTATTTGTGGGTACGGAGGATCAATATTATAGGTTTCGAAGGGAAGAAGAGTATAATAATTGTAAGAGAATAGTGTAAAGAAAGGGCAACTAGGGATGACAATGTTAAGGGCCAACAATGATACATATACAAAAGACAATCTCTTAACATTGTCTACTCTTAGAATGGAAATGGATACAACACTTTATTTCTATGACTTTAGTTGTGTATCTAAATTAATTTGTGCATATTTGTCAATCTATTTTATTGATTTTGTGTGTCTTTTCTCAAGATATTTTTTGATGTTATCAAGTATCATATCTTCATCATATACCAATTAATGCATATAGGCCTAGAGAATATGCATGATCAAAGTATAATATTGCTAATTTTGACATATGTGGATTTTACTATGGTTTGTGGAATTGGGATGAACCAAAGGGAAAAAATTTATAGAAACAAGAAAGGGGGTTGGCCTTAATAGCTTTTAAGCTCTAGAGGTTGCAACAAGATGTAAATAACTAAGAATACTCTATCAATATGTGGAATATTCTGTGAGTTCCCTTCATGGCTTGGGATATTTCTCATTGGGTCAAAGGCAATGAGTAGTGAAATCCATAGATGTTTTGACTCTGAAAATTTGATTTCCATAGGTCCTAGCTCCCAATAACTAATTAGAAGATCCTTTCATGAACACCATATGGTGTGGTATGATGACTCGTGAACAAAAACATGTATCCGCATTAGATATGGCTTATGATATGTTATACATTTTAAAAATTTAATGTTAGCAAGGAATGTTAGAGATAGTTATAACATTAGTTGAATTGACCAACAATATAATAGAATGAAATTCTTTTAATCTAAGATGATGTGATTGTGCCATAGTAAGAGGCCAAACAAGGATTAAAATTTGAAACTTATGTTAAAAACACGAAAATCATGTTAAACAATTATATGAATCTACAAAAAATTAGCATGAAAAAAAAAGGTTTTTGATTTTTGTGTAAAATTAATTGAAAAATGAAAAATGGATTACTATAGTCATAACATATTGAAGGTTGGGGACCAAGAATTACTTAGGAAGTATGTCATTTTGGCACAAATTTTAATTTTATACCATGTATTATCCATTCTAAGTAAGAACAAAACAGTAAATTAAATATAATTATTAGGGTTAAAGATAGGAAGTAATTAAACTAGCTAGTGCAATTATGTAGATAGAATTTATTAAGTCAATAATAAAAGATAAAAAAGTAATGTCTTGATGTTATATGTTTTCCAAGTTACAATCCATCATCAAGAACAGCTTACATATATTTTTAAAATTGAAATGACTTATGTAGCATAGAGTTATAAATTAGGAAATATATTAGTTTGGCACGCAAACCCCAAATAATTTAATGTTTATCCAAAAAAAAATTCCATTTATATCAAATATAAAAATTCAAACAATTTCCATTATTTTGTTTTGGACACTTTTCCTCCCTTTACTTGTTCCAAACACAATTGAACTACTATGACAAAACGAATATGCTAGGAAAATATAACACCTCACTATTAGTCTTGAAGAAGAATATGGGCCTTGAATTTATTGAATTCTTAAAAGAAATGTCCCATTAAACCATTGAACTAATCACATCTGTATAATTTTAAGAATATTAAAAGTCGTGTATCAATGTGCCTTTCAATTGATTGCATTGCACTAAATAATTTTGCACTTTAATTGAATTTATTTTCCAATGAAAGGACAACTAAGACATCTCCTCTAACTAGATGAGAAACATGGTTGCAATCCTTTTTTATCATAGCCTCTTAATTTTTCATCTCTAGGTCAATCACATTTCCAAATGGTGTTAATTATCTCAGTTCTACATGTCTCCACGGTTGAAAAAATCAATAATTTTGGTTTTGGGAGTCATCACTCGACTACCCATAATCAATAGACAGAAGATAACCAATAATATTTATGTTTATAAATCAATATAAATTTTCCATTTCCACACTCTTAGTGGATTTTAAATCCATCATTCCAAGTACTCCAACACAATCACATGATAACTTTATCTATTATTATCCTTTACAATCACATTATTCCAAAAGTGAGAGAGAGTTTGTGGGTCAAATTTCACAAACATGTAATTAATTCAATATAAAAGTACATGTATTCAATCAATTATGAAATTCACTATCATCCAAACTTACCTATGCACATGAACCAATATTAGGTTGAATTTAAGGCTCAAAAACTACAATACAAGGTTGTAGCATTATGAATAGTGTCATCTCCCGCTGCAAATTTTTTAAGAAAAAATTTAAGTTCAAACAATCAACACATAATGCCAATGGGTCTATTGTGATTTGTATCGACTTTGCATCAATTTATGTCATGTTTTTTTATGTCCATTCTAGAATTCATCTTACTAATGATGGAAATGCAAGTTGAAAAAATAGTTTTTCATTTTTCCCTTGATCTGAAATGACTGTATTAGTTTTGCTGTGCTAAGTGTCTTTTCATTTTATAAACATGTGAATACTTGTCTCATTAGTTTGCTTAAGGATTGAGGATTTTAACCATGAATTGTAGATGATTTTAGGTGAATTAAAAGCATAAAACAAACTTAAATAATACTGAACAATAGTGTAAAACAGAGAAATAAGTCACCACATATAATTTACACAGCAAGCATGATGAAGCAGTTCACCCCTCCTGGGCTATATCTGTTGGTCCAACTCCCAATGGCATGTACACCTTTCATTATGATCAAAATTTTGCAAATACATGTAGTTACAATGCTCTAATGGCTGTTTTCTCTGCACCAATGGCTCCATAATGCTCCAATTAGTAAAAAGTGACTCTTTATTTGCTCAACATGGGTGAAAATTGAGTCTCCTACTCTTTTGCCCAGTTACACCTAGAAAAACTCCACTAAAAGTGGAGGACTCCACTTATCTAGAGTTAAATTAGTAACTCCCGCCAGAAATTGCGCGCTTGCCTAAACCACTGCCAAACTTAACTGTCCCAATAAGTGTTGTGGTTGGGGTGGCCACATGCCAACCCCAAAACCGCGGGACTAACCGTCGGAGGTTAGCGAAACCCACGCCATTAACTGTGGTGATAACCATTTGAACCAGGGTTGAAGAAGGTGGGTTAAGTGTTAACCGCATGGAGGGTTTAACCGTGACCGTTTCCATGTTATAAGCATAACATAAACTGTTTTGGAGACTGCGGTAAGAACCGTCGAGTTGTAACATTTGCCATGTGAACGCACTGTGGGGACCGCTGGCGGGTTGGGACCACCGGCGGTCCCCAACCCCCCATACACCGTTACATTAAAGATCAAATAGAAATGACCATCTATGATTGTTAAGAATCATGTGTAGCTCGGGCGGTGGAGACATATGCGTGCCTATGATAGGCCACGGGGTCGAGCCCTGTGGACCTCACCCAAAATTTTAAAATGCGGTTCAAGGGCCACATGGCGGCCTCAGGGCTAGCCACGTGGCACCTCCTGATTGGCCCAAAAAAACATAAACGTACAACCATTCGACCAATAAAGAATCAACACTTGTCAAACCCGAATTGGTTATGAGGAAAGGAATATTCCTTAGAATATTCCCTTTTGCTGAATGTGCATCCCAGTCAACCCTGGTCAAACTGTCACAAAATTTGCATGTTTGGCCTTTCGATCAGAATGCGATATCTCCCTCATACGGCATCGATTTTTCAAATTGTTCACGGCGCCGGAATCAGGAAGACGAGATCTACGAAACTATTCTGAATTTCAACCCAATCCTGTAACATTGAATTTTGAGAAAAAATTATGAACTCCTGATCATCCCTCTAAAATTTGATGATGTAATCTAACCTTATTTTAATATTTCCACTATTATTTTATAATATTCCTTAGGAGGCTCATTTTAGACCTCAAAATTTCTCTAATGATATATGCATACATTAGTGAATCGAAAGTGATATGAACACAAACAACATGGAATACTTTGAAATCAAGAATGTGGTTGTGAGGGTCCCTTACCACAATGGTGCCTTACTAAACTACAATCGTAGAAGGAGAGAAGTCACAATGAAATAATAGATCAAGGACTGAGTCTCATATTAACCAAGATTAGGTTACATAAATTCTGTCGTTATATAGCTCATACATAGAGCATACAAAATATAAAACTTGATCAAAATGACTGGCTGGATTGATTGACTAGCTAGCCTAGCGTTGAAATGCTTGGTCAGATTTATACATATTACGTTGAGTATTACATAAAATCATTCCTTTGAGAGGAAGTGACATAGAGATAATACTTAATCCTTGTATTTGAGGGTAAAGGTCCTTGTAATAGATGAAACGTTAGCCATAACATCTTCTTCGTCTTTGTGAACTTCACCACACCTATTGAAGACATGATGTGACTGACTGGATCCCAAGTATGTTGTAGATGTGATAAAAATAGGGTTTTGTTATGGTTGGACATATCACAGAACCATCGATGCCCCATTTTGAATTTGTACTATAAAAGAGGATGCAAACATGCACGAGAAGGGTAGTTTCCATATTTTTGAATACTTGACAAATTTGAAGAGTGAACCCTTTACGTTGATGGCCATGAATGCACAAGCACTGGTCCTGTGGTTTCACTATTACCAAAACCCTTCTATTGGTATTGAAAATGAACTATGATTCCATCATTAATAAAACAACCTCAAAAATACAATGTATCCTAGTTAAAAACATAGGATTTTAAGAAATTAAGCAAAGAATACCTGGTCACACTATTTTTTAGTATGGAGGATCAATATTATAGGTTTTGAAGGCAAAAAGAATATAACAAGCAAGAGAATAGTGTAAAGGACGGGTAATTAGGGATGACAATGTTGAGGGTCACAAATGATACATATAAAAAAGACAATATCTTACCATTATCTACTCTTGGAATGGAAATGGATACAACACTCTATTTCTATGACTGTAGTTGTGTATCTACTTTAATTTGCACATATCTGTCAATCTATTTTATGTGAATTTGTGCAAGTTCTTTTCTCAAGTTATTTTTTGATGTTATCATTTATCATATGAGTTTTCATATAATAATTAATGCATATAGGTCTAGAGAAAATGCATGGTCAAAGTATAATTATGATATCTCTTACAAATGTGGATTTTACCATGGTTTGTGGAACTGGGAAGAACCAAAGGGAAAATATTTATAGCAACAATAAAGGGGGTAAGCCTCTATAGCCTTCAAGCTATAGAGTTTGAAACAAGATGTAGATAACTAAGAATTCTCTATCAATATATTGAATATTCTTTGAGTTCCCTTCATGGTTTGGGATATTCTTCATTAGGTCAAAGGCAATGAGCAGTGAAATCCCTAGATGTTTTGACTCTGAAAATTTGATTTCTATAGGTCTTAGTTCTCAATAATTGATTAGGAGATCCTTGCATGCATGCCATATGGTGTGGTATGATGACTCATGAACAAAAACATTTATTGCATTAGATATGGCTTATGCTATGTTATACATTTTAAACATTTAATATTAGCAGTAATGTTAGGGTTAGTTCTAACATTAGTTGACTTCACCGATGATAAAATAGAATTAACTCCTTTTAACCTAAGATTATATGGACATGTGCCACAGGAAAAGGCCAAAAAAGGAAAGAAAACATTAAAATTATCTTAAAACATGAAAATGAAGTTAAAAAATTATATGAATCTACAAAAATTTAGCTTGAAAAGAAAAAGGTTTTTAATTTTTGTGTAAAACAAATTGGAAAATGCAAAATGGATTACTATAGTCCTAACATCTCGAAGGGTGGGGACCAATCTGTACTTAGGAAGTATGTCATTTTAGCACGAAGTTTAATTTTATACCATGTACCATCCATTCTAAGTAAGAAAAAAATAGTAAATTAAATATCATTATTAGAGTTAAAGATATGAAGTATTTAAACTAGCTAGCAAAATTATGTAGATAGAATTTTACAATTCAATAATAAAAGCTAAAAAATTAATATCTTGATGTTATATGTTTTCCAAGTTACAATCAATCATCATGAGAAACTTACATATATTTTTAAAATTGAAATGGATTATGTAGCATATTGTTTTTTTTTTTAGATCTAGGACAATCGGTAACTGGTGAGAGTTGCCTGAGCAAGGCCTGGGTTCAAATCCAACTGGCTGCCACTATAAACCTAAGCTAGGTGCAACAGCCTGCAAGCCGCACACAATAGCAATTAACTTATGCCTCAACAAGAGCCGAGACGTCCACTATGGGGTTGCCTACTCTTCTAGCCAAGACACAACAGGCGTATGTCTCCACGGAGATTTGAACCTTGGTGGATGGGATGAAAACCTTCTCCCTCCACATAGTTTGGGACTCAAACCCCAAACAATTTAATGTTTATCCAACAATTTTTTCCATTTATATCAAATCAAAAATTTCAAACAATTTCCATTATTGTGTCTTTTACACTTGTCCACCCTTTACTTGTTCCAAGCACAACTGAACTACTATGACAAAATGAATATACTAGGCAAATATAACACCTATTAGTCTTGAAAAATCATGTGTTCTTGAATTTATTGAATTATTAAAAGAAATTTCCCATTAAATAATTGAACTAATCACATGTGTATAATTTGAAGAATATTAAAATTCTTGTATCAGTGTGCCTTTAAACCGATTACATCGCACTAAATATTTGTGCACTTTAATTGAATTTATTTTCCAATGAAAGGTAAACTAATACATCTCCTCTAACTAGATAAGAAACATGGTTGCAATCCTTTTTTATCATGGCCTCTTATTTTCCATCTCTAGATCAATCACATTTCCAAATGGTGGTAACTATCTGAGTTCTACATGTTGCCACAGTTGTAAAAAAAATGTTATTTTGGTTGTGGGAGTCATCACTCAACTCCCCATCATCAATACAAGCAGGACAATCAAGAATATCTACGTTTCTAAAATCAATATACATTTTCCATTTCCTCATTCTTAATGGATTGTGAATCCATCATTCCAGGTATTCCAACACAATTACAAGACAGTGATATATTATTAACCTTGCCAATCACAATATTCCAAAAGTGAGATAGAGTTTGTGTGTCAAATTTCACAGACATGTAATTAATTCAATCTAAAAGTACACATGTATTTAATTAATTATGAACTTCAATATCATACAAAATTACCTATTCACATGAACCAACATTAGGTTGAATTTATGACTCAACTACTATCATATAAGATTGTAGCATTATCAATAGTTTCATCTCCCACTGCATTTTTTTTAAGAAAAAAATTGAAGTTCGAACAATCATCACATGATGCTAATGGGTGTATTGTGTTTTGTGTCAAATTTTCATCAACTTTATGTCATGTTTTTTGATATCCATTCTAGAAGGCATCTTACAAATGATGAATAATATATGATGTAAAACACTTTCCTATCATTGTTAATGTTGTCTTGTGTAGCATATTATTGTAAGGAAAATGTCTAAAAATCACATTTTCATCTTGTTTGTGTCAAATTCATGCTTCTTATGCCTTGTTAGTGTCATAGAGTATCATGTTAACATCATAGTGAGTTGTGCTAGCATTTAAATATGGAACTCCTTATGAATCCAAGTCCCAATACATAAGTATCATATTTTTTATAGTACCACATCCTTGGTGATTTCTTTAACCCATATAGAAAATTTTTCAACCTACATACTTACTCTTTCTTTCCTTTAATAGAAAAACCTTTATGGTTGTTTCATGTCAATTTCTTCTTCTAGATTCTCATGTATGAATTTTGTCTTCACACCCATCTATTCTAATTATAAATAAAAGGTATAAACAACATATGAAATAAATCCAATAGAAGTTAACTTGGAAATAGGAGAAAAAATATCACCAAAGTTAACTATCTCTACCTCAGAATAACCTTTTGCTACTATGGAGCTTTGTATTTCTCCACTTTTCCTTTTGCATTCAACTTCTTGTTAAATACCCATTTGTTTTCAATGGGATTTCTTTTAGCCGACAACTCTACTAAATCTCATGCCTCAATTTTGTCTAAGGCTATAATTCTTCATCGAAAACGTTTTTCAAAAGTTTTCCATCCTCTAAATCCATTGCCTCCCTAATAGTTCTAAGACTGTCATCAATAATAAAAAAATAAAAATTTGAGAAATTAGGTGGAGTATTGATCTACATGTAGATCTAAAAAGATTTAAAAAGGAGAGAATAACATAGATGTCGTGGAAAACAATACCACCATCTTATTATAAGGGAGAGATGATCATTTTATAAATAATGTAAACATTCTCCTTATTAATTTTTAATTACAAAATATATGAGATAAAAATCAATTACATCATTGGATAAAACAACTATAGATATGTTGCCATCTTTACTAGTTTTTTTTTTTTTCCTTCTTTTTGAGTTTTAGATGTTTCCAATAAATAAATTTTCTTTTTTATTGTTTCCCAATCAGTTAGATGTAACTTCTGATTGGTGATCTTTTCTTGGTTTTCAAATTCCTCCTTGTTTAGAGTGGGAAGCGTCTCGAATTCCTCCACCAAATGAGGGAAAGTGTGCTTCAATGTTTCTCTTGTCAGCCATTTGGTATGAACTGGTTTGTGTCCCTTTTGACTTACAAGATATGATAAGTCAGGGGCCACATTGGCACCCCTAGCTAGTGCCATTATGCTAGATTAGAGTTTCCACGGTGAAACATCAAAACTCTTTACAAGATTTTCCATAAGAAGTGGTGAGCAATGAGTTGTTGAAATTATTCCTGCATAGAAAGTAGCATGAATTTGAGAACAAGAAAAAGGGTTCTTGTCTACCACATAATATTCCACAACAGGGCCCTTCAAATATTTGGCAACATGGCCCTCCATTGAATGTTATTCTTCAACCATTTGCTTGTTGTTGAATACAGCGTCCACACTCTACCCAAAAGTTGTTGACAGTGGCTTTACCCCAACTTGTGTGGCATTATTGCTACTATAATTTTAACTTGAGATTTCATCCATTGCTACCATTGATGATTTTATTTGAACCCCATTTTTACCACCATTGGAGGTTGCATTTCCCTTTGCGACCCACAGATTTGTGTGTCGAGTCTGACCTTTAGCAACAACATGTTTCTTTGATGAATCAAGTCCAATAGATGGCTTCCAGAAAGGAAAAAAGATGGGGAATTAGATAAGGAAGCACATGGAATATGATCGATTTGGTGTTCAATAGAACATGAGGAATGCAACCCCATGGGTTGGGTGAAGAAAATTTCAAATTTTGGTTGTAGTGGAGCCATGGTAGGAGGTATTAGGTTGGTGTTGTTTTCTGCCTTGATGGAGCAAACCAAACAAAAAGAAATGCATTGGATTATATTGAATTTCTTAATGGAAGCTTTTCTAGTAGAGGTTGATGTGAGGGTTGAGGATGTGAGCACATAGGTGCAACCCTCATGTTGCAAAAGGCACTTGTGCTATTTAACATGATAAACAATGTGTGAGACATGTTGATATGGAATGACTAGTAACAAATCGACACAATCGAGGGGAGAAACATCACATACCAAGGTATCTTGAGAAGGGCCAATAGAAAAGGTGATGACACAACATTGGGAGACAGTAAGACAAGGTCCTTGCCTTTGGACCCAGTCTAGCTGATATGGATTGGGGTGAGGAGTGGTGGTAAGGTTAAGGTGGTGAACCAAGTCTTGTGCTACAAGATTATTTTAACTCCCATTATCGAGGATAAGAGTCACCAACTCATGTTTGATTTGACAATTATGGGTAAATAGAGGTGACAGCTTCATTAGCAGTCACGAGGATGAGAGAGTGGTCTACTTCGGTAGGATTGTCAAGAGAAAAAACTGCAACTGAGGTAGAGGAATTTGGTTTCTCTAACTCTATAAAAAGAGTCTTGTTGGGGTGCATATTTTGAAGTACTCGACATCCTACTTAAGCATGGGAGTTGGTCTTATGAAATGTACACTAGGGGGATGAGGCGAGGGCCACACTAGATGGAACAACAGGAGATGGACCATTTTTTGTTTGAGGAGAATAGGTTTGAGGAGCCACTTTACGTTTTATAGCCAAGGCTTGAATAAATTCCTGATCCAAGGAAATACTATCAAACAACTCAACTTCTCGATGAAAAATAATTATTAGACCAGAATTAAATTTAATAATTAATGCCTCTTATGGATCAGAGATATGGAGTTGAATGTGCAATTTGTAGAAGACATCAATGTATGTTTTCACTGATTGATTTAGTAGTTTCCATAGTTTCAACCATTTGGAAAGGAGATTCTGCAGATAATCTGGAAGATAAAAACGTGCTCTTAAGGCCTGGCAGAAGTCATCCCAATATGTGATATGTGTGGATCTAGTCTCAGCTGGTTCCCCGAGTTCAATGACCAAGGATATATTCTCAAGTTGAGTATCCCACCATATTTGCGCCAGGCTCTCCAATTGTAGACTGGTGATTTGAAGCTTCATGTCCTCTTCCATCGTGGGACATGTTTTGAAATAGGTAGAGATACTACAGAGCCAAGAATAAATGACCTCTCCATTCATTTTTCCCGAGAATTTGGGAAATTTAAAGTGTGTATATAGCTGCATTTTCTGAGGAGGGTGTCTTTGTTGATGCAACGTAATTAGCTCTAGAAGAGCCATGGATAAATCATGGACTGGTGAGTCCTCAATTGAGGTTTCTTGACAGGGTGGCATGATTTTCATCCACCAAAGGAATCTGTGATGGGAATCTGAAGCAAGGATGGTGCACTAAGAGAGGCGTTGAATTGCTAAGCCAAAAATCCCAAAAATGAATTCTTTGAACAGGTGGATGGCTTCCAAAATCTTATGCTATTATACCAATTGCTCTGATAAAACGTATGCTTTGGAAAACAATACCACCATCTTTTTATGAGGGAGATATCGACATTTTATAAAAAATGGAAACATTCTCCTTATTAATTTTTAATTCCAAAACATATGAGATAAAAATCAATTACATTATTAGATAAAACAACTATAGAGGTGTTTCCATAGTTACTAGCTTTTTTTATGTTTCCTTCTTTTTGAGTTTTAGACGTTGCCAAGAAATCAATGTTATTTTTCCTTGTTTTTGAATCAGTTAGATGTTTTTGATTGGTGAGCCTTTCTTGGCTGTCGAAATATACCTCTCTAGTCGTCTTCTTTCCTACACTAATCTCATCAATATTAGATATGTGGTTCTTGTTCTTCCTATTCATGTTCTTATGCAGAGTCTGATTCATAATCCTTCAATTCAAACTCTATCTTTTCTAGTTCTTTCTCCCAATTGGTAGGACATCCTGTTTGACAACATCTTTAATTTCTTTAAAAACGATATCTTTGCTATATATAAACTTCTTAGTTTCTAGGTTCCAAAGCTTATAACCCTTTAGACCATGTTTAAATCCAATAAAGATAAACTTTTCAACTTTCTTATCCAACTTACTCATATTCTCCTTTGGAACATGTTCAGAAGCATCACATCCAAATATATTTAAATTTTTAAGAGAGGGTTTCTTGCCACGCCATACATTCATTCATGTTTCTAGAAGTAGAAATCATATTGCAAATGCAATAGCTAATTATGCATTGGATTGGAATGTCTTTCATTCACAACAATGAAATAATCATAATTATATGATCATTCACCTTATTTTTGAGCTTTTTTACTCTTCTAATTGGTTACTCTTCAAATCATATGGATATTTTACTCTTATCGACTATGACAATTTCTTTGAGAGTTTGGCCTAGAGTAGCACCTTGGACTTATTTTCATCACTAATAGGTGACCTTGTGCTCAACAGTGACCTTCATTGTTGGTCATTGACTTAGTGGTTCTATTCACACATTAAAAATATTGTCGTAACTTGGGTTCCATTTTCATCATTAGTGAAATTCCTTACCTCTATTATCACCTTTCAATATTGGTTGTTACTTAGAGGTTATCCTCCATGTGCTATTCCATTTGGTTCACGTAGGGGGTGCACTCGATGGTGGTCCTTAGAATTTTCTTTTGAATTCCTTTCAAATCATTGGCCTTTTAGTTACACGCATGTTATTTAATGGGTGATGCCTCATTTCCCTCCTTACATCAGATCTTTTCTCATCAAAATCAACTCATTTTCTCTACAAATAATATCTAGAGTCTCATTCAATATCTTGTGGTTTGCTATCATTAGTGGTAGATTCCCTCACTATTGATTGTGGGAATACATCAGTGTCCCCTAACCAATAGATTCCACAAATATTTTGACTTCAACTCATTCATTCACACTTGTTAAAATGTACTAGGTAACTTGACTCCCGTTATCATCAACAGTGTGTTGACTTGTGCTTGATAAAAATATACATTAATGATTGGTAATCAAATAATTTCTCCCATGTATTATTCAAAATCATTTATCCACATGATGTATATTTCTACCTTAGACAATTGGTTTGAATACCTTAGCATTGTAATAGCATTTCTATTTGACTAGTAGCATCATTGGTTTCAACTTGTGGCATCCACATTGTTATGTTTCTCTCCATTTTAGTAACATAGTTTATGTTGTTTCCCAAGTTATCGGATAACACCACTCCTATTCACACGATTTTGGTACTTGAGGGAGGACAAGTTTGTTCACTTTATTTCTCTCAATATTCTCCTACCTTCTATACTAAGACAAAGCTCCACTATGTCTTATTCATTGTTATGATATTTTAACATGTATCCCTTTCGTACGTTATTTATGCTCATGCTTGTCGCTCTTATATATTTTCATGGGCTCCTAGTATGCTTTATTTAGTGGCCATGATTTTTTGTATCTAAGCATGGGTATACCTGCCTCAGGAAATTAGTTATCTTGACTTGGTTTCCTTTTGCAATGTTGTTTTGTTCTATTCTTTCGCGAGTTTTTCCTATGTCCACTTGAAAATTTCCCCGTGTTTTTTTATAATGTATTTTGGATATCAGATACTCTTTTGATCTCACACATTAGGGGGCATCTATTATAACATTTTTTTTCACATTCAGTATGAGATGCATGTTTTGTCTTGAAGATCATCCCCTTCCCTTTTGCAGACATGCTTACTTTGAAGAAATATTTAAAAAACAAATTTTGAGTTCACCTATGCACCCTTCATTTTCAAACAATGCGTACATGTGTGATTCTTATTAAAGAAACACACACACACACACACACACATGCTAATATCCTTCATGCAACTAGCATATGTCTTCAATTGCACTAAAAAAAATCTGCATTATTTAATGATTTGGTGTGGGGTTTATGGGGTTTATTGAGGTTGTATCTCTTATAGCCCATATCGAATAACCTAGCTAATTCCAAAGAGCATTTAATGACGCCTTGGGTGTAGGACAAGGAGAGTACCCTTATGTTGGTTATTTACATCCTTGCCTATGTCTACAATCCCTTAATATTTTAAGAAATCTCTTAGTCTCTGGAAACCTCTATTTCCTTGTCCTTCCATTATTATTCAATCATCAAAAAGAGACTGCTCTTTCACTATCTTTGACCTAAATAAAAAAACATCATGGAGGAGATATTTAGTGGCTTTGGTTAAAGGGACCGAGAGGATGGTTCTAAGTGTTATCTCCAACAAAAGACTATGTTTATTAGAACCTTGTATTGTTGCTCATTCAATTATTAAGAAAATTATTTCATTCTACCTTAATTGGTGTCTTTTTAATATAGATTATAATAATGAATTATTTTATTATATTCTATCATGATGATTACTTAAGTTTCCTTTGCATATGATATTGTCACCTATGTTTGTTTCCTTTGAATATAGGTTCAAAGAAGATTTTCAAATAAAGAGACTCGGTTGGCAGATCTACTTTAATATTTGGTTTTTTGAGTAAGTCATCAAACCTATTGTAACCCAAGATCTATTTTATAAGTTATGCAAGACTTGATTTGCTTTTTTATATCTAAAATGTATTCTATTTAAGCCTAGGTTCTTATCTTTATCTAATTACCCAAAATGTTGAATAATGAATCTCTTCCCAAGTCTTGCACAATCGTGACAATTTTTGTGTTATAAAATCTTTCCAAATTTAAAATATTCATAACTATAATATCAATGTCAATTCTAATCCAAAACAATTTCCGACTATTCAAAGTATAAATCCAAAGGATCGTTCCCATTATCTCTAAACCAAAATAATTAATAAAATCATTTTTGTTGGTGGTTTTACCAACTTCAAAAATGAAGGTATTTGTTCAAATTTATGGCAAAATGTTTGGGCTCTCTCACACCAAACCTATATATATTTTGTAAACCACACACCTCTAATCTTTGTAAACTACACACCTCTAATCTTTGTGTAAACATATGCCACATGTTTATTTCCAAGTCAATTTGACTGCAAGGTCTAAGATTGAAGATGACCGTATGCAATTTCAGTGCAGCAATAGGAACGAAGGCTGTCGTGGGAGAATCAGTGGAGTGAACATCTTGGTTTCTCTCCAAAAAGTCACAGGATTCTCTTTTATGCATTTACAAATGTCTAACATTGACGTCACAAGTTATACAGTAATGTATAGTGGGTAATTAAAAGTCACGTCTAATAATTGAAACACAAGAATGTGAGATTTTATGGATCCAACCTTGTGAGAGTAAGAAAATGGTTCTTTTTCCTTGCTTTCTTCTCCATGCTAAATTACCCCATCAAAATCTTCGACCCAAGAAACTAATAACAATGGGAATGACCACACAGGTCCAAGAAGCAGTACACAATATCAGTGGAATTATAACACAGAAGATGAAAACGCTGCTTCAGAAGGCATCCGCAATTATTCTGCGGCGTATTTGGCGGCAGAGGCTTGAATCTGGGGCGGCGATAAAGAAGAGGCGCAGGGGATTTCCGGCAGAGATTGGGCAAAATTAAGCTGGGCTTTTGATCCTCTTAGGCAATACGCCGCAAAATCGAAGGCGCGGGCAGCCTTTTCCGGGGTGTCGTAAGAGCCGAGCCAAATTCTGCCCGTGCAATTGGGCATTCGTATTTCCGACACCCATTTCCCCCATTTTCTCTGTCGGATTCCCCTGAACTGCTGCGACGAGTGATTTTGGTGTCTGTTGTGGGCGTTCTGGTTTTGCGAAGGTTTAGCCATGACGGTTTGTTGCTCCGGAATCGAACTCAGGAAGTGCTTGGGAAGCTCGAAGTCTTTAAAACGAGGGAATGTGAGGCCTAGAGGGTTTGAACTCTGGACGCATAAAGCTGCTTCTACGGTATTGCAAGTATCTGTGATAAGAGTGTTAGCTGCAGGGCAGCATATATATAGGAAACACAAAACACGTTGAGTCCGAAGGAGTACACGTGGCCGCTTTAAAACAGCGTTGTGTTGCTAAAGATTTATAGGTTGGACAACATGCTAAGGTGAAAATATGGTGGATCTGATTTGGTGACGTGGTTCGGGAGGGAATATGCGGAACACTTTTCTCAGATAAATGACACTTTTCTCTTGAGTCGGTTAAGGGATACAAAATCGACAAGGCGGGAAGCTTCTTTCGCGTGACGAGGAGAGCAATGAATGTAAAGTGGAATTGTATAGCATATCCATTTATAGTTTCACACATCCAATGGATACACTTTCCGTGAGTAGATACAGAATGTCAAAAATGGCTTGTAATTTGATGTCCTGTATTTGTTTGGATTCTGTGGTTACAAAAAAAAATTGCGAAGCAGAAAGTGACCACTTTTATATATTTTTGGAATCTAAGCTTCTGTGATCCATAATATAAATTAGTATAAATTCTTTCGGTAATAATCACATGTAAAAGAACGAGGTCGACGCGTTTCGAACCAACCAGTGTGGTTCATGCTTTTATATATATATATATATATATTTTAAAATGTGTTTTTTAAAATAATTTATATACATTACTTTATATGCCCTATAAGCCTCATAAGTTCTAATAAATTAGTATTCAACTAACTTCCATTGCCTTGGATGTCAAGATGTTTATGTCATCATAATTTATTTTAACAAGTGTTCTTTATTAATCAAGTCAGCGCTAATAACCAATTTTTATAAACTAATGCATATGTTTAATTAGTTCATATCATGGAAATTTGAAACCTTTAATGATCATTATAATTGGAAAAAAACACCATCCATAAAAAAAAACATTTTACATATATAAAAAGATCTACGTACAATTTTTAGTGTATGGTGTAGATTAAGTAATTTTGTTAAATCAAAGCTTGTGAATCACACAACATCTACCACTATCAACATGATTGGATCGAAATATCAATGAAAGCCTCCTACTTCCAATATCATATAAAATTGAAGTGTAATTTTCCTTGAATATTCCAACATTTGATTATTGCAAAAAATTCTCATTTTATTTAATGATAGTATGTTTGCTTTTTCTTCTTGTGTTTTTTTAACATTGGTATGAAAAACTCATTGACAAAAAACAAGAGCATCTTCTCACAGATAGCATACACATATTGTACCTTAGAGAAATGCATATTGTGTGAAAGCTTAGAAGCAAAATGTGAGGAAAAATCTCCATCTTATTAGAGCATTTTTACATGTTATGAAGAAGCTCATTGTGAGCAAGAAGCCAATATTGTCATATTGGACATTGGCTTCTTTCTTCATTTTCTTTTCTTGTTTAAGTCCATCTAACACATCTCTATAATTGTGTAATAGCGCCCTTTAATACACTTCTCCAAATTCTTGAAACTCATGCCCTTCTTTTCAATTTGAATCCCTTCTCCATTTCTTGTCCTTTTACTTATGGTGTCTGTTCATCCATAATCCACTTGATTATTTCTTTAGCTACCTATCATCAATGAAACTCCTTAGTTGATATGGTTTCCCACACAATTCCATATATTGGTGAAAAGTATGGGAAAAATATAGAAAAACATATTGTTGTTTCCCATTTTTTCTATTTTTTAGTGATTGCACTATATCCTTTTCCTAGTGACCATAAATCTTGAAATGAGAAGCCTTGTCAACACATGAGTCCTTTATAGAGCATAGGTTTCGAGTAAAACCTACACACTTCCTTTGCTCTATGACTGAAGGGTTTGGGTGACATCAATTTTGTCAAGAATTATATTTTCTTTCAATGCAAGCATGATCAACCAAGCAAAGTGTGTAGTTTATGTATCAACCAAGCCTTTTGATTGGGTTTCCAGTATTTGCACTCTTCATGAAAAATTCAAGAAAAAACTTAATTGATGTTTTTCTTGTCTAACATTCTTACTTCTTCATAACCCCTTTTTCCCTCTCCTTGAGAATTTTCAATTAGCCTCCCGATCAACTCTTCCTTGAAAACAAAATTCAATACCTCAAACCAAACATCGGTTTTTGTTTGATGAGGCCTTGTAGACTACACTTTCAAAGGGCCAACTAGTTCAAGGAAAAACTTGTCTTAGAAAATTGGGTGTTCTTTTAAAGTAACATTAATTGAGAACACCTCCCTAGATCTAGACTTTAATCGTTCCCTCACTATCAAATGAAATTTAGATAAATTTTGTTACTTGATTCCTTCCCATAACCCTAACCTAAGCCCCATCCTTCCCCAAAACACTTATCCAAATTTCTCAAACTCTAGCCTTTAAATCTTGCTAATACAACCACAATGAAGGACATAAAGCAATTAAGCATTGGACGAATAATTATTTGGAAAAATCGTTAAGCCTCAATCAATGGAGTCTCGTTGATACAACCCTAGTGAAGGACAAAAAATAATGAAGCGTTGGGGTGAATGAGCACTTGAAAAGAGCATTAATCATTCATCCATTGAGTCTTGTTGATATAGCCCTAGTGAAGGGTGTAAAGGAGAGAAGCATTAGGAGTAGCCCGTAATGAAGGATGTAAAGCAACAAAGCATTGGGAGATTTAAATCATGGTATATCTATAACAAGCAAGAAAGAACCCTAAGTGAAACGACACTCAAAGCACCGATTTATGTAGATTATAGGTCTTGTTTCAATTAGGGATTGGAACTGCCAAAATTAATTTCTACTAATTATGTGGTAAAGGGAGTAGTGGAGAACTAAAGTAATGAAGGACATTTCTTGCATAAGGGGATCTTGGGAAGAAGAGTCTCTTGGAAAGAGTAGAAAAGGGAAACAAATGAATCATTTAATTTTTCATAGCAATAGATGGAAACTCAAGAGCAACGAGAAGGGTTATCGATTATGAACTATACATGCTCTAACCGTGTAAACATCTAACGTTTTGGGAAATAATGCTAGATTTAGATCTAACATCACTTCAGTTGTGAAATTTTATTAATTAATATGTGGTACAAGTTATGTTTTAATCTAATATATGTGGAGTTGTGCATCGAGAAGAGGACAAATAAGACCTCAAAAATTTAGATTGGTTAAACAAAAATGTTGTAATTGTTTGATAAGTCTATAAAAAGTGTTTGTTTGAATATGAGACTAAAACTTTGTATTAAATATTTTGATTTATGTGTGAAGATATTTGAAAAACGAAAAAAATTTCCAATAGTAATTGATGCCTTCATGTAGGGACTGATAATAACATATGAAGTATGTCATCTTGGGACAAAGTTTAGTTTTAGTTCATGTACCATCTATTCTAGGGAAGACAAAATGGTTAAATACTGATAGGCATCAAAGTTAAACATAGTGAATATTTAAACTAATTAGTGCGGTTGTGTACATAGAATTTAATAATTCAATAATAAAAACTAAAAAAAATGTCTTGATGTGATATGTATTCCAAGTTATAATCAATGATCATGAACAAATCACATGTATTTTTAAAATTGAAATGAATTTTGTAGCATAGCACTAAAAAGTGGGAAGTATAATAGATTGATGTTCAAACCCAAAACAATTTAACATTTAACGAGAAATTTTTTCCATTCATATAAATTATGTTAGTGGAATGTTCTCAAGAATGGTTTCATGATATTCTATCAAAAATTTTCATTATTGTGTCTTGGGTTTTTTTCCACTCTTAATTTGTTCTAAGCGCAAGTGAGTTGTTATGACAAAATGAATACATGAGGCAAATAAAATATATATTCAGTAGTCTCAAAAAACAATGTAGTCCTTGAATATATTGACATCTTTAAAGAAATATCCCATCACATTATTTAACTAATTACATATCTATAATTTGAGGAATCAATAAACTCTTGAATCAATGTGCTTTACAACTAGGGGAGAGGGGTCAGTCATTGGACACCTCGAAAATGACTGGGCCCCCACGCCACGTCTGCGTATGACAGGTGTCGATCCGATGCGGGCACGTGTGGCGGGTACATACCACCCATTGAACCGGTCATCCACCTGTTGAGCCGGTCATTTCCCGCGTTTAACCAGAGGCTTGTCCGAGAAGCCTTCATTTTTGCTCCGAGCCTGGTAGCTAGTCATCTCCCTGTTTGAATGTCGCGCAAATGCTGCACCGATGCATGACGCCTCCTCCTCTGCCCTCCATGCATTGCATCCCGCGTTATGGCGCTTGTGCCCTCCTGGTTCGAGCTTTCCTGGTCCTGATTCGACTGCGGCGGCTGAACCTTCTTGTTATACCTCAGCTCTGTGGTGGTTATACCTCGGCTCTGTGTTGGTTAAACCTCGGCTCTATGGTGGTTATACCTCAGCTCTGTGGTAGTTATACCTAGGCTGTGTGTGGTTATACCTCGGCTCTTTGGTGGTTATACTTGGCTTTGTGTTGCTTATACTCGGTTCTATCGTGGTTATACCTCGGCTCTGTTGTGGTTATTCTCGGCTCTGTGGTGGTTTTAATCGGCTCTGTGGTGGTTATACTCGGCTCTGTGGTGGTTATACTCGGCTCTGTGGTGGTCATACCTCGGCTCTGTGGTGGTTTTACCTCGGCTTTGTGGTGGTTTTTCCTCAGCCTTGTGGTGGTTTTACCTCAGCTCTGTGGTGGTTTTACTCGGCTCTGTGGTGGTTTTAATTGACTCTGTGGTGGTCATACCTCGGCTCTGTGGTGGTCATACCTCGACTTTATGGTGTTTTTACCTCGACTTTGTGGTGGTTTTACCTGCGTTCGACTCTCCATCTCTTTCAGGTCTAGATGCTCTGAATTGTGTTTTTAGGTGCGTTTTTCAGGTCTGGATGCTCTGAATTGTGCTTTTAGGTGCGTTTTCCTGTTGGTTTTACTTTTTTTTAGTGTTTTTACTCTCTTTTTTGATGTTTGTACCATTTGAATGATTGTTTTCTGATTGGGTTTTTGCATTGTTTGCAAGTCAACGTAGTTGCCAAGGAGGACAATGCAGTTGGTAAGGACGAAGGCCGGGATGGAGAGGAAGGTGAGGAGAGCATTCTTAAGGTAGGAATCTTTCCTACTAGCCATATGTATGTGTTTGTAAACACATTTAACTTGAAGGATATGTTTCTTTGTTGAGCTTGTTTACTTTGTTTTTAAACACTTGGGTTTTCTGTAAATTGTCTGGTTTTTTAGCACATTTAAACACATATAACTTGAAGGATATGTTTTTGTTGAGCTTGTTTCCTATATCCAGTTTTTTGTGTAAATTGACTGGTTTATGTTCTTTTGTGTAAATTGACTCGTTTAGGTTTAGGGTAGGGTTTTTGTGTTAATTAAAAGAAATCTGTGTAAATTGAGATATAGGGTTTAGGGTTTATGGTTTTCTATAAATTGAGATTTTGATGTTTAAATATTTTTATCCACCACAGAGCTGAGAGCCGAGGTATAACTGCTTTATATTCTGTACATGTTTTCAAATAATTTGATGTCATTTTCTCATATTGTGTTAGTAATGTTGTCTAAATTATCATACTGTGTTAATAATGTTGTCTAAATTGTTATACTGTGTTGTTAATAATGTTGACATTTTCTCATACTGTGTTTTTAATAATGTTGACATTTTCTCATACTGTGTTGTTAATAATGTTGACATTGTATCATACTATGTTACTTTGTTCCTGGTTTCTCTTAAGGGCTTTGAGGGTTTTGACTTGCATGTCAAGTCTCGGTCTTGCATCTTTGTTTCACATTTAGGGTTTAGGGTTTTCTGTAAATTGAGATTTTTATGTTTAAATATTGGTATAACCACCACAAAGCCAAAGTATGTTAATAATGTTTTATATTATGTACATGTTTTCAATGAATTTGATGACATTTTCTTATACTGTGTTAATAATGTTGTGTAAATTCTCATACGGTGTTGTTAATAATGTTGAAATTTTCTCATACTATGTTATTTACATTGATATATGGACATGTTTTGACTTGCATGTGAAGTCTTGGTCTTGCATTCTTGTTTCACTCCAACACATTTAGGTTTAGGGTTTTGTTTTTTAACACATTTAGGGTTTAGGGTTTTCTGTAAATTGAGATTTTGATGTTTAAATATTGGTATAACCACCACAGAGCCGAGTATGTTAATAATGTTTTATATTTTGTACATGTTTTCAATTAATTTGATGACATTTTCTCATACTGTGTTGTTAATAATGTTGTCTAAATTCTCATACTATGTTGTTAATAATGTTGACATTTTCTCATATTGTGTTATTTACATTGATATATGCACATGTTTTGACTTGCATGTGAAGTCTCAGTCTTGCATTCTTGTTTCACTCCAACAAGGTATAACCACCTTTGTTCCTAGCTTCTCTTAAGGTTTTTGACTTGCATGTGAAGTCTCAATCTTGCATTCATGTTTCACAGAGTCGAGGTATTAATTTTACAGTCACTTCCATAGAGGTATTTTACCTTTGTTCCTGGTTTCTCTTAAGGGTTTTGACTTGGATGTCAAGTCTCGGTCTTGAATTCTTGTTTCATAGAGTCGAGGTATTACAGTCACTTCCATAGAGGTATTTTACCTTAGAATTTTTTTCATTTATGAATTCAATTTCTTTGTTCACACCCTTTGTTCTTTGTTCAGGGTATCATTGGTTTGCAGTTATGATTTTTATATTCCACTTATTTTTAATCAATTAAAAGGTAGGATCATTCAATCAGGGTTGTTCTCATTGCAAGACACATTTTCAGAGTGAGGCAATGGGCCAAAATCCAAGTTTGAATTTGGTGTCATAGACCCTTTTTGCTTATGAATTTAGTTTCTTTGTTCATAGTCTCCTCCTTTATTGAGTGATTTTTATTGATGAAGTTAGCAAGTAATTTTCATTGCACCAGTATAATGATACAGGTTTGTTGCCCATTGATCTGATTAATTAGAATTTTTTAGCATTATTTATTTTATCTGATTTCCTCACACAATTTCATTATATAAGACTGCTGGTTTGCTCCCCGTGTTGATATACTTATTATTTAACAGGATTATTAGTAGATGTTTATGTTCATTAAAGAGCATGTAATGTTCAAGGGATATTCTGTTTAGATGTAATATAAATTGAAATTGTGATGTTTATATTTATATAATATTTTCAATAGAGAAAATGTTCATGGAGGGATTTTTGTTTCTTTTGTATTATTGGCAAAATTTATCATAACTCTGTTATTAATCTCTATTCAGAAAGATTATCACTAGCTTCTATCGATGAATGTGGGTTGTCTTGTCACTATAAGTAACAAAAATGATGGCACCACCTATCACTTGTTTTAATGGTGTCATTGATGATTGGTATTATGCCTTTGCAAGTGAGCAATAGACACCGAGATTACATTGCCAATTTTTTAACTCCCAAGGAATACAAGATATAATTTTGTAGAAATTACAAATTGTTTGATACATACTAATTAAAAATTAAAAATTATGATATAGTCTATGGCAAGTGTTGTGTTATTTTAAATAAGCAATAAATTCATACATATAACTTCATAAAATTTCTGATATAGGCTAAGGCTATAACTTCAACAGATTAACAAACTTGTAGGAATTAGAAATTGTTTGATACATACTAATTTGAAACTGTTTGTAGCTTCCCAAACATCCATGGATTCTATCCTTGGCAAACCTATTTCATCCTTACCAAAATCACAGTTTCTTGTGGTTACAAAAATTAAGTCATGCCACCTCTATGCTTGATGGCTTCCATTTCTTGAATTGCCAAAAATTGTTGAGTTGAATTCCTAACCCAAGTATGGTGGACTGCCCAACATTGGATGATTAGGAGGTTCCTGAATGTTGCCATATGCTTGACTCCAATTTTCTCCATGTAGCCATGGTGGGACTGAGTAGCCCAAGTGTCCACTTGTGTTACTAACCCCAACATTGATTGTAGGTGTCATATAAACACAGTTAGGATTCAAACCTACACTGGTAGGGGTATAAGAGGTGGGCCTAACCCCTGCCTGATAGCTGGGGACTTGGATGTTAATCAGGTCTTGGAATGATGGTGTCTTCTCTACAATGTGGTCTAGCATGTTAGACATCAACCTATTTTCCTCAAACTAGCTTGAACCATGGTCTTCCATGCTTTTCATCCCTCCTCCTTTTTCCAACTCTTGTTGAACCTTTCTTGCCTCTCTCTCTTGCCTTGCCAATTGCTTTTGATGTTCCTTATATTCCCTTGCTTTTTGTCTTATCAACCTTTCCTTTTCTCAAGCTTTTGCTATTTCAATCCTTGCAGCCCTCTTTTCATTGGCTAACTCCTTCTTTCTCTTTTTAGCTTCCTGAATTTCATTATTTTTATGTTCAGACTCGAACATTAAGTTCATATAATCTTCAGATATGAGCAATTGTGAACTCCTCCCTAAACGAAGATAATCTGATGTTGAGTTCCTTGATGAGGCCTTCACTCTCTCTATTGGTATCTTTAGGAATGCACCAAGTAATCTCTGCTTTTTTGTTTCCCCATGCTCCTCCGGACCTGACACTTGGATTTCATCCTCTGGGACAACTGATTGGCTCCCATTGTTGTCTTCTTTAGGTACTTCATGCTGAATAGGCTCCTCTTCCAGTGATCCATTGTCCACAAAATAATGAACAAGTTCGGTGTTCAACCCTGATGGTTTTGAAGGCATGTCCATGCTTTCCTCTTCATTGGTGGTAGATACATTATTTCCTGTGATATTCATCACGAACTTTGCCAACCATGATGGTGCGCTTACTTGGGTTGGCATGGTCAATTTATCATTGTCAGCTGCATAATTCACAGGTGCTTCAATGGGTGTGACAACCTCATTGATATTGTTAGTTGGTTCATGAATGAAATTTGTCTCACTAACATGCTTAGCATCATCACCGCCATAGAACAACCCTTCAGAAAGGGACATTATACCTTCAGCAGCAGCTACATCTTCTTGGGCACCGACATGCTCTTCTAAGTTCTCTGCTTCTTGACCTTCCACTTCAAATTCTTGGCGACAACTGGTATCATGTATAAGAGCATCAAAATTAAGTGGCCATATACCAGTCCTAATAAATCCAACCTTGATATTAGAAGGTGTGAGAGCCCTTTTAAATGCTTTACTTGCAAGCTCAACTAGCTCAAACCTCTTTACTTCCACCCCTAGATTATTTGCCATCCATGAAGCTCGCTCGACCTTGAAATAGTTATTGAAAGGCCCAAACACACTCACATCAAGGGGCTGCAATTTGTGAGTGGTATGAGCCGGCAATGTTAATAGGTCAGTGCGCAACTTATTGGCCTCCTTGATTTTATGCACAACCATTTGGCTTCCATGGCCATCTAAAATAAGTAAGTGCCTGTTTTCAGGCGAGACACCACCCGATACAAAAGCAGAAAAGTGGCAAAGCCAATTCAGGAATAGTTCCTTTGTCATCCATGCATGTGGATGTGCAGCCATGCATGCACCTGGTTCACAATTCTGTATATAATTTTTTAGTTGAGTTTTACCTTTAAATAGATAAAATCCTAGTATTGATGAACCAATTTCATTGACACAGGTAAGAATTGTGATCCACTCCCTGCTATTAGGAAATATCTTAGGCACATTTCTACTCCCTCTCTTGGAAATTACTCGCATACCACAATTCCTTCCTGCCTGTAAGAATGTTTCATCACAATTCCATATATGGTCTGGGGCATATGAGTGTTGGTCATATGCAACAAAAAGAGTGTTATAGAACTTGGGAAACAATTGCAGGGCGTAGATTTAAAGCCCAGTATTTTTCAAGGCCCTTTGTTTTACGTAACACAAGGTCTGGATGCCTCTTTTTAAACTCACTCCACCATGACTTACCAGGAAAACCATCTTTAAAGGGGTTTGGCCTCCCTTGACAGATTTGAGCTAAAGTGGATTTAAGTTGTATAATCTCTAACCCATGTCCCAATTGGGACATCTCCTTACACCACTCGACCACCTCATCCTCCTCCTCTTCAGTCATAATTGTAACAGGCCCTCTACGCTTTGTATTATTCAACACATTTATCCAATAATGTATGTTAGAGGGAGAAACACCATGTTTTTTTGCAGATGCACGGATTGAATATCCCTTAAACTCGATGTCATCAATTGCATCGAGCATGTCTTGCTTTGTGCAGCCTTTGATGGCACCGATTTTCTTTGTTGAACTTGCACCTTGCACTGTGGTTGAAGGTGGCTCTGTGGCTGATGGTGGGCTGGGATGATCTACTACCATAGGGTCCATTTCAACGACATTGCTGGGAGCATTGGGAGCATTGACATCCTCATCTGATGAACTGCTCTACAGCTGGGCCCCCCTTCTCCCTCGCCTCCTGTTCCTTATCCGATCTACAATATAAACTATTGGCATGGCTCCAACAACCTGCAGATTTACCACGAAATTATGATTTAAAATTGTATTCGAGTACAATATGAGTAAGAAATTTGATAAGTATTACAACACAACTATATAGATTAAACTATATTTATGTATGAATTCCAATATTAGCATGAGATTCAACAAGTAATACCTATTGACTACTAATAACATGAAATCTTTTATTTTTTGTTGTGAATTAATTGACATTGAAGTGGAACAGACCTGGTTTACCTGAACAGTTGAATTTTGATTACATTGTTACTTTGAATTATTGAATGATTTTCATTATAATGTATTTCAATTATGTATGACTTGTAATATCAGCATGAGAAAGATAAGTGATACCTATTGAATATTAACAACATGGTTGTAAGCTACATGGCTGTTAAGTGCAAGGCTGTAAGCTACATGGCTATTAGCAACATGGATGTAAGAAAAATGGTTGTAAGTTAACATGGAATCTTCTATTGTTAACATGCATGTAAGCAACATACTTTTTGTATTGGTGTAGAGGTATTGACTAACAGGACATTCATAGTTTCTTGTTAAGTGTATGCAAGTTTGAAGATGAATTCCTTGGTGCTGCTGCTTAAAATCTTGGTGCTGGAACAACTTCTCTTGCCTTTGCTATTTGTTTAGGTTGTTAACATGGTTGTAAGTAACATACTTTTTGGCTTCATTAGGAAAATTTTGGTGACTTCGTTAAATTCCATATATTGGGGCAAAGGGTTGAATAGAGGTATTGACTTGGCAAGAAAAAATAACTAGATAGGACATTTGACATGACATTGATAGTTTCTTGTGAAGTGTATGCAAGTTTGAAGATGAATTCCTTACATGTCGAAGTAGTCCCAAGAAAATTCACCATACTGCTTTTGAATAATTTCTACCACTTGTTGTTGTTGTTCTGTACTTAAGTATGTACCTATGTACAATATTTTTCCAGGGCTAATTTCAACAAGTTTAGTGCACAGTTCCTTGTTTCCACCTATGGTTGGAAATTCCCTATTGATTGTTGGTGGTGTTGCTTAAACTCTTGGTGCTAGAACCACTGCTCTTGCCTTTACTATTTGTTTAGGTTGTTAACATGGCTGTAAGCACGTTTCTGGTTAAGTGTATGCAAGTTTCAAGATGAATTCATACTTTTTTTACTGGTGTAGAGGTATTGACTAACAGGACATTCATAGTTTCTTGTTAAGTGTATGCAAGTTTGAAGATGAATTCCTTGGTGTTGCTGCTTAAAATCTTGGTTCTAGAACCACTGTTCTTGCCTTTTCTATTTTTTTAGGTTGTTAACATGGTTGTAAGCAACATAATTTTTGGATTCATTAAGACAAGTTTGGTGACTTCGTTAAATTTCATCTATTGGGGGCAAGGGTTGAATAGAGATATTGACTTGGAAATAAAAACTAAGTAGATAGGACAGTTAATAGAACATTCATAGTTTCTGGTTAAGTGTATGTGAGTTTCAAGATGAATTCCTTTCATGTCCAAGCAGTCCCAAGCAAATTCACCATACTATTTTTGAATATTTTCTACCACCTGTTGTTTTTGTTCTATACTTAAGTATGTACCTATGTTGAGTATTTTTCCAGGGATAATTTCAACAAGTTTACCACACAATTGCTTGTTTTCACCTATGGCTGGAAATTCCCTATTGACTGTTGGTGTTGCTGCTTAAAATCTTGGTACTGGAACCACTTATCTTGACTTGGCTATTGGTTTAGGTTATACTAATGAAAGGTAGAGCTATGTCTGGCAGTTATGGATTCCAATGATCGGCTATCAAATGCCCTTATGACAATGAACACTGCCTATGTTTGGCTATATGACTAGTTGGAAAATTCCACCTCCTGTCAATGATACTGGCTATCGAACTCAGCCTTAGTCCATGTGGATAAGTTCTAGATGCACTTTGGACATGGAATTATCTACTAGTGCGTATATGCTCAACAAATATGTGTTAATTTTTCCTATTTGTTTAGAACAAAATAGATACAACAATTTATTCTATTTGGCTAAGCTTGTGATCCAACTTGTTGTAGTTCAACTTGTTGCTCTTAGCTTGAGCTAAGTAGCAGTTCAGAAGCAGTAGTTAAGAAGGAATATGTAGTGAAACTTCCATGAGACTTCTAATTAGTTGTATTTCCACTCTTGCAATCTCTCTAACTCCTATGTAGTTAGTATCTTTTGGTTCTTATAACAATGAGTATGCTTTAATTAAAAAGCTCTCTATATTTGAATTTACGAACTAAAGGCAAACCCGAGAATGGACTAAATCTAGTCTTAGTCCCATGCCTTAGGGTAATTCAGTTGTTGTCTTAGAGTTCAAGCTTTAGTTTAGAAAGAACTACGACAACAATTAGTACTATTAGCTTCCGAGTAGAATTACAAGATTTAGTCTGTAACTTAGAATATTAGACTATTAGCTCTAAGAACTACTAGTTAGTATAAGGATGTATAATGGGTCCCTCCATAATAGTGAGACCTTATAAGGATGTTACTTAGTCAATATAAGCTAATGAACAGAGTAGTAAGCTTTCCAAGTCATGTCTTAGTAAGCTAGTTTGAATATTCATAGCTTCTTTAATCTACGTGATTTTCTTATAAACATAAATGTCATTACTTATAAGCTTAACATGGTTTCTCAACTAAAATAATGATAAAGTACTCAATATAATAACATTATTCAAGAACAACCAAAAACCTGTATGTCTCCAGCAACGCTCCAGCAACCGATGAAGGGAATGAATGTAACATTGTGCACACACTCTGACTGGAATGTAACACTGAGCACACTCTGTCTGGATGAAGAGAATAAATGTAACACTGTTAGAAAATTATATATTATGGAGCAATGCAACACATAAAATATGCGGAAAAATACAAGCACACAAAACACATAAAACCAGAGAGACACAAATATACGTGGTTCACCCAGTTTGAGCTACGTCCACCCCGAACAGCCAGTCCTTCCTTTCTATTATCCAGCAAAATGAAGAGACAAAACCTACAACAGATCCGCTGTAATATCCTCTGTTCTCTCTCACAATCTCCCTCTCTGTTTCTCGCTCCAAGAATACACATACAATACACAGTCGTAATACAATGCCCTCATAAAAGCGAGCGGTTGCCTTCTAGGGCAAAAAACTCTAATCTAAACATAACTTCTACCATCAGATCATTTGCCTAATGAACAACCCAGATTAACTAGAAATTACTATACTTTTACAAGGCAATTTTACATCTGTTTTTAGCTTTGGGGGCGTTGCCCCTAAAAACCCCCGCCAAGGGGAGGCTCCGAAAAGCGCTGCCGCCCCCCCTTGGACCCCCCACGGTAGCAATTAATTATGGGCGACGTTGCTGCCCCTTTGAAGGTATAGGGGTCCAATGCTGTGATACAAAGTAAACAACATAATCAGGCTCCACACCCAACAATCTCCCACTTGGAGACTGATTGTAGCAACTCCATCGCTGCTTCATTTTCTAGACATTGACTCCTCTTTGGACCTGGCTGTTCCTCATCTTCATCGTCATCCTTGAAGACCAATTGAAACTGAGCACATTCTCAATTTCTCCCTGGTTACAACTTTTGTTAGCATATATGAAGGATTCTGGCTAGTGTGTATCTTTTCCAGCTTCAACTCTCCATCTTCCAATACTGACCGTATGAAATGGTACTTGAGATGTATGTGTTTAGTCCTGGAATGAAATGCTGAGTTCTTTGCAAGATGAATAGCACTTTGGCTATCACTGTATAGTGTGCCCATATCATGCTTCTTACCCAATTCATCCATAAACCTTTGTAACCAAATCATTTATTTACTAGCCTCTGTAGCAGCAACATACTCGGCTTCTGTTGTTGAAAGTGCAACAACACTTTGGATTTTTGAAACCCAACTGACAGCTGTTCCACCTACAGTAAATACATATCCTGTAGTGCTCCTCCCGTTATCTCTGTCACCTGCCATATCTGCATCAACATATCCCTGTAGAGCAATGTTTGAACCACCAAAGCATAATGCTTGATTTGTGGTACCTCTCAAATATCTAAGAATCCATTTTACTGCCATCCAATGTTCTTTTCCTAGATTATTCATGTACCTGCTTACAACTCCCACTACATGTGCAATATCAGGCCTTGTGCAGACCATTGCATACATTAAGCTTCCAACTGCTGATGCATATGGAACTTTAGACATATAATCCATGTCTTCTTGGGTCTTGGGGCACATCTCCTTACTAAGTTTGAAATGGCTAGCAAAAGGTGTACTAACTGGTTTTTCATTCTGCATATTAAATCTTTTCAACACCTTTTCTATGTACTCATTCTGAGACAGTGTTAATTTGAGATTTTTCCTGTCTCTAGTTATCCTCATACCAAGGATTTGTTTTGCAGCTCCCAAATCCTTCATTGCAAAGGAATTTGCCAATTTTCTTTTGAGCACATTTATTTCCTGCATGTTAGACCCTGCAACAAGCATGTCATCTACATACAATAACAATATAATATAGCCGCCATCATTTTTCCTTTTTAGATAAACACAATGATCAGAGTGACATCTAGTATAACCTTGTTCAGACATGAACTTGTCAAATTTTAGATACCACTGCCTTGGAGCCTGTTTTAAACCATACAAGCTCTTCTTTAACCTACACACCAATTTTTCTTTCCCTTTTACCTCATATCCTTCTGGTTGCTGCATGTATATCTCTTCCTCCAAATCTCCATGGAGAAATGCTGTCTTTACACCTAACTGTTCAAGATGTAAATCTTCCGCTGCTACAAGACTTAAAATAGTTCTGATTGAATTCATTTTAACAACAGGAGAAAATATTCCATCAAAATCAATACTTTTCTTTTGTGCAAACCCCTTCACCACAAGGCTAGCTTTGTACCTCTGTTTTCCTCCATCTTCTTCCTTCAATCTGTAAACCCATTTATCCTGCAATGCAGTTTTACCTGCAGGCAACCTGACTAAGTCCCAAGTCTGGTTATGCATTAAGGAGTCCATCTCTTCTTCCATGGCTAGCTCCCACTTCTTCCTGCTTTCAACCTGCATTGCTTCTTCATAACATTCAGGTTCACCAGAATCAATCAATAATAAATAATATAATGAAGGAGAGTATCGTTCAGGGGGTCTACTTATCCTGGTAGATCTTCTAACACCACTTTCAGGTGTTTGAGGTGCCTGTTGCTGTTGTGGTAGTTGCTGTTGCTGTGGTTGTTGATTATTATTATTTTCAGGCACCTTTACTTTTTCATTTATCTCATCAAGAACTGTGTATTCCTTGCTTTCTTTTTCCTGTTTCTTTTCCTGCAACTGATTCTTATACAAGACCTTTTCATTGAATATTACATCTCTGCTCCTAATGATTTTGTGATTTTAATAATCATATAAGCGATAACCAAAATCATTAGCACCATATCCAATAAAGGTACATTTCTTTGATTTTGCCTCAAGCTTTGTTCTGTTTTCTTTATTAATATGGACAAAGGCCTCACAACCAAAAGGCTTTGAAAAAGAGTAGTTTACCTTTTTACCTGTCCATGCTTCCTCTGGAATACCACCATCCAAGGAACTTGAAGGCCCTCTGTTTATTAGATAAACAGCAGTATCTACAGCATCTGCCCAAAATTGTAAAGGCAATCCCACATGCAATCTCATGCACCTTGCACGCTCCATGATTGTTCTGTTCATCCTTTCTGACACACCATTTTCTTGTGGTGTTCTTGGAACTGTCTTCTCTCTACGAATTCCATGCTCTGAACAGTACCTATCAAACTCTTTGTTGCAATACTCACCTCCATTGTCTGATCTGAGACACTTCAACTTCTTTCCTGTCTCAATCTCAACCAAAGCTTTCCATTTCTTGAAAGTATCAAATACATCAGATTTATTCTCAATACAATAAATCCATGTTTTTCTAGTTGCATCATCAATAAAAGTAACATAATAACGAGAGCCACCGAGAGATGATACCTGAGCAGGTCCCCATACATCTGTATGCACAAGCTCCAATTTTTCACTCTTCTTTTCTTTCCCAACTCTGAGAAATCTGACTCTCTTTTGTTTTCCATAAATGTAATTCTCACAGAAATCCAAATCAACATTCTTCAAACCTGGCAACAAATTTCTTGAGTGAAGAATATTCATCCCCTTCTCACTCATATGTCCGAGCCTATGATGCCATAATGCTGCATCTGCTCCTTTGGAAGTTAAAGCATTAACAGAATTAGAAATACCATTGCATAAATACAATGTACCAACCTTTTCACCTTTTGCTATTACCAGGGCTCCTTTGGTGACCTTCCAAGTTTTATCTGTGAAAGTTGTCACACAACCTTCACTGCCTAACTGCCCTGTTGAAATCAGATTTTTCTTCAGATCTTGAACATGCCTTACCTCCTTTAGTAGCCATTGGTTTCCATTCTGTTGTTTTACAAGAAATTTACCCATTCCAACAATTTTACAGGGTTTATCATCACCCAAACGAACTTGTCCAAAATCTCCTTGAACATAGTCATGAAAATATTTCTTATTAGGTGTGGCATGGAATGAAGCCCCTGAATCTACAACCCAAGAATCAGTAACATTTTTTAAAGAAAGAATCAAAGCATCTTGTAACACATCACCTGTCACATTTGCTTCATGATTGTTTTCTTGTTGTGTGTCTCCTTCTTTTCCCTTCCGAGATCTACAGTCTTTCTTTAGGTGTCCTTTATTTCCGCAATTCCAGCACACTATCCCCGATCTGGACTTGGATCTGCCTTTCCTTGATTTACTGCGATATCCCGAGCTCTTTCCTCTTTCCATTCTTCTTCCCCTAGACTCTGCACTCAAAGCATTACTCCGCCACCTTGAAGCTTTTTCGTCGTGATTTCGCTAAGGATAACACTAACAACATCATCAAACTTTAAAGTACTAGATCTCGTATATATCGCAGTTACTAATGGCCATTACTAAAACCATTCCAACTCTCCTCGGCAATGAGCACAAGAATAACAGAGTTCTAACTTCATCATCAAAGTTTACTCCCTACAACGTAATAAACTGTAACCGTATTAAATTCACTAAATGGTCCGCAAATGCATCCACCTTCCGAAATCTTTCATATTAAGTAGTCGTTTCAATAAGAAACACTAGTTTGAGGCCAAAGGTTTTTCATATAGTTTCGCCAACGTCTGCATCAAACCCTCTGTTGTTGTTTCCTTTGAAATATTGAAGGCGACTGACGCCGCAAGACACAACCGTACTATTCTGAGTGCCTTTCTATCGAGAATGTTCCATTCCGCATCTGTCATGGCCGCCGACTTCTTTGTTTTTCCGCTCAATGGTAGGTACAAATATTTCTGATACAGATAATCTTCCATCTGCATCTTCCACAGCGGAAATTTTTGGTCGTTAAATTTCTCGACCCTAAACTTACCATCTTCCGCCATTTCTCCCACTCGAACCAGGAACCCTTCTTTCCTGCGAGTTTATCAGCCAAATATACCTTCGGCTCTGATACCAGTTGTTAGAAAATTATATATTATGGAGGAATGCAACACATAAAATATGCGGAAAAATACAAGCACACAAAACACATAAAACCAGAGAGGCACAGATATACGTGGTTCACCGAGTTTGGGCTACGTCCACCCCGAACAACCAGTCCTTCCTTTCTATTATCCAGCAAAAAGGAAGAGACAAAACCTACAGTAGATTTGCTATAATATCATATGTTCTCTCTCACGGTCTCCCTCTCTGTTTCTCGCTCCGAGAATACACACACAATACACAGCCACAATACAATACCCTCATATATACAAGGGGGTTTCCTTCTAGGGAAAATAACCCTAATCTAAACATAACTTCTATCGTCGGATCATTTTCCTAATGAACAGCCCAAATTGACTAGAAATTACTATACTTTTACAAGGCAATTTTACATCTGTTTTTAGCTTAGTGCCCAAAACCCCACTACCGGGGGGCTCAGCCCCCCCTTGGAACCCCACGATAGCGTTTAATTACGGGCGGCATTGCCACCCCATTAAGATACAGGGGTCCAACGTTGTGATACAAATTAAACAAGATAATCAGGCTCCACACCCAACAATATCCCACTTGGAGACTAATTGTAGAAACTCCACCGTTGCTTCATTTGCTGGACAATGACTCCTCTTTGGACCTAGTTGTTCCTCATCTTCATCATCATCCTTGAAGACCAATTGAAACTGAGCACATTCTCAGTTTCTCCCTGGTTACAACTTTTGTTAGCATATCTGCAGGATTCTGGCTAGTGTGTATCTTTTCCAGCTTCAACTCTCCATCTTCCAATACTGACCGTATGAAATGGTACTTGAGATGTATGTGTTTAGTCCTAGAATGAAATGATGAGTTCTTTGCAAGATGAATAGCACTTTGGCTATCACTGTATAGTGTGCCCATATCATGCTTCTTACCCAATTCATCCATAAACCTTTGTAACCAAATCATTTCTTTACTAGCCTCTGTAGCAGCAACATACTCGGCTTCTGTTGTTGAAAGTGCAACAACATTTTGGATTTTTGAAACCCAACTGACAGTTGTTCCACCTACAGTAAATACATATCCTGTAGTGCTCCTCCTGTTATCTTTGTCACCTGCCATATCTGCATCAACATATCCCTGTAGAGTAATGTTTGAACCACCAAAGCATAATGCTTGATTTGTGGTACCTCTCAAATATCTGAGAATCCATTTTACTGCCATCCAATGTTCTTTTCCTGGATTATTCATGTACCTGCTTACAACTCCCACTGCATGTGCAATATCAGGCCTTGTGCGGACCATTGCATACATTAAGCTTCCAACTGCTGATGCATATGGAACTTTAGACATATAATCCATGTCTTCTTGGGTCTTTGGGCACATCTCCTTACTAAGTTTGAAATGGCTAACAAAAGGTGTACTAACTGGTTTTGCATTCTGCATATTAAATCTTTTCAACACCTTTTCTATGTACTCATTCTGAGACAGTGTTAATTTGCGATTTTTCCTGTCTCTAGTTATCCTCATACCAAGGATTTGTTTTGCAGCTCCCAAATCCTTCATTGCAAATGAATTTGTCAATTTTCTTTTGAGCACATTTATTTCCTGCATGTTAGACCCTACAACAAGCATGTCATCTACATACAATAACAATATAATATAGCTGCCATCATTTTGCCTTTTTAGATAAACACAATGATCAGAGTGACATCTAGTATAACCTTGTTCAGACATGAACTTGTCAAATTTTAGATACCACTGCCTTGGAGCCTGTTTTAAACCATACAAGCTCTTCTTTAACCTACACACCAATTTTTCTTTCCCTTATACCTCATATCCCTCTGGTTGCTGCATGTATATCTCTTCCTCCAAATCTCCATGGAGAAATGTTGTCTTTACATCTAACTGTTCAAGATGTAAATCTTCCGCTGCTACAAGACTGAAAATAGTTCTGATTGAATTCATTTTAACAACAGGAGAAATTATTTCATCAAAATCAATACGTTTCTTTTGTGCAAACCCCTTCACCACAAGTCTAGCTTTGTACCTCTGTTTTCCTCCATCTTCTTCCTTCAGCCTGTAAACCCATTTATTCTACAATGCAGTTTTACTTGCAAGCAACCTCACTAAATCCCAAGTTTGGTTATGCATTAAGGATTCCATCTCTTCTTCCATGGCTAGCTCCCACTTCTTCCTGCTTTCAACCTGCATTGCTTCTTCATAACATTCAGGTTCACCAGAATCAGTCAATAATAAATAATATAATGAAGGAGAGTATCGTTCAGGCGGTCTACTTATCCTGGTAGATCTTCTAACACCACTTTTAGGTGTTTGAAGTGCCTGTTGCTGTTGTGGTGGTTGCTGCTACTATGACTGTTGATTATTATTATTTTCAGGCACCTTTACTTTTTCAGTTATCTCATCAAGAACCACGTATTCCTTACTTTCTTTTTCCTGTATCTTTTCCTGCAACTGATTCTTATACAAGACCTTTTCATTGAATATTACATCTCTGCTCCTAATGATTTTGTAATTTTCATAATCATATAAGTGATAACCAAAATCATTAGCACCATATCCAATAAAGGTACATTTCTTTGATTTTGCCTCAAGCTTTGTTCTATTTTCTTTATTAATATGGACAAAGGCCTCACAACAAAAAGGCTTTAAAAAAGAGTAGTTTACCTTTTTACTTGTCCATGCTTCCTCTGGAATACCACCATCCAAGGAACTTGAAGGCCCTCTGTTTATTAGATAAACAACAATATCTACAGCATCTGCCCAAAATTGTAAAGGCAATCCTACATGCAATCTCATGCACCTTGCACTCTCCATGATTGTTCTGTTCATCCTTTCTGACACACCATTTTCTTGTGGTGTTCTTGGAACTGTCTTCTCTCTACGAATTCCATGCTCTGAACAGTACCTATCAAACTCTTTGCTGCAATACTCACCTCCATTGTCTGATCTGAGACACTTCAACTTCTTTCCTGTCTTAATCTCAACCAAAGCTTTTCATTTCTTGAAAGTATCAAATACATCAGATTTATTCTGAATACAATAAATCCATGTTTTTATAGTTGCATCATCAATAAAAGTAACATAATATCAAGAGCCACCGAGAGATGATACCTGAGCAGGTCCCCATACATCTGTATGCACAAGCTCCAATTTTTCGCTCTTCTTTTCTTTCCCAACTCTGAGAAATCTGACTCTCTTTTGTTTTCCATAAATGCAATTCTCACATAAATCCAAATCAACATTCTTCAATCCTAGCAACAAATTTCTTGAGTGAAGAATCTTCATTCCCTTCTCACTCATGTGTTCGAGACTATGATGCCATAATGCTGCATCTGCTCCTTTGGAAGTTAAAGCATTAACAGAGTTAGAAATACCATTTCATAAATACAATGTACCAACCTTTTCACCTTTTGCTATTACCAGCGCTCCTTTGGTGACCTTCCAAGTTTTATCTGTGAAAGTTGTCACACAACCTTCACTGCCTAACTGCCCTGTTGAAATCAGATTTTTCTTCAGATCTGGAACATACCTTACCTCCTTTAGTAGCCATTGGTTTCCATTCTGTTGTTTTACAAGAACTTTACCCATTCCAACAATTTTACAGGGTTTATCATCACCCAAACGAACTTGTCCAAAATCTCCTTGAACATAGTCATGAAAATATTTCGTATCAGGTGTGGCATAGAATGAAGCCCCTAAATCTACAACCCAAGAATCAGTAACATTTTCGAAAGAAAGAATCAAAGCATCTTGTAACACATCACTTGTCACATTTGCTTCATGATTGTTTTATTGTTGTGTGTCTCATTCTTTTCCCTTCCGAGATCTACAGTCTTTCTTTAGGTGTCCTTTCTTTCCGCAATTCCAGCACACTATTCCTGATCTGGATTTGGATTTGCATTTCCTTGATTTATTGTGATATCCCGAGCTCTTTACTCTTTCCATTCTTCTTCCCCTAGACTCTGCACTCAAAGCATTACCTGATGTCTCACTGGAGCTTTTCCGTCACATTTCCTCGCTAAGGATAGCACCAACAACATCATCAAACTTTAAAGTACTAGATCCAGAGACATAGTTACTAATGGCCATTACTAAACCATTCCAACTCTCTGGCAATGAGCACAAGAATAACAGAGCTCTAACTTCATCATCAAAGTTTACCCCTACAGAACTTAACTCACTGGTAACTATATTAAATTCATTTAAATGGTCTGCAACAGATCCACCTTCCGACATCTTCATATTAAATAGTCGTTTCATAAGAAATACCTTGTTTGAGGCCGAGGGCTTTTCATACAGTTTCTCCAATGTCTGCATCAAACCCTCTGTTGTTGTTTCCTTCGAAATATTGAAGGCGACTGACGCCGCAAGACACAACCGTACTGTTCCGAGTGCCTTTCTATCGAGAATTTTCCATTCCGCGTCTGTCATGGTCGCCGGCTTCTTTGTTTTTCCGCTCAATGGTAGGTACAGATCTTTCTGATACAGATAATCTTCCATCTGCATCTTCCACAGCGCAAAGTTTTGGCCGTTAAATTTCTCGACCCTAAACTTACCATCTTAGCCATTAACCCTCGAACCAGAACCCTTCATTCTGCGAGTTTATCGATATACTGTCCGGCTCGATGCCGAGTTGTTAGAAAATTATATATTATGGAGCAATGCTTCACATAAATATCTTGGGCATCATATGGGCATCTAAGCACAAAAACACATAATAAGACACGATCGATATGTGGTTCACGATTTGAGCTACGTCCACCAGAACGACCGATCCTTCCTTTCTATTATCCAGCAAAAATGAAGAGACAAAACCTACAGTAGGTCCGATGTAACATCCTATGTTCTCTCTCACACTCTCCCTCTCTGTTTCTCACTCCGAGAATACACATACAATACATAGCCACAATACAATGCCCTCATAAAAGCGAGGGGTTGCCTTCTAGGGCAAAAAACCTAATCTAAACATAACTTCTACCATCAGATCATTTGCCTAATGAACGGCCCAGATTGACTAGAAATTACTATACTTTTACAAGGCAATTTTACATCTTTTTTAACCCGAGAAATGGCCTTACAACCCCGCCCGGGGGGAGAAACCCCAAGTCTTTGCCCCCCCTGGACTCCCCATGGTAGCAATTAATTATGGGTGACATTGCTGCCCCTTTGAAGGTATACGGGTCCAATGCTGTGATACAAAGTAAACAAGATAATCAAGCTCCACACCCAACAATCTCCCACTTGGAGATTGATTGTAGCAACTCCATCGCTACTTCATTTGCTGGACAATGAATCCTCTTTGGACCTGGCTGTTCCTCATCTTCATCGTCATCCTTGAAGACCAATTGAAACTTAGCACATTCTCAGTTTCTCCCTGGTTACAACTTTTGCTAGCATATCTGCAGGATTCTGGCTAGTGTGTATCTTTTCCAGCTTCAACTCTCCATCTTCCAATACTAACCGTATGAAATGGTACTTGATATGTATGTGTTTAGTCCTGGAATGAAATGCTGAGTTCTTTGCAAGATGAATGGCACTTTTGTTATCACTATATAACGTGCCCATATCATGCATCTTACCCAATTCACCCATAAACCTTTGTAACCAAATCATTTCTTTACTAGCCTCTGTAGCAGCAACATACTCTTCTTCTGTTGTTGAAAGTGCAACAACACTTTGGATTTTTGAAACCCAACTGACAGCTGTTCCACCTACAGTAAATACATATCATGTAGTGCTCCTCCTATTATCTCTGTCACCTGCCATATCTGCATCAACATATCCCTGTAGAGCAATGTTTGAACCACCAAAACATAATGCTTGATTTGTGGTACCTCTCAAATATCTGAGAATCCATTTTACTGCCATCCAATGTTATTTTCCTGGATTATTCATGTACCTGCTTACAACTCCCACTGCATGTGCAATATCAGGCCTTGTGCAGACCATTGCATACATTAAGCTTCCAACTGCTAATGCATTTGGAACTTTAGACATATAATCCATGTCTTCTTGGGTCTTGGGGCACATCTCCTTACCAAGTTTGAAATGGCTAGCAAAAGGTGTACTAATTGGTTTTTCATTCTGCATATTAAATCTTTTCAACACATTTTCTATGTACTCATTCTGAGACAGTGTTAATTTGCGAATTTTCCTGTCTCTAGTTATCCTCATACCAAGGATTTGTTTTGCAGCTCCCAAATCCTTCATTGCAAATGAATTTACCAATTTTCTTTTGAGCACATTTATTTCCTGCATGTTAGATCCTGCAACAAGCATGTCATCTACATACAATAACAATATAATATAGCTGCCATCATTCTCCTTTTTAGATAAACACAATGATCAGAGTGACATCTAGTATAACCTTGTTTAGACATAAACTTGTCAAATTTTAGATACCACTACCTTGGAGCCTGTTTTAAACCATACGAGCTCTTCTTTTATCTCACACCAATTTTTCTTTCCCTTTTACACTCTATATCCTTAAGTTCTTTGCATGTATCTATCTCTTCCTCAATCCCATGGAGAAATCACTGTCTTTACATCTAAGCATTCAGAATCATAAATCTTCATTTAACTACAAGACTTAAAACAGTTCTAATTGAAGCCATCTTAACGACAAGAGAGAATATTTCATCAAAATCAATACCTTTCTTCTGTGTGAACCCCTTCACCATTAGTCTAGCTTTGCACTTTTGTTTTCCTCCATCTTCCTTCAGCCTGTAAACCCATTTATTCTGCAATATTGTTTTACCTGTAGGGAACCTGACTAAGTCCCAAGTCTGGTTATGTATTAAGGAGTCCATCTCTTCTTCCATGGCTAGCTCCCACTTCTTCCTGGTTTCAACCTGCATTGCTTCTTCATAACATTCAGGTTCACCAGAATCAGTCAACAATAAATAATATAATGAAGAAGAGTATCGTTCAGGGGGTCTACTTATCCTGGTAGATATTCTAACACCACTTTCAGGTGTTTGAGGTGCCTGTTGCTGTTGTGGTGGTTGCTGCTGCTGTGACTGTTGATTATTATTATTTTCAGGCACCTTTACTTTTTCAGTTATCTCCTCAAGAACCATGTATTCCTTGCTTTCTTTTTCCTGTTTCTTTTCCTGCAACTGATTCTTATACAAGACCTTTTCGTTGAATATTACATCTCTGCTCCTAATGATTTTGTGATTTTCATAATCATATAAGTGATAACCAAAATCATTAGCACCATATTCAATAAAGGTACATTTCTTTGATTTTGTCTCAAGCTTTGTTATGTTTTCTTTATTAATATGGACAAAGGCCTCACAACCAAAAGGCTTTAAAAAAGAGCAGTTTACCTTTTTACCTATCCATGCTTCCTCTGGAATACCACCATCCAAGGAAATTGAAGGCCCTCTGTTTATTAGATAAACATCAGTATCCAAGGAAAGAATTACCTGATGTCTCACCGAAGCTTTTCCGTCGCATTTCCTCGCTAAGGATAGCACCAACAACATCATCAAACTTTAAAGTACTAGATCCAGAGACAGAGTTACGAATGGCCATTACTAAACCATTCCAACTCTCTGGCAATGAGCACAAGAATAACAGAGCTCTAACTTCATCATCAAAGTTTACCCCTACAGAACTTAACTGACTGGTAACTGTATTAAATTCATTTAAATGGTCTGCAACAGATCCACCTTCTGACATATTCATATTAAATAGTCGTTTCATAAGAAATACCTTGTTTGAGGCTGAGGGTTTTTTCATATAGTTTCGCCAATGTCTGCATCAAAACCTCTGTTGTTGTTTCCTTCGAAATATTGAAGGCGACTGACGCCGCAAGACACAACCGTACTATTCCTAGTGCCTTTCTATCGAGAATGTTCCATTCCGAGTCTGTCATGGCCACCGGCTTCTTTGTTTTTCCACTCAATGGTAGGTACAGATATTTCTGATACAGATAATTTTCCATCTGCATCTTCCACAGCGGAAAGTTTTGGCCGTTAAATTTCTCGACCCTAAACTTACCATCTTCCGCCATTGCTCCCACTTGAACTAGGAACCCTTCTTTCCTGCGAGTTTATCATTCAAATACACCTTCGGCTCTGATACCAGTTGTTAGAAAATTATATATTATGGAGCAATGCAACACATAAAATATGCGGAAAAATACAAGCACACAAAACACATAAAACCAGATAGACACAGATATACGTGGTTCACCCAGTTTGGGCTACGTCCACCCCGAACAGGCAGTCCTTCCTTTCTATTATCTAGCAAAATGAAGAGACAAAACCTACAGCAGATCCGCTGTAATATCCTTTGTTCTCTCTCATAGTCTCCCTCTCTGTTTCTCGCTCCGAGAATACACATACAATACACAGCCGTAATACAATGCCCTCATAAAAGTGAGGGGTTGCCTTCTAGGGCAAAAAACCCTAATCTAACATGACTTCTACCGTCAGATAATTTGCCTAATGAACGGCCCAGATTGACTAGAAATTACTATACTTTTACAAGGCAATTTTACATCTGTTTTTAGCTTTAGGGGCACTGCCCTCGAAAACCCCCGCCAGGGGGGGCTCCGAAAAGCGCTACCGCCCCCACCTGGTCCCCCCACGGTAGCGATTAATTACAGGCGGCGTTGCCGCCCCTTTGAAGGTATAGGGGTCCAATGCTGTGATACAAAGTAAACAAGATAATCTGGCTCCACACCCAACAATCTCCCACTTGGAGACTGATTGTAGCAACTCCATCGCTGCTTCATTTGCTGGACAATGACTCCTCTTTGGACCTGGATATTCCTCATCTTCATCGTCATCCTTGAAGACCAATTGAAACTGAGCACATTCTCAGTTTCTCCTTGGTTACAACTTTTGTTAGCATATCTGCAGGATTCTGGCTAGTGTGTATCTTTTCCAGCTTCAACTCTCCATCTTCCAATACTGACCGTATGAAATGGTACTTGAGATGTATGTGTTTAGTCCTGGAATGAAATGCCGAGTTCTTTGCAAGATGAATAGCACTTTGGCTATCACTGTATAGTGTGCCCATATCATGCTTCTTACCCAATTCATCCATAAACCTTTGTAACCAAATCATTTCTTTACTAGCCTCTGTAGCAGCAACATACTCTGCTTCTGCTGTTGAAAGTGCAACAACACTTTGGATTTTTGAAACCCAACTGACAGCTGTTCCACCTACAGTAAATACATATCCTGTAGTGCTCCTCCTGTTATCTCTGTCACCTGCCATATCTGCATCAACATATCCCTGTAGAGCAATGTTTGAACCACAAAAGCATAATGCTTGATTTGTGGTACCTCTCAAATATCTGAGAATCCATTTTACTGCCATCCAATGTTCTTTTCCTGGATTATTCATGTACCTGCTTACAACTCCCACTGCATGTGCAATATCAGGCCTTGTGGAGACCATTGCATACATTAAGCTTCCAATTGCAGATGCATATGAAACTTTAGACATATATTCCATTTCTTCGTGGGTCTTGGGACACATCTCCTTACTAAGTTTGAAATGGCTAGCAAAAGGTGTACTAACTGGTTTTGCATTCTACATATTAAATCTTTTCAACACCTTTTCTATGTACTCATTCTGAGACAGTGTTAATTTGCGATTTTTCCTATCTCTAGTTATCCTCATACCAAAGATTTGTTTTGCAACTCCCAAATCCTTCATTGCGAAGGAATTTGCCAATTTTCTTTTGAGCACATTTATTTCCTGCATGTTAGATCCTGCAACAAGCATGTCATCTACATACAATAACAATATAATATAGTTGCCATCATTTTTCCTTTTTAGATAAACACAATGATCAGAGTGACATCTAGTATAACCTTGTTCAGACATGAACTTGTCAAATTTTAGATACCATTGCCTTGGAGCCTGTTTAAAACCATACAAGCTCTTCTTTAACCTACACACCAATTTTTCTTTCCCTTTTACCTCATATCCTTCCGGTTGCTGCATGTATATCTCTTCCTCCAAATCTCCATGGAGAAATGATGTCTTTACATCTAACTGTTCAAGATGTAAATCTTCTGTTGCTACAAGACTTAAAATAGTTCTGATTGAATTCATTTTAACAACAGGAGAAAATATTTCATCAAAATCAATACCTTTCTTTTGTGCAAACCCCTTCACCACAAGTCTAGCTTTGTACCTCTGTTTTCCTCCATCTTCTTCCTTCAGCCTGTAAATCCATTTATTCTGCAATGCAGTTTTACCTGCAGGCAACCTGACTAAGTCCCAAGTCTGGTTATGCATTAAGAATTCCATCTCTTCTTCCATGGCTAGCTCCGACTTCTTGTTGCATTCAACCTGCATTGCTTCTTCATAACATTCAGGTTCACCAGAATCAGTCAATAATAAATAATATAATGAAGGAGAGTATCGTTCAGGGGGTCTACTTATCTTGGTAGATCTTCTAACACCACTTTCAGGTGTTTGAGGTGCCTGTTGCTGTTCTGGTAGTTGTTGTTGCTGTGTTTGTTGATTATTATTATTTTCAGGCACCTTTACTTTTTCAGTTATCTCATCAAGAACCATGTATTCCTTGCTTTCTTTTTCCTGTTTATTTTCCTGCAACTGATTCTTATACAAGACCTTTTCATTGAATATTACATCTCTGCTCCTAATGTATTTATGATTTTCATAATCATATAAGCGATAACCAAAATCATTAGCACCATATCCAATAAAGGTACATTTCTTTGATTTTTCCTCAAGCTTTGTTCTGTTTTCTTTATTAATATGGACAAAGGCCTCACAACCAAAAGGCTTTAAAAAAGAGTAGTTTACCTTTTTTCCTGTCCATGCTTCCTCTGGAATACCACCATCCAAGGAACTTGAAGGCCCTCTGTTTATTAGATAAACAGCAGTATCTACAGCATCTGCCCAAAATTGTAAAGGCAATCCTACATGCAATCTCATGCACCTTGCACGCTCCATGATTGTTCTGTTCATCCTTTCTGACACACCATTTTCTTGTGGTGTTCTTGGAACTGTCTTCTCTCTGCGAATTCCATGCTCTGAACAGTACCTATAAAAATATTTGCTACAATATTCACCTCCATTGTCTGATATGAAACGCTTCAACTTCTTTCCCGTCTCAATCTCAACCAAAGCTTTCCATTTCTTGAAAGTATCAAATACATCAGATTTATTCTGAATACAATAAATCCATGTTTTTCTAGTTGCATCATCAATAAAAGTAACATAATAACAAGAGCCACCGTGAGATGATACCTGAGCAGGTCCCCATACATCTGTATGCACAAGATCCAATTTTTCGCTCTTCTTTTCTTTCCCAACTCTGAGAAATTTGACTCTCTTTTGTTTTCCATAAATGCAATTCTCACATAAATCCAAATCAATATTCTTCAATCCTGGAAACAAATTTCTTGAGTGAAGAATCTTCATTCCCTTCTCACTTATGTGTCTGAGCCTATGATTCCATAATGCTGCATCTGCTCCTTTGGAAGTTAAAGCATTAACAGAGTTAGAAATACCATTGCATAAATAAAATGTACCAACCTTTTCACCTTTTGCTATTACCAGTGCTCCTTTGGTGACCTTCCAAGTTTTATCTGTGAAATTTGTCACACAACCTTAACTGCCTAACTGCCCTGTTGAAATCAGATTTTTCTTCAGATCTGGAACATGCCTTACCTCCTTTAGTAGCCATTGGTTTCCATTCTGTTGTTTTACAAAAACTTTACCCATTCCAACAATTTTACAGGGTTTATCATCACCCAAACGAACTTGTCCAAAATCTCCTTGAACATAGTCATGAAAATATTTCGTATCAGGTGTGGCATGGAATGAAGCCCCTGAATCTACAACCCAAGAATCAGTAACATTTTAGAAAGAAAGAATCAAAGCATCTTGTAACACATCACCTGTCACATTTGCTTCATGATTGTTTTCTTGCTGTGTGTCTCCTTCTTTTCCCTTCCGAGATCTACAGTCTTTCTTTAGGTGTCCTTTCTTTCCGCAATTCCAGCACACTATCCCTGATTTGGACTTGGATCTGCCTTTCCTTGATTTACTGTGATATCCCGAGCTCTTTCCTCTTTCCGTTCTTCTTCCCCTAGACTCTGCACTCAAAGCATTACCTGATGTCTCACCGGAGCTTTTCTGTCGCATTTCCTCGCTAAGGATAGCACCAACAACATCATCAAACTTTAAAGTACTAGATCCAGAGACAGAGTTACTAATGGCCATTACTAAACCATTCCAACTCTCTGGCAATGAGCACAAGAATAACAGAGCTCTAAATTCATCATCAAAGTTTACCCCTACAGAACTTAACTGACTGGTAACTGTATTAAATTCATTTAAATGGTCTGCAACATATCCACCTTCCGACATCTTCATATTAAATAGTCGTTTCATAAGAAATACCTTGTTTGAGGCCGAGGGTTTTTCATATAGTTTCGCCAACGTCTGCATCAAACCCTCTGTTGTTGTTTCCTTCGAAATATTGAAGGCGACTGACGCCACAAGACACAACTGTACTGTTCCGAGTGCCTTTCTATTGAGAATGTTCCATTCCGCGTCTGTCATGGCCGCCGACTTCTTTGTTTTTCCGCTCAATGGTAGGTACAGATATTTCTGATACAGATAATCTTCCATCTGTATCTTCCACAGCGGAAAGTTTTGGCCGTTAAATTTCTCGACCATAAACTTACCATCATCCGCCATTGCTCCCACTCGAACTAGGAACCCTTCTTTCCTGCGAGTTTATCAGCCAAATATACCTTCGGCTCTGATACTAGTTGTTAGAAAATTATATATTATGGAGCAATGCAACACATAAAATATGCGGAAAAATACAAGCACAAAAAACACATAAAACCAGAGAGACACAGTCGATATACGTGGTTCACCCAGTTTGGGCTACGTCCACCCCGAACAGCCAGTCCTTCCTTTCTATTATCCAGAAAAATGAAGAGACAAAACCTACAGCAAATCCGCTGTAATATCCTTTGTTCTCTCTCACAGTGTCCCTCTCTGTTTCTCGCTCCAAGAATACACATACAATACACAACCGTAATACAATGCCCTCATAAAATCGAGGGGTTGCCTTCTAGGGCAAAAAAACCTAATCTAAACATAACTTCTACCGTCAGATCATTTGCCTAATGAATGGCCCAGATTGACTAGAAATTACTATACTTTTACAAGGCAATTTTACATATGTTTTTAGCTTTGGGGGCCCTGCCCCCGAAAACCCCCGCCATGGGGGGGCTCCGAAAAGCGCTGCCACCCGCCCTGGACGCCCCACGGCAACGATTAATTACGGGCGACGTTGCCGCCCCTTTGAAGGTATAGGGGTCCAATGCTGTGATACAAAGTAAACAAGATAATCAGGCTCTACACCCAACAAACACTGTGCACACACTATGTCTGTAATGTAACACTGAGCACACTCTTTCTGGATGAAGAGAATAAATGTAACACTGTGCACACACTCTGTCTGGAATGTAACACTAAGCACACTCTGTCTGGAGTCTAGAATGTAACACTGAGAACACTCTGTCTGGATGAAGAGAATGAATGTAACATTGTGAATACACGTTGTCTGGAATGTAACGTTGATCACACTCTGTCTGTATGTATGGAACACTGTATGAAAACGATTGTATGTTTGGAAAATGAAAACTCACTGTCTGAAAATGATTGTATGTCTGCAAAATGAATGGAAAACTGTCTAAAAACTCTGATTGTATGTGAAAACTCTGAATGTATGTCAGTAGTAGCTTCAGAGTATAATGAATGCTTCAAATGCAGTAAGGGTTGATGTTTTATAGTTTTATGATCTAGAATTTTATTGGTAGGGAATATTGGCATGGATTACCATCTTCCAAAATCCAATTATGTGTTGTGGATTGATTTGTACATGATCCAATGGTTGATAAGTTTTCATGGTTGATCCTTGTGCTTTCCTGAATTTAATTACTGAATTGAAAGGGTTGTTTTATTTAATTCTTGAATTGAAAGGTTGGGTGAATTATTTCCTGAAATGAATGGTGCCATTTAATGTCTTCAATAGGTTGAATGGTTAAACAGACATGTACATATGGCTAACACACATTTCACCTATTTTTTTACAGGTGTTACCCAGCAATGGGATCTATTGCCCCAATGAAAAATCAGTGGGTGACTGTTGGATGGGATAACTGTACTTTTGGATGGAAATCATTGTAATGTTTTGTAGTGCATTTTGCCTTACTTGGTAATTCAGAACTAGAGGTACTTGAGACAATAGGTCTTGTCAACTTGTGATGTTAAAACTTGGCGTATGACAGTTGTTGGTCTAATAAAAAACTGGGCCAATTTTGGACATATTTATATAACTTATATAACTTAATATAAAGTATTTCTATGCATATTTTAGTGAGTTTATGATTTTTGTTTGATGGATGTGTGGGACCAGTACTATAACTACTACTGGTCCTTGCACAACTGTAACATCTCCATTGCGAATTTTTTCTTTCTTTTTTCTACTTATAGTGCTAACATTAATTTCATCTTATGGACAGATTATTGTTTGTCATGTTCTGACATACATCTGCCTTTAACAATTTATCGTAATGTACAGTTACCTCTTTCAACTTATTCATACATTAGTTTGAACTGACACCCAATTATAAAATCTCAATGAAATGTTATGTTTAGGAATTCCTACTTAATTTTTCACGTGGAAATTTGTGTAGAAATAATTAACTTTCACCATCTTAACTGTTAATAACCATTTCCTATTCCATGTCAATAATTTAGACATTTTCCCCCTCAACCCTATATTCATTAATTGGCTTTACCTTAAAAGCTATCACATATATATATGTGTTCTGACACACATACATATTTAATTATAAGAAAACCCACTTTGTTTATCCAGGGTATTAATTATCAATACTGTTTAACCTTACCTTTAAAAGTTATTATTCACAGATCATTTCAGACCTATATATATATTCCCCTAATAAAATCACCTTCGTCCAACTTCGTTCTATAATACATTAATACTCTATCACTTTATAACATTTCTACAACCCTTACGAAGAGTCATCATCGCGTTGATAGGTATCTTTTTCAACCTTGTTCTTAACCCATTTCTCAATCTACAACGTGCATGTATCAACTTCGATAATTATTGAGACTAGGTTTCATGAGATTCCATTCGTATGGCTATTGATATTCGAATTTTAACCTAACTTGTCTTATCACATATGCTAACTCAGTTATTAGAGACTCCACGTCACTACTAATTAAACTCGCCAGTCCTATTGCATTTACTGTGGATAGGTATGATTTAATTCTCCGTATATGATTTCAACCACCACTACATGAGATATTCATCGGGATTCTTGACATTTAATTAAAGGGTTCACATGGCTCTTGATTTAACCCATGAATCCGCGGAAATTCTTCCGACCGCCGGATCTATTACACGTGGAGGGTTTGGATCGAACCAAAATTAGGGTTTGAGATCTGATAATAATTTTCATTTTTGTTGGAGAGAAATCATTTCTGAGTTCTCTGCTTGCAACCGCCCTCTGTCTCGTTTGTGCATTTTGGTTTCCGGTGGCCACTGGTATCTCAACTTCCCATCTAACGATATCTTTTCGTAAGGGAGCTTTTCTAATGGCACACAGAGATTTGATCCGTGTTTTCTACACAAAGAGGAATTCCCATTCTCGGTATCTCTAACGCAAGTAATGCTTATTCCTTTCACCGTTCAGTAATTTCTTCTACACTGAGTTTTTAGATGCAGTTCTGGATTTATTGTGAAAGTTTAACGTATTTATCATTCCCTTTCAATCTGCATCTTTCTAATTTTACCATTTGATTTATTTACCTCTACCGGCATTTTCATCTAGGTATTAATCCTAATTTTCTTGGTTGGCTTTGGTTTGCAGAGAAGCTTGCAGCTCTTAATGCCCATCGTTGTTACCGTGTAACCTTAGCTCGACGTCCATTATTCCCACGATGGTTTGACTAGTAAGTCAGTTAAATCGATGGATTATCATGGCATTTCTGCACGCAATTATTCTTCCTCTGATTTTTACAAATTGCCTTATGAGAGTTGTTTAGTTGCTTACTGTCAACTATTTTTTTTATGATTTTAGTCTCAAAACAAATCCTAACATCGATTATGTCTGCCATTACAGCTGACTAGAGAAATGAAATGGCTTTATGGTCCTTGTCATCGGCTCAGCTCGGCTTCACATTTCATTGGTATCAAGTTCTCCAGGTACGTAGTTATAATATGTCTACCCTCTCTCCATTATGTGTTTCTGTGTATGTTCTGGTTGTATTCCTCTTAGCTTGATTTCTACGAGACCTTTGTAGGTTTCCCACATATCTCATATTCGTTAAAAATTCATATATTTGCGTTACGCCATACTCTATGAGAAAAATGGTTTTCATATTTCTGAATGCATAATTCAGAGATTTCCTTCTAAGTCTACGTTCCTGAGTTCTCATACACCGACTGTAGGGAGATATGGTTTCTCTGTTTTAACAATTTCAATTAAATTGTATTTGAAACGTATTCTACTTTGTTACAAAATACCATACTTATCCTCAGACTAAACTGAGAGTTTTCGAATTTCCTTACCATCATTCTCTTAAAATATATTGTTTTCAATAAATTATAAGGTTATATTCCTTATGCAATCTATCTTGAATTCTAAACATTTAATTCTCTATTGGGAAAACATTATTCTTATAGAATTGAAATGTATTTCATCAATTTACTAGTCATCTTTAATCGTTTGCAACTTGTACTGAAGTACTCGGTTACTGTAATAATTAATTGTCTCTTATTATTATAGGTCGTATGCCTCTTCTATAATCACAAGGTAAGATTCTTGTCTCTGTTTTAATTTTAACATTTATTATTGTTTTTAATAACATAACCTCAAAAATAATTCATAGCTTCTATTTGGTGCAGGTATTTTTCGATTCCTATTTAATTGCATATTGTTGACAATCTTTCACAATCAAACCTAACTGTGGGTTCCTCCTCCTAAGGTTGGTCCAATAGTCTGCTTTGGAGTTTCCTGATATACTATCCCATTATAATTAGAGATATATGGTCCAGTCTATATTGTATGAGATAGAGTTCTCCCTTTGTATAATTTATTGATACCCAGTTGAGTTATGAACTGTGTAATTATTGGGATGTAAATCCTTAACCTACAAAACTCTGTACTATTTTTAAAGAACTTATTTCATCTCTAATGAATTTATATTTATAGTTCAGAAGGACTAATTTGCTTAAATAATGTAACTCAGAGTTGTAATAAGTTCTAAGTTTGTTCTTGTAACTTATTACTGTGATAATCTCAATGCTAGTACTTTATTCCTAAGTTCTATTACTGTTTGTGATTTACTTGAATGGTTAAGTTTAATATGCATTGTTCTACATATTTATTTTACTTCTGCATTAATTGGGTAATATAATTTCATGCTAATGCTAAGACAGTAATATAATTCAAAACTAAATTCATGGGATTCACCTAACCTCAGATTTAAACCTTCCTTAAGGTTTAGATATTCTGAGAGTTGCTACTCTATAGATTTATGTTTGTGCAATAATACAGAGACAAACTATACTTGTTATAGCCTACTCTGTTCAATGTACAAACCTCACACATGATTTATACTTAGCCTTAATTGCACAAGATCTACTCATGTCCATATTTAAACAAATTCATTTATATATACTATCTTACTTCACCAACATAATCATAATAATACTAAATTTCTAAGTTAAAATGAAATTAACTCATGCATACCACTTAAGGTAGACTAGGCTCCACCCAACCTTTGAGCTCTTTCTCCACAGCTTCCCTCGAGAAAAGATCAAATCCTCCAGCAATAGAAAACTTCTTGTCTATCCTGAATCTGCTTATTTAAGCTTGCTTTCCCCTCATCCTATTTCCTTAACTGCGTCTAGTTAATTCAGGATGTTGTTTTCCATTTTGCCTAGGCTTTCCTTTTGCTTCTTCCACAAAAGTACTTTAAAGCTAGATTTTCCTCTTTCTAGCTTTATTCCACCTCTTCCCAATAACTTCCTCTTTACTGGGTAGCTTTTTAGATTTTTATCTCCAATTTTTTTTTTTTTAATAATTAATTTATTTCCTCCAAGGATTTTGGAGAACTGGGGAAAGTCTTATGAACCTTATCCATCCTCATGGATTTGGTTTCCAGTTATCTAATCATAATCTAGTCTTTGCACAATTAATTTCCATTTTATTTTATTAAATTAAAATAATAAAATAAATCCACAATGATTATTTTGCTTTGAGGTCCACTTTACCCTTTATGACTTGTTCAAATGTCTAATAAAAGCATAGAAATTGGGGACATTACATATTCCCCCTTTAAAACAAAACACCGTCCTCGGTGTTGTAAAGAAAAAAATATAAAATTCACTTTTCAAACAATGATGGATATTTGTCCTTCGCATCTTCCTCTCGCTCCCAAGTAGCCACTTCGGGTGCAAAGTGTCTCCACTGCACTTTCACCCTGGCCACTATTCTGTTTCGGAGCTCAATTTATTCCCCTGCCAAGATGCGAAGTGGCTCTTGAAGGAATTCTCCTTCTGGTTCCACCTGTATCATATTCCAATAAATAACATGAGTACGATCATGCACATATTTTTTTAATTATGAAACATGAAAAACATCGTGAACCTTAATGTGAATAGGTAAAGCCAGCTTTTATGCTATTGGTCCCACTCTTTCCAGTACTTCAAAAGGTCCACAGTGGCGTGGTGCTAGTTTTTCACAACTACCAGTGTACAAAGTACTCTCCTTGGACTTAATCTTCAGGTAGACATGATCACCCACATTGAATTCTCTTCTTATCTACATAAATTTTCTACCTGTCTTGTGTTGTTTTGATATTTTGCTGAATTTTCTTTACAGTTCTTTTCATTTTCCTGCAATGCATCAGGTCCAAGTATTAAATTATCCTTTGGTTGACTCCAACTTAGAGGTGTATGGCACTTTCTGCCATATAATGCTTCAAAAGGACTCATCTTGATTGAGGCTTGGTAGCTATTGTTGTAGGAAAACTCTGCTAAATGTAGAAAGTCCTTCCACTTTGTTGGTTTGTCCATTACATACATTCTCAACATGTCTTCTAAAATCTGGTTTGTTCTTTCAGTTTTCCCATCGGTTTGGGGATGGTAGGTGGTACTAAAGTTTAGTTTGGTACCCATTCCCCCAAACAGACTCCTCTAGAAAACTGCAGTAAACTTTGCATCTATGTCTGATACCATACAATTTTACAATCTCTTTCATAAATACATTAGCTACTTGATCTGTACCAAAAGTAGATTGTACTGGTAAGAAGTGTGTAGCCTTAGTCAATGTGTCAACTACTACCATGAAATAGTCATGTTGGTATTTAGTTCTTGGTAAACCAGTAATAAAATCTATGGAAACTGTTTCCCATTTCCATTCTAGGATGGGTAAAGGATTCAACAATCATGCTCGATGGTGATGCTCTACCTTTACCTATTGACATTCCAGGCATCTAGCCAAATAATTTTCCACATCATTTTTCATACATGGCCAGAACATGTTCTTTCTTAACGTTGAAATTAATTTCAGATATCCTGGATGTCCTGCATAGGGTCTTTTATGATGTTCATCTAAAATTTCACTTTTTAATGAGTTCACATTGGGGATGTATAATCTGTCTTTATAAAAAATCAGTTCCCCCTAGTTTTTGGTATACCCCTTCATTTCTTGTTTCTGAAATTTTTCCTAAATTTTCTCATAGTTTGGGTCTTGTCTCATTACTTCTTGGATCAATCCTTCAATGTCAAAATTTTCACTACTCCCAACACTATTAACACTTTGACCAACATTTCTACTTAAAGCATCTACAATCTTATTTTCCTTTCCTTTAATATGTTTGATCTCCATGTCAAACTCACTAAGGAAGGACAACCACCTAGCTTGTCTAGCATTTAAGTCAGGTTGTGTGAAGAAGTACTTTGAACTGATGTGATTTGTCATTAATATAAACTTTTTCCCTAACAGATAATGTCTCCACATCTTCAAAGCATGTATTACAGCGACTAACTCTAAGTCATACATACTATAATTTTGTTCAAGTTTCTTTAGTTTCCTTCACTCATATGCTATGACTGAGTTTTCTTGTAGTAATACTCCTCCTAATCCCTCTCCACAAGCATCTGTATATACTACAAATTCCTGATTTGGATCAACAATCTTTAGAATAGGTGCAGTTGTAAGTTTAAGTTTTAACTGTTCAAAGCTATGTTGACATTTTTCTGTCCACTCAAACTTCACTCTTTTCCTCTGTAGAGATGTAATAGGGTATGCTAAGGTTTAAAATCTCTCTACAAATCTCCTATAGTATCCGAAAATCCCCATGAAAGATATTATAGAGGAAAAATCAATAGGTATAGGCCAATCCATTATAGCTTGTATCTTTTCTGGGTCCACTGCTAATCCTTTCTCTGGAATTATATGGCCCAACTATTGAATTTTATCCTTGAAAAATTCACATTTGCTAAATTTAGCATACAATTTATGTTCTCTGAGTGTTTGTAAGACAATTCTGAGATGTTCTCTATGTTCAGCTTCATCAATAAATACTAGAAAAAAATTGTCTACATACTTATTTAAAACATTATTCATTAAGCACATAAAAGTAGCAGGTGCATTAGTAAACCCAAAAGGTAGGACCACAAAATCATAGTGTCTGTATCTTGTTCTGAATGTAGTTTTACTTATGTATTCATCTTTAATTCTCAGTTGATGATAGCTTGTCCTTAAATCAATCTTTGAAAAAATTGTGGCTCCCCTAACTTGATCAAATAGATCATCTATCCTGGGTAGAGGATATCTATTCTTGATTGTCAGTTTATTCAGTTTCTAATAATCTATGCACATTCTGAATGTGCCATATTTCTTTTTGACAAACAGTACCGGTGCTCCCCACGGGGATACACTTGGTCTTATATAACCTCTATCCAACAAATCTTGTAGTTGCATTTTAAACTCCATCAATTCTGGGGTACTCATTTTGTATGGGCCTCTAAAGACTGGTGTAGCTCCTGGTACTAATTCAATTGAGAAATAAATTTCTCTTTTAGGGGGCAGATGAGGAATCTCATATGGAAACGCATCCTTGAACTCTCGGATGACTGGTAAGTTTTCTAAAATCTCATCTTCAGGTTGCTGTCCCGATTTTTCCACATGCACAACATACACTTGGCAACCTTTTCTTGCTGTTCTTTTCAATTTAAGTGATGAAATTTGTCTCACGAATATGAGTTTGGGTTTCCCTTTCACTATCACCGGTTTTCCCTCACCATCTATGCAGTGTATTGTTTTTTCTAAACAATTTAACATAGCTTTCTGTTTTTTTAACCAATCCATTCCTACCAACACATCATAGGAACCTAGAGGTAAAATATTCAAATTCAGTTCAGTTTCATACCCGTTTAAATTTATAGTTGTCTTGGGTAATTTATGGGTCACTTTTCTTTTTGTCCCGGTAGCTAACTGAACTAACCATGATCGCTGAAATTTATATGAATTCAATTTGAATTTTTCTACCATTTGAGGAATTATATAACTTAAAGATGAACGTGGATCTATCAAAACAGAAACAGGTTGTTCAACAATCATACCTTCTATTTCGACCATTGTGGATTGGTGTTCAACTTGACGATCTTCCAGGGCTACACTGATTTTGGGGATGTTTCTTGCCACATCATTTACAATAGTTGTCTCTCTCAGCACTTTTATGTTCTGAATGTTTCTATGTGGACAATCTCTCAATAGATGAGGCTCTCCACAACCCCAACACTTTAGAGGTTCTCTCATTTTAACAATTCCTTCTCTCTTACTGTTTCCATCTATCTGTTTAGACCCTGTTTGTGATTGGGCTGGGTGATTCTCTCCAGTTTTTGTAAACTTCTTCCTTTGGTGATTTCTCACAAAGTTTTTTAAGTATGCTGGTTTTGTTCTTTTTCCACTAGAGTCACCCTTTTCTTTTTTCTGCTAGTTTTTCACTTGTTCATTTATGTCTTTGAATTGCTGATAACACAGTCTTTCCTTGCGCACCACTTCATCCATTGTCTTGGGATTATCAAATTCTATATTATCCTTGTAGATAGTAGGTAGACAATTTAAAAAACATTGTACATTTTCCTTCTCTTCCCTTATATAAGGCACATAGCGAAGCAAGTTGGTGAATTTGGTAACAAAATCATCAATGGTAAGCTGTCCCAACCTAAACTCATGAAAGTCTTTGGCTTTATCATAATAATATCGTTCATTTAGATATCTATGTTTAATTTTGATTTGGAAATCCTCCCAAGTGACAGTTTTCTCATCTATCACATGCACCATTTTGGTTTCCTCCCACCACAAGGTAGCCTTCCCTTGTAATTGGTAAATAGCTAGCTTGGATTTCAAGTTACTTTCATACTCATAAACTGGAAAGTACTTTATCATGTTTAGAAGTCAAGCTTATGCATCTTCGTCCTTCTCTCCATCATAGGAGGGAGGCTTGATTTTTTGGAATTGACCCTCTAATTCCTTGTTCCTCCTAGACTGCTATCTAGAGGCTTCATCCTCCTTAGACTCTTCTGAGTGGTTTACAATTCCCTTTCTCTTTCTCCCAGAACCTTCACCTTCGTGACTGTTCCGAGAGGTCAATTCTCTTATTAACCTTTCTCACTCTTCGTTGTCTAGAGATAGCCTTTCATTGTGGTTTTTCAGTTGCATCATTTCTCTTTGCATACAATGCATCATAGCCATCAATGGAGCATTAGGATTTGATGGATTTTCTTCACCACCCAGATCTACATACAGTTCATCCCCTTCACTCATGGTTTGCAGCTATATGGTTCTACACTAATTCACTATATAGAAAAATAAACATTAGTGAAAAATTAATAACAATTTAAGACAACATAATTTTTCTATGGTGTGAGCACACATTATGGCCCAGTGTTTTAACATGGGCTCTGATACCATTTGTAACATCACTATTGCGACAAAATATATATATGTTTTTTTTTTTTTCTATTTATAGTGCTAACATTAATTTCATCTTATGGACAGATTATTGTTTGTCATGTTCTGACATACATCCGCCATTAACAATTTATCTTACTATACAGTTACCTCTTTCAACTTATTCATACACTAGTTTGAACTGGCACCCAATTATAAAATCTCAATGAAATGCTACGTTTAGGAATTCCTCCTTAATTATTTCACGTGGACATTTGTGTAGCAATAATTAACTTTCACCATCTCAACTATTAATAACCATTTCCTATTCCATGTCAATAATTTAGACATTTTCCCCCTCAACCATATATTCATTAATTAGCTTTACCTTAAAATCTATCACACACACACACACAAACACACACAGATATATATATATATATATATATGTTCTGACACACATATATATTTAATTATAAGCAAACCCACTTTGTTTATCCAGGGTATTAATTATCAATATTGTTTAACTTTACTTTTAAAAGTTATTATTCACAAATCATTTCAGACCTATATATATTCCCCTAATAGAATTCACCTTCATCCAACTTCGTTCTATAAGACATTAATACTCTATCACTTTATAACATTTCTACAACCCTTACAAAGAGTCATCATCGCGTTGATAGGTATCTATTTCAACCTTGTACTTAACCCATTTCTTAATGTATAATGTGCATGTATCAACTTCGATAATTATTGAGACTAGGTTTTCATGAGATTCCATTTGTATGGCTAATGATATTCGACTTTTAACCTAACTTGTCTTATCACATATGATAACTCAATTATTAGAGACTCCACATCACTACTAATTAAACCCATTAGTCCTATTAAATTTACTATGGATAGGTATGGTTTAATTCTCCATATACGATTTCAACCACTACTACATGAGATATTCATTGGGATTCTTGACATTTAATTAAAGGTACCGGTTCACATGGCTCTTGATTTAACTCATCAATTCGCGGGAATTCTTCTGATTGCCGGATCTATTACACGTGGAGGGTTTGGATCGAACCAAAATTAGGGTTTGAGATCCGATAATAAGTTTCATTTTTTTTTTAGAGAAATCATTTCCGAGCTCTCTGTTTGCAACCACCCTTTGTCTCGTTTGTGCATTTTGGTTTCTAGTGGCCATTGGTATCTCGACTTCCCAAGTAACGATATCTTTTTGTAAGGGATCTTTCCTAATGGCACACAGAGATTTGATCTACGTTTTCTAAGCAGAGATGAATTCCCATTCTCGGTATCTCTAATGCAGGTAATGCTTATTCCTTTCACCGTTCAATAATTTATTTTACACTAAGTTTTTAGATGCAGTTCTGGATTTATTGTGAAGGTTTAACATATTTATCATTCCCTTTCAGTTTGCATCTTTCTAATTTTACCATTTGATTTCTTTACCTCTACCCGCATTTTCAGCTAGGTATTACTCCTAATTTTCTTGGTTGGCTTTGGTTTACAGAGAAGCTTGTAGCGCTTAACGCCCATCGTTGTTTCTGTGTAACATTAGCTTGACGTCTGTTCTTCCCACGATGGTTTGACTAGTAAGTCAGTTAAATCGATGAACAATCATGGCATTTCTGCACGCAATTATTCTTCCTCTAATTTTTACGAATTTCCTTATGAGAGTTGTTTAGTTGCTTACTGTCAACTATTTTTTTTGTGATTTTAGTCTTAAAAAAAACCCTAACATCGATTATGTCTTCCATTACAACTGACCAAAGAAATGAAATGACTTTATGGTTCTTATCTCGGCTCAGCTGGGCTTCGCATTTCATTGCTATCAAGTTCTCCAGGTACGTAGTTATAGTATGTCTACCCTCTCTCCATTATGAATTTCTGTGTATGTTCTGGTTGTATTCCTCTTAGCTTGATTTCTACAAGACCTTTGTAGGTTTCCCACATATCTCATATTCGTTACAAATTCGTATCTTTGCATTACGCCATACTCTATGAGAAAAATGGTTTTCATATTTCTGAATGCATAATTCGGAGATTTCCTTCTAAGTCTACGTTCCTGAGGTCTCATACACCCATTGCAGGGAGATATGGTTTCTTTGTTTTAAAAAATTCAATTAAATTGTATTTGAAACATATTCTACTATGTTACAGAATACTATACCTATCCTCAGACTAAACTGAGAGTTTTCGAATTTCCTTACCGTAATTCTCTTAAACTATATTGTTTTCAATAAATTATAAGGTTATATTCCTTATGCAATCTATCTTGAATTCTCATTATTTACTTCTCTATTGGGAAAACATTATTCCCATAGAATTTAAATGTGTTTCGTAAATCTACTGGTCATCTTTAATCATTTGCAACTTGTATTGAAGTACTCGTTTACTGTAATAATTAAATGTCTCTTATTATTACAAGTTGTACGTCCCTTCTATATTCACAAGGTAAGATTCTTGTCTCTGTTTGAATTTAAATTTATTATTGTTTTTAATAACATAACCTCGAAATTAATTCATAGCTTCTGTTTGGTGCAGGTATTTTTCGACTCCCATTTAATTGCATACTGTTGACAATCTTTCACAATCAAACCTAACTGTGGGTTCCTCCTCTTCAGGTTGGTCCAATAGTCTACTTTGGAGTTTTCTGATATACTATCCCAGTATAATTAGAGATATATGGTCCAGTCTATATTGTATGAGGCAGGATTCTCCTTTTGTATAATTTAATGATACCAAATTGGGTTATGAACTGGGTAATTATTGGGATGTAAATCCTTAACCTACATAACTCTGTATTATTTTTAAAGAACTTATTTCATCTCTAATGAATTTATATTTATAGATGAGAAGGAATAATTTGTTTAAAGAATGTAATTCAGAGTTGTAATAAGTGCTAAGTTCCTTCTTGCAACTTATTACTGTTATAACCTCAATGTTAGTACTTTATTCCTCAGTTCTATTACTATTTGTGATTTATTTGAATGGCTAAGTTTAATATGAAATTTTCTACATATTTACTTTATTTCTGCATTAATTGGGTAATATAATTTCATGCTAATGCTAAGACAGTAATATAATTCAGAACTAAATTCCTGGGAGTGACCTAACCTCATATTTAAACCTTCCTTAAGGTTTAGATATTCTGAGAGTTGGTACTCTACAGATTTATGTATGTGTAATAATACAGAGACAGACTATACTTGTTATAGCCTACTCTGTTCAATGTACAAACCTCACACATGATTTTGTTCTTAGCCTTAATTGCACAAGATCTACTCATGTCCAGATTTAAACAAATTTATTTATATATACTATCTTACTTCACCAGCATAAACATAACAATACTAAATTTCTAAGTTAAAATGAAATTAATTGGTGCATACCACTTAAGGTAGACTAAGTTCCACCCAACCTTTGAGCTCTTTCTCCACAATGCTCCCCGAGCAGAGATCAAATCCTCTAGCAATAGAAAACCTCTTGTCTATCCTGAATCTGTTTATTTAAGCTTGCTTTCCCCTCAGCGAGTTTCCTTAACTGCGTCCAGTTAATTCAGGATGATGTTTTCCTTTTTGCTTAGGTTTTCCTTTTGTTTCTTCCACAAAAGTACTTTAAAGCTAGCTTTTCCTCTTTCTAGCTTTATTCCACCTCTTCCTAGTAACTTCCTCTTTACTGGGGTATATTTTTAGATTTTTATCTCCAATCTAATTTTTTTTATAATTAATTTATTTCCTCCAAGGATTTTTGGAAAATTGGGGAAAGTCTTATAAACCTTATCCATCCTAATGGATTTTTTTCTAGATCTCTAATCATAATCTAGTCTTTGCACAATTAATTTTCATTTTGTTTTATTAAATTAAAATAATAAAATAAATCCACAACGATTGTTTTCCTTTGGGGTTCACTTTACCCTTTAGGACTTGTTCAAATGTCTAATAAAAACATAGGAACTAGGGACATTACAACAACAATAGAAGCCTCTCTTCTATTACATCACATTAAATATTAGTGTTTTTTTTTTTTTTTGATTTTATTTTCAAATGAAAAGACAACCAAGATATCTCTTTCTCTAACTAGATTAGAAATATGATTATCGTGATTATAATTACCCTTGTTAATCACAACTTCTTAAGTTTCCATCTCTAAATTAATCGCATTTCCAAATGTTGATAATTATCTCAATTTTACATATTTCCATGGTTGTGAAAAAAATATTATTTTGGTTTTGAGAGTCATCACTCAACTCTACATCATCAATCTAAATAAAGAAAAATAAAATAAGTTATATATTTCCAACCAAACCATATAAATTTGTATATTCGTCATTCCAAATACTCCAATATAATTACAAGAAATTGATCCATTATCCTTACCCATTACAATATTCCAAATACTCCAATATAATTACAAGGAATTGATTCATTATCCTTATCCATTACATTATTCAAAAAAACCTATTAGAGATTCAAATTTTACAAATAATTTTTTTTTCAATATAAAAACAAAAAATTATTTAATTAATTATGAAATTTAAAATTATCCAAACCTACCGATGCAATGAACGTGCATTAAATTGAATTTGTGGCTTCACCACTACAATACAATCATTATTATGATTGTAGATTATTATTAGCGTCATTTCCCATTGCATTTGTTTTAATAGAATAAATTGAAGTTCAAATGATGCAAAACACAATACTAATGGGTGCATTGTCTTGCACCGTATGTTACTGTTAAAAAAAATCACTTTTACATCTCATTTGTGTCAAAATCATGATTCCCATGCTTTCTTATGTCACGTTACTATAGAGGTCCATATTAATATCACAGTGATTCGTGTTAGCATTCGAATATTCGAACATTTGTTAAGGTTTGTTTTTTATTTATTTATTTTAATTTTTATTGATTATTTAATTATCAAATATTATTAGTGGATGGTATGGATTTAACTTTTATGAAATATTTAGAATATTCATAATATTATACATAAATTAATGGTTGAGATTTATTTCTAAAGTAGTTATGTCTTTTTTACTTTTTTAATTAAATTGATTAATTTAAAAAGTGTCATATGAAGTAAGTTACGGTTTTTTGGGAATGTGGTCTTGATAAGCCATGATATTGGCCTATAACATTGTAACAACGTCTATTTACAAATTAAGAATCTCCGTAAAAATCTCGTTCCATGTTTTTTAAAATGTATATATGTTTTTTTATAAACCGAAAATTAATTATTAAATCATAAAAAAGATACATCGTGAAAAGCCCTTTTGAAAATAAAAAATAACCTCGCTCCGATCAGATTTGTTAACCTTTAAGAACAAGTAGAATAAAATAGAAAGCAAGTGAGTAAAAAAAGAGCTCTAGCTATCCATAACCCATTGGGCACAAAATCTATCCAAAAAAATACACAATACCAAAGTTCATCTTAACTGCTGAATTGGGTTGGGAGAATTTGCCTCTGGAGCTATGTCTGGAAATCTTCGTGGATGTGAGATTCTACATGAACTATGCTGGACTCATAACTTTCCATGTGATCCTTAAGTTTTCATTGAGCCTTCTAAAGGGAAGCTTGACGATCCGTAATCTGCCTTTGATTGTGAAAAATATCTGCAAGAAAACCAACCAAGTCCACATGATCCTCATGCTTTGTCTCTTGGAAAGCTGGTCAACAATGTGTTGGAGGAGACAAATTTGCACCTCAATGGAGTCGAAGGGAGCTAGCAGGTCCACTCGACCAAACGAGTCTCTACGAGGGGCTACCAACTCCCCATCATCCTCATGAATCACATGTCGTTGACAGCCTCGCTGGCGTAACATTATGATAGTGTCAGCACCCCGTCTCAAATCCCCAATTAACACTTCCCGCAAAGACCAACTATGCATTCTCTGACCCCTCACCCCGAAACCCCGTGTCCCTCCTTGATGCAAGATCGTGGGAGTCATTCACCGCCCCTAGTTTGCTAACCAATTCGCGATTTTATTGCCTTCCCATTTGGTGTGAGTAGGGATCACATAAGAAAATGAGAGCAAAAGGTCCTTGATGTGGGAACTCTGAACTTCTAGTTGCCAGCTTCTAATCATTTTTTCCACTGGAACACCACGAAGGATCTTCTAAGTCATTTTGATCACCATATCTAAGTCTCTAGTAATCTGAATTTTGGAATGTTTTTCATTTTAGCTATCATCAATCTTTTTCAAGGGCAATCAGTTTTGTGACATTGTTTTTTTTATTTACCCACATGGCATTAGGACTCTACATGCTCTAACCAAGTAAACATTTAATGTTTTGGGAAGTAATGCTAAATTTAGATCTAACATAATTTTAGTTGTGAAAATTTATTAATTAATATGTAGTACAAGTTATGCTTTAATCTATGAGTGGTGTCTCTAGAAGAGGCCAAATAAGGCATCAAAAAGTTTGATTGGTTAAACAAAAGTGTTGTAATTGTTTGATAAGTCTATAAAAAGTGTTTCATTGAATATGGAACTAAAACTTGGGATTAAATATTTTGATTTATGTGTGAAAATATTTGAAAAACGAAAACCTTTTCCAATTGTAATTGATGCCTTCATGTAAGGACTAATAATAATATATGAAGTATGTCATTTTGGCACAAAGTTTAGTTTGTAGTTCATGTATCATCTATTTTAGGTAAGACAAAATGGTTAAATAATGATAGGTATCAAACTTAGACATAACGAATATTTAAACTAATTAGTGTGGTTGTGTACAGAGAATTTAATAATAAAAATAAAAATAAATAAAAAAATGTATTGATATGTTTTCCAAATTATAATGAATGATCATGAACAACTCACATGCATTTTTAAAATTGAAATGAATTTTGTAGCATAGTGTTAAAAAGTGGGATGTATAATAGATTGATGTTCAGACCCCAAACAATTTAACATTTAACAAGAAATTTTTTTCCATTCATATAAAATATGTTACTTGAATGTTCTCAAGAATGGTTTCATGATATTCTGTCAACAATTTTCATTATTGTGTCTTGGGTTTTTTTCCAACCTTGACTTGTTTTAAGCACAAATGAGCTATTATGACAAAATGAATACATGAGGAAAATAAAATATATATTCAGTAGTGTCGAAAAAAAATGTAGTCCTTGAATATATTGACATTTTTAAAGAAATATCTCATCACATTATTTAACTAATTACATATGTATAATTTGAGGAATACTCTTGCATTAATGTGCTTTTCAACTCTTGCATCACATTAAATATTAATGGACTTTTTTTATTGAATTTATTTTCAAATCAAAAGACAACCAAGATATCTCCTTCTATAACTACATTAGAAACATAATTATCTTAATTGCAATAACCCTGGTTAATCACAACCTCTTAAATTTACATATCTAAAATAGTCACATTTCCAAATGTTAATAATTTTCTTAATTCTATATGTTTCTATAATTGTGAAAAAAATATTATTTTAATTTTGAAAATCCATCACTTAACTCTACATCATCAATATAAGCAAGGAAAAATAAATTATGTATTTCAAACCAAACCAAAACATAATTACAAGAAATTGATCCATTAGCCTTACCAATTACAATATTCCAAAAAAGCATACTAGAGATTAAGGATGGTTTTGGTCAAATTTTACAAATAAATTGGATTTTCCAAACTTACCTATGCAATGAACGTGCATTAAGTTGAACGTGCACTAAGTTGAATGTGTGGCTTCACCATTTCAATACATGGTTGTAACATTAATATTAGTGTCATTTCCCATTGCATTTGTTTTAATAGAATAAATTCCCATTGCTTTTGTTTTAATAGAATAAATTCAAGTTCAAATGATGCAAAACACAATACTAATGGGTGTATTGTCTTGCATATTAAAAAAAATCACTCTTGCATCTCATTTGTGTCAAAATCATGCTCCCCATGCTTCTTATGTCACGTTAATATAGATTTCCATATTATCATCATACTGATTCGTGTTAGCATTTGAATATGGTACAATGTTTTTTATTTATTTAGTTTAATTATTATTGGTTATTTAATTATTAAATATTTATTAATTATGTGTATTTATTTTGGAATAGGATTTTTAAATTTTAATTTAATTATTAAATATTTTTAGATAGATGGTATAGATTTAATTTGTATGGAATATTTTAGAATATTCATAATAGTATACATAAATTAATGGTTGAGATTTATCTCTAAAGTAGTTATGTCTTTTTTATACTTTTAATTAAATTGACTAATTAAAAAAATGAATATGAAGTAAGTTATGGTTTTTTGGGAATGTGGTCTTGATAAGTCATAGTATTGGCTCATAACATTGTAACAAAGTCTATTTACAAATTACGAATCACTATAAAAATCTCCATGTTAAGAATCTCGTTCCATGTTTTTTTAAATGTGTATATGTTTTTCTTTGTACACTGACAATTTTCTATTAAATCATGAAAAATATACATCATGGGAAGCCCTTTTGAAAATAAAAAATGGTCTCGCATTGATCATATTTGTTGGCTTTTAAGTACTAGTAGAATAAAACAGAAAGCAACTGAGTAAAAAAAGGGCTCCATCTATCCATAGCCCATCGGTCACGAAATCTATCCAAAAAATAAACAAGATGAAAGTTCATTTTAACTACTAAATTGGGTTGGGAGAATTTTCCTATGGAGCTATTGTTGTTATCATCTGGGCAGTTGAAATCTTCGTGGATGTGAGATTCCACATGAGCCATGCGGGACTCATAACTTTCCATGTGATCCTTAAGTTTTCATTTAGCCCTCTAAAGGGAAGCTTGATGATCCGGAATTTGCCTTTGATTGTGAAAAATATCTACAAGAAAAGCAACCAAGTATACATGATCCTCATGCTTCGTCTGGGCAAGCTAGTCAACAGAGTGTTGGAGGAGACGAATTTGCACCTCAATGGAGTCGAAGGAAGCTGGCAGGTCCACTCAACCAGACGAGTCCCTACGAGGGGCTACCAACTCCCCATCATCCTCATGAATACCTTTGCCTGGGTGACCCCCTCCTCGTCGTTGACGACCTCGCTGGTGTAACATTATGATAGTGTCGGCACCCCATCTCAAAACCCCAATTAACACTTCCCTAACAGACCAATTATGCATTCTATGACCCCTCACCCCGAAACCTCGTGTCCCTCCACCCGACCTACAGATAAGGGAGGGCGTACCAGTTCTAGAAACAAACAACCCCCTGAATGAGTAGGATTTTCAGTAGGCTAAAAGTACCATCGATTCAACAACAAGAAGGACGGGAGTGCAAGTCTCCTGTACCTCCAACAAGTTGATAGACAAAAATGTTGTAACAACTAATGACCGACAACACGACCGACGAGTGGTATGACTAAACAAACTTCCATGATGTGCACTGCTTAGATAGGTGCTCTTCAACGTGACCCAAAGGAAAATTAGGCAAGAGATAGGAACCACATGTCGGAACAATGGTGCTACAAGGGCACTCCTATGGTCTAAAATAGACCCACTCCTGCTCTGCCCATTAGACCCAGAAGAGAAGCTCATAACCCGCATACTTGTCCATTCCTCTCGGCGCCTCACTTGCTACACACAAAGCTCCCAAATGGCGGTCACACTTCGAATTTTGAATGAGCATGCAACACTGAATGTAGTTGGAATTAAGGCCAAAGCCTCCCCTTCCAAAGATAGCCTAGAACTGAAGTCGAGGAGACACCCCTCAACCTACATAGAATAACTTGTCTCTCCAAATTTCATCTCTGATCTCTCCACCCTCACCACACCTCCATATCTCGTGTTCCTTATACCACTGTCTACATCGAGAACTTTCATCAAGCCTATTCTGAAGGCTCATTTACTAATTTTCATGTGCATTCCTATTGTCGTGTGCATGGGGAGTAATGCCCCTTGTCCTATCATATGCCTCGACACTCAACCCTAGCGGGGAAGCCTTCTCTTTTTGAATGAGAGTTTCTAAATGGATCAGTAAAGATGGCTCCAATGGCGATGCCCAACCTGATACAATGTAATGTTCCCAAATTTTAGCCTCAAAGCTAAATGGAACATTAGAGTTAGAAGTACAATTAGCCGGTGAATAAATGGGTGGAAAAGCCCTTAAGTCTCATAAGGAGGAATAAACACACCTCAAGTGTGAAAGGAGGCACTCTTTGCAGCTTAATAAAACACCTCCATGTGTGAACAGGGATATTATCAAGTTGATTCAATCCACTTTGACTAAGTCAACAATGCAGTTGTGGAGGAGGAGGAATCAAAGAAGGAATAACGTAGTTTTTGAGGGAGAGGAATCTTTTGATAGAGATGACCTAATTGAGTGGGGCCAAGGGCAAGAAAACTCATAACTTATTTAAGGAAGAGGATGGCAACATTTTTCTTCATGTTTTAGATTGTTATTTTTTCTGTTCAAACTTCTTTTTTTCCTTTGTTGCATAGCAGAGTTGCAGTGCTATTTAGCACTGGGTGTTCCCGAGCGGGAATCCCACCTCTTTCCTTGAGGAGCCTCTTGGGGAGAGTTTGCATTCATCATTCCACATCAGGTTTTCAGGCCAAGCTTCAGCCAACTTCATCAGCGTAGTTTCTACAGGTTATTGTGCAGTGTTGCTGGGTGTAGCAGTGCAAGGGATTGGAATCCCAGTCTCCGAGTTAGTTTCTCATTGGAGGAAAGTTTCCTTCACTTAAGGGACCTTTTTGGAGAGGTATAGTGCTCATTTCAGATCTATGGTAGCATACCACACATTTCTCCAACATTCCCAGCGTTGTTCCAGCTAGGGAATGCGTTATTTTGGAGGTAGCTTCAATAGTTGGTCTAAGTGGCTCCGTTGCAGTGTTTTCTTGTGATTAAAAGGTCCAACCTTTCATGGGAGGAAGCCATTGAGGGATCTACATCAGATCAGACACCTTTCAGCCTTCTACACTCTTATGTTTCAGTGTTGCAGTGATTATTCATTAATTTTCTGAAGATCACATTTGTATGCAGAGTGTTTGGCAAGAAACCCTTCCCGGGTTCTCTTGTATTTGTATAAAGGAGACTAGATCTCAATTTATGAGCATGATTGTATAATATATGAGTAGATATATTTGTCTTCTTAATTTCTGAGTTAAAACCCTCTTTAGACTATGCAGTCACTTTTATGTAGAATTCCTTGTGTTGCAGTGTTCGGGGTTTTTGGTCATTTTCAGCTACACTAGTGTGGGAGATCTGTTTAACCCACCTAGTTTGATTTGTTTCATCTCTATTCTTGGATTTAGGTTTTATATTGATTGATCTATAGGATCCAAGAGTTCATTTCACTATTTTATTGCATATGTTGTTGGGAATGCGTTTTTAGTGCATGCTTGCTGAGCTGTTCCAATTTTGGAATATTACAGTGGTATCAGAGCTTCAATCTTGGCTCAGCTTGTGGATATTAGGCCATTACACTTTCAGGAGAGATGGACAGAAAACATAAGGCTTCAGTTTGTGAAGGGAGAAAGGAAGACAAGCTTACAAAGCCTCTTCCAAAATATATGCAAAGTTTTCAAGGAGAGCTGAAGAAAATGAGAATGGAGATGGGATCTCCAAAGGAGTTTGGATTTAGAGCTGAATCTAGATTTGCACATGGTGAGTGTGAGCATGCAGCTACACACCATGATGCACAACATAGTCAAGTGCCCAGATTTATCTTGAGATGGATAAAAAGGAGGAAGAATGCCTAAGAGAAGGACTCTTAGTGATTTGTTGCAGGAGTATGAATCTCAAACTGAGAGGTTTAGAGATCATACTAATTTCCAAGAGTTCTACAAGATCCAGGTGGAGAAGAGCAAGCAGTAGGATGCAGGTAGATTTCTTCTATCTACTTTTGCCGGATCACCTACATGTTTAGCTGGAGCTGGGTGAAGGAGCTAAACTCCTATTTTCAGCAGCACCATATTTCTGAAGATGAAGTCATCAGAGTTGCAGCGCTTCATTTGAGAGGTAAGGCCCATGCATGGTGGATTTTTGAATCTTGTTCTTGGAAAAATGAAAATACTTCCTCTTATGCAAGATTCATTGAAACATTGGTGGGAAGGTTTGATGGAAAACTTCCTAAGGCGCATAAGCAAGAAAAAATTAAGAAAACAAAAACCTTGCATGTGATGGGGGAGACTGCACTTCAGAAAACCATGGGAGAAGCTGACATCTTGCTGGAGGCAAACCCTCTAGTTCATATTCCTAAACAAGAGGGCATGGGGATCACTTTTTCACAAGGGGATCCAATTGTTGAGATGTTTCCTACACACATTGATGAAGAAGAGGGCAATAGCGCTGTCACATCTAGAGCACATCCAGGACCTCATGCAGAGGGAGGAGGAGCAAATGCGCCAACAAGAGGGATTCTTGTACCCTTGCAAGGAATTCCCCATGATCTCATACATAGAGGTCCCAGCAAAATCAATGAGAAACATGATTGTGCAACATTGCAGCTGGAAGGAGGAGGTGGAGAGGAAGAGAAACATCACTTGATGAGAGGAACACACCCTTCTCTATTTCAGAAAGCTAATGCAAGGAAGAGGCAGAATGTATTGCGCTGTGAAGGCAAGGGCAAGATTTCCCAACCATATGTATAGTCCACTCTTGAAATTGATGTCTCACTACATGGAGGCATTCCACCTGGGAGGCCACTAGATCTAGCATTGATGAAAGACATCTTGTCTTTGGATTCACCGCTCTTAGATTTTGGAGAGGTGAAGATTTTGGAGGAGAACTTAGGCATGGGGGATGTTAAGGTGGCAGGTAGTAACAGAAGGAGAGCTTCACATGCCAGATCACCAGCGCTGTCTCTTAGGAGGATTGATCCTTATTGGAGATCTCAGCTTTTAGTAGAGTACTCCAAGGATCTTGGTGCATGCATGGTTCTCGATGACTGGGATAGAGATGATGAGTATATGGTGGATGATATGGTCATCTATTCACATGGTAGAGTCTTCTTGACTAGAGCTTCTAGTCTCAAGGAGAAACTGCTACATGCAGCACATGAGGATTTCTTTTCGATCCATTTTGATGCATATCTTTCCTTGGCAGAGGAGTTCATTTGGGAGGGAATTTAGCATGACATATTTCAGCATATGGAGAGATGCATAGCCTAGATGGTGATGGAGAGGATGTCACAAACACTTCCCTACCCATTGGAGGTGAGGGAGAGACTCCAGTTGAGCCATTTCAGCTCAAGAACTCAAGTACATGATGGAGGAGGTATAATTTCACATTTTGTATTGTACTTCTTTTCCTGGTTTGAGCAGCATGATGTATCAAGAAGGATTATCTCTTCTTGCATATTGTATGATGATGTAATTGTAGCTACTTGTAGCATTTATTTTTCCTATATTTTTGGTGGATTGTGGAGGAAGCCACATGATTCTTGGTGTGCACCATTGACACCATATTGTAACTTCATGTTTTCATCTTATGAGATGATTGTGGCAGTAAACAAGTGGCTGGTGAAGCACTTGTTATTTCTTATTTTGATGCAGGCAAGGGATGCACTGTGTTGGTTCCATGAGTGGAACTATGATTCACTCTCCGGTTGTCACTTGGAAACTTGTTCTCATTGTACTTTGCTTTCATGTATTGCTGATATGTTTATGTTAATGGGGAGCTTTGTTTTGGGAGTGGGCCTGAGATTGAAGATGCCCATTGGGAGAATGATTCTCACCACTTTACATGTTGTACATTTCAGGAGGAACCATGGGAAAACCATGATTGCCACATCACATTTTTTCCCTTCTTGTGGGAGGAACCACTTGAAGAGCTTGAGGAGGCACTTCATGGCTGAATTTCTTCATGGGGGAGCTTGGGCCATTCTTGGAGGCCATGTTATTTCAGACCAAGGACAGAGGCAGCCCCATGTTTACCATAAATGGATAGAGAAACCATTTGGATGGCATAATCCAATCTCTCCATGCAGCCCCAACACATTGTACAAAACTGGGGTTGGTGATTCTTTTGATGAGCTACCTAGGATGGCTCATTTCATTTGGATGATAGCATGGGTGAGGGAGTTACTCATTCACCATGTTTGCCATAACTCCTACTTTGTGGAGGCCATGAGACAACAAACAGGTTTCCATTCACACTTTCCACCTCTGATTGATGTAGGCCATTTGGTATTTCACACTTGGGAGGAAACTTTGGATGATAGTTTTATTGCAGATTATCTTGATGCAGTGATGGAGGCCATTGATGGGAGGCCACATGAGGAGGAGGGGAGAAATTTTTCTCTCCCTATGCATTTTCTTGAGGACAAGCAAAGATTTTGGAGGGGAGGACTGTAATGTTCCCAAAATTTAGCCTCAAAGCTAAATGGAACATTAGAGTTAGTAGTACCATTAGCTGGTGAATAAATGGGTGGAAAAGCCCTTAAGTCTAATAAGGAGGAATAAACACACCTCAAGTGTGAAAGGAGGCACTCTTTGTAGCTTAATAAAACACCTCCATGTGTGAACAGGGATATTATCAAGTTGATTCAGTCCACTTTGACTAAGTCAACAGTGCAGTTGTGGAGGAGGAGAAATCAAAGAAGGAATAACGCAGTTTTGGAGGGAGGGGAATATTTTGATAGAGATGACCTAATTGAGTGGGGCCAAGGGAAAGAAAACTCATAAATTATTTAAGGAAGAGGATAGAAGCATTGTTCTTCATGTTTTAGATTGTTATTTTGTCTGCTCAGACCTTTTGCTGCCTTTGTTGCATAGCAGAGTTGTAGTGTTGTTTAGCACCGGGTGTTCCCGAGAGATAATCCCACCTCTTTCCTTGAGGAGCCCCTTGGGGAGAGTTTGCATTCATCATTCCACATTAGGTTTTCAGGCCAAGCTTCAACCAACTTCATCAGCACAGTTTCTACAAGTTATTGTGCAGTGTTGCTGGGTGCAGCAGTGGAAGGGATTGGAATCCCGGTCTCTGAGTTAGTTTCTCATTGGAGGAAGGTTTCCTTCACTTGAGGGACCTTTTTGGAGAGGTCTAGTGCTCATTTCAGATCTGTGGTAGCATACCACACATTTCCCCAACATTCCCAGTGCTATTCCAGCTAGAGAATGCGTTATTTTAGAGGCAGCTTCAATAGTTGGTCTAAGTGGCTCCGTTGTAGTGTTTTCTTGTGATTGAAAGGTCCAACCTTTCATGGGAGGAAGCCCTTGAGGGATATACATCAGATCAGACACCTTTAAGCCTTATACACTCTTATGCTTCATTGTTTCAGTGATTATTCAGTAATTTTCTGAAGATCACATTTGTATGCAGAGTGTTTAGCAAGAAACCCTTCCCGGGTTCTCTTGTATTTGTATAAAGGAGACTAGATCTCAGTTTATGAGCATGATTGTCTAATATATGAGTAGATCTATTTGTCTTCTTAATTTCTGAGTTAAAACCCTCTTTAGATTGCGCAGTCACTTTTATGCAAAATTCCTTGTGTTGCAGTGTTTGGGGTTTCTGGTAATTTTCAGCTACACTAGTGTGGGGGATCTGTTTAACCCACCTAGTTTGATTTGTTTCATTTCTATTCTTGGATTTAGGTTGTATATTCACTTATCTACAGGATCCAAGAGTTCATTTCACTATTTTATTGCATATGTTGCTGGGAATGCGTTTTTAGTGCATGCTTGCTGATTTGTTCCAATTTTGGAATATTACATACAAGATCATGGGATTGTGAGTCATCCACTGCCCCCTGGTTTTCTAACCAATTTCTGATTTTATTTCCTTCCTGTTTGGTGTGAGTAGGGATGACATAAGAAAATGAGAGTAGAAGGTCATTGGCGTGGGAACTTTGAACTTCTAGTTGCTAACTTCTAATAATTTTTTCCATTGGAACACCATGAAGGATCTTCTAAGTCATTTTGATCACCATATATGAGTCTCTAGTAATATAAATTTTGGGATGTTTTTCATTTTAGCCATCATCAATATTTTTTCAAGGATAGTCAGTTCTGTGACATTGTTTTTTATGTAGACACATGGAGCTAGGAAAATTCCCATAGGTTGGCCAATCCTGTCCATTAGGATTTCACCATAACCAGTCAGACCCAGATTTCCTTTCGAGGCCCTATCAAAATTAATGATTATGAATCCCTCAAGGGGAGGAATGAACATGAAGGGGGAAGAGATGTGATCGAGGGGGTGGTGGGGACTCCAGGGGGAAACATCTTTGGGGACATATTGATCTAGGATCAAATCCTCCTCTTGACTATATTTCTAATCTTCTTCCATCCAAGGCTTCGATAAGATGGTCTCCCTTTTATTGTCTTTATTAATCTTCCAGATCTATTGCAGAGGGGTGTCTTGGTCTTTAAAAAAATGTATGTTGTGACTTTTCCATATGTTCCACAGTAGGAAGCCTAGGGAAGGGATCCATGTCGGATTATTGATAGGTTTCTTAAAGGGACAAATCCACCATTTCTCAATAGTTTCAATCAGACTATTTGGGGAGCGATCTGAATTTATGAAATTTCTCTAGACCCAATACCAAAGAGTATTTGTTTTTTGACATGTGTTAATAATGTGTTTCATGCTCTATTCTTCTTATTGACAAAGTGGGAATTTGGAAGGTCCAGTAAACCCCTTCTTTAGAATATTATTCCAAGTAAGAAGACACTTCCTATACAGAATCCATAGGAAGTGAGCAACCTTCGGCAAAAGTTTGAATGTCTAGATCTTACGCCATATGGGATATCTTGGCAGGGAATGGTGATCTATGACAAGGGAATATGCTTCTTTAATTGAGAACATCCCTGTTGATTTATATCCCCACCAGATTTTGTTTGGCCTTTGAGAAAATAGGATGTTTCTTTCCTTTAGCATGTCCTTTAACGACTCCCAATCTGGTATAGTTTTTGAGCCCTTTCAATCATCCTTTTTTTTCTATTGCCTTCGCTCTTCATTTGAGCTTGCATTCTACCAACAATCCATGACTCTATGGGAATTTATGGATTGAAAAAAGTTTTTGAATGGGGCCAAACCTAGAATATTATCTAGCTTGGGGAGTTTCTTCCATGAGTCCTTCCAGAAGAGAGTTGAGTCACCTTTATGAGTTTCCCAGAAAATGTGGTCTTTTACAATCTCTTTGTTCTTGTAAGCAAGATTCCAAACTAGAGAGCCTGTGGCGAGGTTGCTACATCGAATGATACCTTCTTGGTTTCGACCTTTGGCATATTTTTGGTTCCATATTTTCTTTCATAATTCATTCCCCCCCTGAATCTAGAACCACCAAAGCTTTTCTCCCATCACTTTGTTTAAGGTTTCTGGATCTTTGAGCCCCAACTCACCATTAAGCTTTGGCAGGCACAACTTTTCCCATGAAACTAGCACTCATTTTCACTGAGAGTTCGTACCCTACCATAAACAATTTCAAAATATTTCCACCAGTTCTTGATGTATGCCTCTTGGGGCTAGCGAGACCAAAAGTAGATATAGAGGGATGACTTGTAAAACTTCCTTCAGTAATGTTGCTCTTCGTGGAAGATTAAGGGAACGAAAGGTCTAAGAAGATAACTTCTTATCTAATTTGTGGCAGATATCCTTGGATCATGTGATCCTTAATTGATTCGCCACCAAAGGAAGACCTAGATATTTTCAGTGGAGGGTTCCAACTGAGAAATCCATAATTCTAGCTAGATGTATTTGGATCTAGATAGGGGTGTTCAAGAGAAATATACTTGATTTTTCTTTATTAAGAGACATACATGTGCCTAGCTCAAACTTCTCCAAGATGGCACATAGAGCGATTCATGAATTTTTAGTTCCCCAAAGAGAAGGTTAGCATCGACAAATTTTTGGTGCATCTCTAAGTGGCCAATGTCACGGATATTTATTCCTTTGATTTGACCCATTTACTTTTCCTCCTTGATCATTCAACCTAGGCCTTTTGCTTCAATGATGAACATGAATAGGGAGAGGGGATCTCCTTGTCACAAGACACAACTAGATCAGAAGGTTCTGGAGGGGGAACCATTGAGCATGATCGAAAATAATGGTGTGGCCACCAACGACTGAACCCAACCTACCTACTATTTCGAGAAGCCAAAGGCCTCCAATGTCTGGAAGAGGAATTGCCAATTCAAGTGATCATATTACTTGGAGATGTACAACTTCATCAACATCCCAGAACATCGTTGGGATTTGATCGAATAGATTATTTCATATGTCGATATTATGCCATCTAGGATCATCCTCCCCTCTACAAAACACGTCTGCCCCGGCTTAATGATGAGATTCAAAAGGGTTTTTAATATGTGAATGCTAGGTCCCTATATTACTAGTGTAGCCCCTTATTGTTGGTAGTGTAGCCCCCTTATTGTTATTATTGTGCCCCATAAAAGCCACTATTTTTATTGTTTTTCCCTTACATTATTATTGTTAGGTCAGCTAGGCTTATATTTTGACCCCATGGACTCCTATATATAGAAAGGAGTTCTTTTCATTTGTATCATCCAATAATTGTTCATTTATGTAATGTAAAGGAGGTTTCCCCCTCGAAGTAGCTTATTTCTAAGGCATTGATCTCTCTTTTCTTCTATTTTTGGAGTTGTTTTCATAATATTTGGTATCAGAGCTTTGGATTCTAGGGTTTCGCTGCTTCAAATAGGTCATCGTGGAATTTTCGCTATAAATTTTTTTCTACGAAGGTTCAGATGATAAAAAAAAAACTCGTTTGCAAAGAAATCCTAAGGAACATCGTGTAAAAATTTCATATCTTGGTTCACAATATTTTAGGAGATGTGATATGTGGAATTTATGGTTTTTGCAGGCTCCTGAATTTCATCTAAAAGAGGTGACCTTGGGAAAAGCACCATAACTCTCTCTCTAAGAATTGAATTGGAATTCTATAAAAAGTGGTCGAAATTACACAAACTGTAGTTTCCTATGTATCAATTTTAGAGCCGAAGGAGGGAACAATTACACGTTTCATGCCATAAAATTTCTCTCTACTGAACGAATCAATAATTAGGTCATTCTAGGAGATTGGTTATAACTTTTTCTTGAAGAATCCCAATCAGCTCAGACCTATGGCATTGGAAAGAATATTCAGAGGGATACTACAGGACCGAAGATAAAATCTCAGGGATCCGAAATTACAGAGATATATCAGTTTCAATATCGATCTCCTCAAAATCAACAAAAAGGTGTGTATTTTTTTCGAAGTTCATAAGTCTTGTTTGAAAAAATAGTTTGAAGTGATTCCAAGGGAATATTGAAGCATATATATCAGTATTGGGTTCTAAAATTCCCCCTAAAAATAATTCAACACCAATTAAGCCCTAAGAATACACTATTATGACTCATGAAGAGGAAGAAGTGCAACATGATATATTAAAATTACAAGAGCAAGTGCACCAAATTTCACTCTTGCAAAAAGCAACAAAAAATGAAATGGAAGTTTTGAAGAAAGGCATGGAAGCTAAGATGGACAGTTTGAAGAAAGGCGTGGAAGCTAATATGGATGGGTTTAAGAAAGGCGTGGAAGCTAAGATGGATGGTTTGAATAATGGAATGGAAGCTAAGATGGATGACATAGAAGCTAACATGGAAGACATGAATAATGATCTAAAAGTAGATATGGAAGGTTTGAAGGAAGGTTTGACAAAGTTAATACAACAAATGATTCCTAATGGCGAAAAGGAAGTAGAGGAAACTCATGATGAGAACAAAATAAATGTTAATCGTGATTTCATAAACTCTAATGTTGGATTGAAGACCCACCATATTCCAAATATCGATATGAGGAAGTTTGATGGCAAGTATCCCATAACATGGATACTACAGATGGAGAAATATTTTGATCTCCATAATGTGCAAAACACACAAAAGGTACGCATTGCAACTTTATATTTAGAACACAATACATTTGTATGGTATCGATGGCTTTTTTCCCATAAAAAAATTATCACTTGGTCAATTTTTACAGAGGAAATGATAGCACATTATGAGGATACAGAGAGCAACACCTTCTTTACCCAATTGATAAATCTAAAACAAAAGGGTTCAATGGTGGAGCACATTGAGTACTTCCAAAAATTGAATATAAGGGTAACTGAAATTCTAGAGGAACACAAGATTGATGTCTTCCTAGGGGCTTTAAAGGATAACATCCAACATGAGGTTCGTCGTTGGGAACCTGATTCATTGGAGAAGGCATTCAGGTTGGAAAGAAAAAATGAATGTAAAATTATGGCAACAAGGAAGCCTACCAGTCACATCTATAAAGATGGAAGTGTTGCTACTCCTAAACTTCCACAACCTACAAGGTTGACCCCACAACAATTGGAAGAAAAAAGAACAAAAGGGCTTTGCTACAATTGTGATAGAAAATACACTAAAGGTGATAAGTATGTTGAGAAAAATATATTTTACATAGATTGTGAGGAGGAGGAAGAAAATGAACAAGAAACTTCAAAAGAAGAGGATATACACTGGGAACCAACCCTAGAGAAAGAAGAAATGAGTCCGACCATATCATGTAATGCATTGGCATGAATTACCACTCCAAAAAATCTCAAGATATAAGGACATATCAAGAATAAAAAGGTAAGAGTGTTGATTGATTCGGGTAGTACCCATAATTTTATTCATTGTAAGGTAGCCAAGGAATTGAATTACTTCTTATACCCAGAACACGAGTGTCAAGTGATGGTTACAAATGGAGGAACTATAAATTTATATGGAAAATTCCATAATATAAAGTTAACCATGGGGGAATATGTATTGAATATTCTAATGCTTTCCATTCAAATGGGAGGTGTTGACGTTGTACTAGGAGTACAATGGTTACAATCTTTGGGGATGATAGCTTTTAATTTTCAAGAACTTTTCTTGAATTTTTTTTCGGAAGGAAAGGAAGTTGAATTACGGGATATTGCAGGGAAGCCGGGAAATATAATAAGCTCTAATTTTATGACAAATATTCTAAAGAAATAACAATGAGGCGTGATTGCACAATTATGCTCACTAGAATTTCCAACAGAAAAATCATATATTTCTCCATATCTCCAAAAATTCTTAGAAAATCATTCCAAGGTGTTTGAAACTCCCAAAGGACTCCCACATATTCATGATCATGATCATGCTATTCATTTGATTCCAGGAAGTGTTCCTCCAAACATTAGGGCTTACATATATCCTTATGTCCTAACGAGCGAAATTGAACGTATGATTGCAGAAATGTTAGAGGTTGGTATAATTCAACCTAGTCAAAGTTCTTTCTCTGCTCCAGTAGTATTGGTGCACAAGAAGGATGGATCATGGCGCATGTGTCCAGATTATAGGGAGCTTAATAAGCTCACTATTAAAGATAAATTTCTCATTCCTGTGATTGATGAATTATTGGATGAATTACATGGAGCAATTTATTTTACCAAGTTGGATCTTCATTCTTCATATCATCAAATTAGAATGAAGGCTGAAGATATTCCGAAAACAAAATTTTGAAATCATGAGGGTCATTATGAATTTTTGGTCTTGCCTTTTGGCCTTACTAATGTGCCTTCTACACTTCAAGGGTTGATTAATTCCATTGTCAAATCCTTCCTTAGAAAATTTGTGTTAGAAAATTGGAGGAGAAAAAATTATATGCAAAAACCTCCAAATGTTTCTTTGGAGTACAAGAGGTGGAATATCTGGGTCATATTGTATCTCAAGAGGGTATTAAGGTAGACCCTAACAAAATTAAAGCCATTATGGAATGGAAAGTTCCCACAACCATAAAGCAGTTGTGAGGATTTCCTGGACGAACAGGGTATTATCGCAAGTTTGTTAAGAATTATGGGAGAAGAGAAACACCTCTAACAACATTATCAAAGAAAGATGGATTTTCATGGACTCCTGAAGCAACTAAGGCCTTTGAACATCTTAAAGAGGCAATGTGCCTAGCACCGGTCTTAGCTACGCCAGACTTCACAAAAATCTTTATTGTGGAATGTGATGCCTCGAGAAATGGAATTGGTGTTGTTTTAATGAAAGAAGGAAGACCCATTGCTTGAAAGTCTTCCAATTAAAGGACAGTGTTTACAGAAAGCTATTTATGAGAAGGAAATGTTGGCAATACTACATGCAATAAAGAAATGGCGACCTTACCTAATGGGAAGACACTTCAAGGTAAAAATTGATCATGATAGTCTTGAATACTTTTTGGAAAAAAGAATATCTTCAGAAGAGCAGAACAAATGGGTCACAAATATGTTGGGTTATGACTTTGAAATCATATACAAAAAGGGGAAGCTAAATGTTGTCGCAGATGCACTCTCAAGAAAGGATGAAGAGGTGGAAGAATTTCTTTGTGCCATTTCTATTATCCAACCAGATTGGATAATCGAAGAAAGGGATGAATGAAATAATGATGAATAAGTGTGGACACTTATTCAAAAGTTGCAGCAAGATCCTAGTACATCTGATACATTTAGTTGGAAAAATTATTCCTTCTGGTACAAAGATTGCTTATATCTTTGTAAGAATTCCCAACTAAAACAAAAGATTCTTTTGGGATTGCACACCTCTCCCTTAGGAGGACACTCAATTTTTTTAAAAACTTACCACTGGGTGAAGAAATAATTTTTTGGGATGGCCTTAAATATGATATTCAAAATTTTGTGGCAGAGTGTTTGGTTTTCCAGCAAAATAAAGTTGAGACAATTAAGACCACGGATCTGCTACATCCTTTATCCATTCCAAGTCAACGTTGGGAGGAGGTTTCAATGGATTTTATCATAGGTTTACCTAAGTCCGAAGGAAAGTGTGTCAACATGGTGGTAGCTGATAGACTTACCAAGTATGCACACTTTTGTGCATTATCTCATCCATTTAAGGCAAGTATAGTTGCTACTGCATTTATGGAAACAATTCAAAAGCTACATGGAAACCCAAATCTTATTGTAAGAAACAAAGATCCCATTTTTTACTGGAAATTTTTGGACGTAATTATTTTCTTGTTTGGGTACTCAACTAGCTCATAGCTCATCTTATCATCTTCAATCCGATGGGAAAACTGAAATAATGAACACATTTTTGGAAGGATATCTTCATTGTTTTGTATCTGATAAACAAACACTTTGGGTCAGGTGGTTACCTCTGGCTAAATGGTGGTATAACACTTCCTTCCATACTGCAACAAAAATGACCCCATTTATGGAACTTTATGGATATCATCCACCATCCATCACATCATCTTTAAGAGAAAATTGTAAGGTTCAAGCAGTGGAAGATCACATTAAAAATCAACAACAAGTTCTCCAACTCTTAAAGGATAACCTAAATTTTGGCACAAAATCGAATGAAACAACAGGCATATCAACATCGCAGCGAGAGGAGTTTTGGTGTAGGAGACTGGGTATTTTTACGGCTACAACCATACAAGAAAATTTCCCTCAAGAAAGCTAAGAAGGATAAAAAATTATCCCTAAAGTACTATGGTCCTTACAAGGTTTTGCAAAAGATTGGTACTATGGCATACAAATTGGAGCTTCTGGCTTCTTCTCAAGTGCACCCAGTTTTCCATGTTTTGTGCTTAAAGAAGGTTGTAGGTGACAAAATTCCAGTTCAAACAATATTGCCAGAACTTGATGAGGAAGGAAAAAATATATTGGAACCTGAAGCAGTCACAGAAGCAAGAACTCGACAGCTACGATTAATTTTAGAGTATCTCATCAAGTGGAAGAACTTACCCACTGAAGATTCCACATGGGAGGATGAGAATTTTATATAGAAGCATCCAAATCTACTCAAGCGTTGAGGAAAACACTTTTTTGAAGGAGAGGGGCATGTTAAGTCCCTATATTAGTAGTGTATCCCCTTATTTTTGGTAGTGTAGCCCCCATACTGTTATTATTATGCCCCAGAAAAGCCACTATTGTTATTGTTGTGCCCTTACATTATTATTGTTAGGTCGGCTAGGATTATACTGCGAACCCATGGACTCCTGTATATAGAAAGGAGGTTTTTTCATTTGTATCATCCAATAATTGTTCATTTATGTAATGTAAAGGAGGTTTCCCCCTCGAAGTGGCTTATTTCTAAGGTGTTGATCTCTCTTTTCTTCTATTTTTGGAGTTGGTTTCATAACAGTGAACTACGAGGGAATAGATTAATTTATATATGACATTTCATAATGAAATGGTTCTATAGCCACTATGGCTATTTGCCTCATGCGATTTTGGGATCAGTGTCAGGAAGGTTTCATTCAGTCTAGACCAAATCTGTTACTTCCACTAGTAAAAAATGATGAAATTAATGACCAGGTGACTAAAAAATTTAGTCACTGCAATTATTTTAAGTGAATTACTACTAAATTTGAGCAATTTTAAGTGATCGAACTAAAAATGACTAACTTAAATGACTAATTTAGTCTAGGAATAAAATATACGACTAGATAATAAGTGACTAAACTAAAAACGACTAACTTAAATGACTAATTTAGTCTAGGAATAAAATATACAACTAGATAATAAGTGACTAAGCTAAAAGCGACTAACTTAAATGACTAATTTAGTTTAGGGATAAAATATATGACTAGATAATAAGTGACTAAACTAAAAGTGACTAACTTAAATGACTAATTTAGTCTAGGATTAAAATATATGACTAGATAATAAGTGACAAAATTAATAATGATTAATGTAAATGAATATTATAGTCCAAGAATAAAAACATGATCGAATAAAAAGTACAACAAGTATATGAATTAGTCATTTATGTGAGTAATTTTTAGTTATGTCACTCTATAAATAGAAAATTACAATTTTGATACCGAAGTGTTACATTTCACTACAGGGGTCTCTGAATCCATTTGCAGTGTTGAAATTTAGAGACAAAGGGGTCTCTGTATTTATAGTGTTAAAATTCTAAATACCCCTTTGTCTCTAAATTTTAACACTACAAATGGATTCATTTACAATTAACATAATTGCATGTATCATCTATTTACTTTACACTAATGCCTTCATGATAATTTTAGTAAAGATAATATTTAGATAGCCAAATTAATATTTATATTTATGTGTAATCTTTGGCCATAAATTAGTTTAATTTTTAAACTTTATTGATTTATGTTAAAAGTGTGAGCTCATTTAAATCTAGTATTAAATCGTCATATTCGCATTACATAAATATTAGATAGATACGCCTAAAGTATATATTTATAGACCTATTTAGTAAATAAGTATGAACCTTAATTATTATTTTTAATGTTGTATGAACCTTTGTTTTTTTGCAAGTCAATGTTCTATTCATGTAGGAAAAAAGAAGTACATAATGCAGCTTACAAAACAGGTGGTCTCACCCCGACTAGGTTTGTTGACCAAAATTTGCACCAGATGACAAAAATACAAAAGAGTGACTAGGGACATTTTCCATAAACGATTGGGCCAGAGGCACCTAAACACATATAAAACATAAAGAACACCACATAGCATACTAGTCGTACAACATGATGGATGCAGGGTTGTCGGGGCTGTTTCTGGAGGCGGTGGAGGACAAAAGTCACATTGAACGTGCCCTGCAAAGTGTGCCAACCAAGTGTCCATCTTTTTTACTTTCTCATGAGTGAGTTGATCATTTTGGCCTCACCAAACCACTACCAGTCTCTTATGGATTTGGCATTGTAAATATTGCATTCGGTCCAATGTTGCCATCTTTTGTATGCTCCTCAAACACATGGACTTGCATAAATTTTGGTGGGTAGCAACCACTAGTAAGTCTACACATTTACAATTTTACCCCTACACAAGTATTGATAAGTCTTAGTAAATATGTTTAGTTACATCTTATTCCTATCCATTTTTGATGCATAGACTTGCTTAAATGATGGGAAGTAAATGATGGTAAATATGTTATTTACTTACTTCAAAGCTTAAGATTGAAAAATCACTACAAAATATCTAAAAATAACACAATAGTTATATTACAACCATATCCATAAATTATGGCATAAAATATGTGAGTGAATCCACATAACATTATCTTCTCTAAACGCTGTAATAAGGCCAAATTACCGTCCAATCAAATGTTTGAAAATTTTCCTAATAATATTGAAAAATAAATATTTATTTTTCAAAGTTGAACATTGCAAGTAAATACTAAACTAATAGTTGTCAACATACAAATTGATTACTAGGGCCCTCCCTTTGTAGAGACTAATAAAGCATTGGACAACTTCTAAAATATTATGGGTTGAAAGAATTTGCCATCTTTATGACACCAAGAGAGTTATAAATAAATATTACTTTATCTTGAAATGTCCTATACACACCCACATTAGATCACAATTCAAACTATCATTATTTTAACTTATTAATGCATCACAATTATAAATTCAGAAATACTTATATTTTTTATATATAATTTTTTTTTACAATAAAAAATTAAATTATATATTTAAAAATATAAACTAACTATTTAAACCTAAGATACCTACTATTATTTTAACCTTTTAATTCATCACAATTATAAATTAGAAATATTTATCTTTTTTATATATAATTTTTTTTACAATAAAATATCAAATTATATATTTAAAAAAATATCAATTAAATATTTAAACCCAAGATACCTACCATTATCTTAATTTATTAATTCATCACAACTATAAATTTAAAAATATTTATCTTTTTTATATATAATTTTTTTTACAATGAAAAATTAAATTATATATTTAAAAATATAAAATAAATATTTAAACCCAAGTACCAATGTACCAATGAAAAATAAATTTTTACCCCAAACTCCTCAAAAACGCTCTCATTACAACTCACTACACCCACTCAATTCCAGCGCACATGAAAGAACACAATGCACGGGAAAAAAATATACAAACACTGAGCGGGAAGAAAATATACAAAAGAGAGCACACTACGCGGGAAGCAGATATACAGAGAAAGAGCACACTGCAGGAAATTCCTGGAGTGCTTTTGCTGTCAAATTTTCCTCCATATTCTCCTCGGCGACCGCCACGGTCCAGGACTGCGTTGGAGCTTCTTCCGCCAAATTTAGAGCCAAGACGGCCCCATTTGCCATGAACAACAAAACACAAACCATGGACGAAGAGGTAGCAGATTCGATTATCACAAATTTATAATCAAGTCGGATTGCCCCGAAGTGCAGATTTTGTTTATATCCAGTTCCAGTATTTCTTATTTCTTGATTCAAATGCAGGGAAAAAATCCCGGGAAGAAGACGCACTACTTTCCACTGGATTCGTAACGGAAAGCCGTGGCAGGAATTAGGCATAGAATGGAGTAGTTCCATCAGGACCACCGCTGGATTTCGTTCCATCAATTCCTGCCAAAGAGCTCAATTACCGTGCTGACTGAAAAATCCCTCTGGAACAAGTAAGTATGCAAGAATCCGATTTTGTTGCTTTTTGAATGTCAGTTCAAATCCCATTTTGAACTGGCCTGGATAGATGCCCATCTAAATTTCAATAACTTTTTGAATCAGTAGTCTGTTATGTTATGCAATCTGAATTTTACCCAGTGGGGATTACCTTAGAAGTTATACAGCTGGTTATGTTTAGATAAATTTCTTAATCACAATGTACCAAGTTTTATATGGTGAATCCCTGAGATGGAGTTATAAAGTAAATTTTCTCATAATGTACCAATTCATCATAGCGAAATTATTTTACATTATCAGAGGCAAAATTGCCCAGCACCCCAACCCCCCAAGAAGGCAAGACATTTTCCATGTTATTGTTGTTGAATTTTTTTTTAAGATATCCATCTGCAAAAACCTGGATATATGAAAAAAATTTCAAGAGCATTAACATGGAAAATGTCTTGCCTTTCCTAGGTTTCCAAAGCTTTTGCAGCCAATTATGCTGACATGCCATACTTCTGCACACAATTATTGTAATATGCCAAATGTTTGCATCTTTTTATGTTAAGAGAAATGAAAAATCAGATATGTAAGCTGTTCCTAGCAACAAAGTAGAAGAGTAAGACACTCCTGAAGTGGATTTTCTGTTTGGAGCTGGTGAAACTTAGGGCTCAAACCTAATTCCATGCTTATTAGGTATTCGTGTTCTATCTTTGTCTTGCAAAGCCACTCATAGCTTTTGATCAATGCCATCCATGCTCTTAGAATTTCGCTCATAGCAGTCTTGGCGCTCGGAGGCATTAATGAATGGATCGTTCTACATTGATGTGGCTTCTCTAACTAGTGACGAAACTAGTAATAATGGTAGCATTAGGTCAAGGCATTAATGCGAATGAGGCAAAATAACGAAGTAGAACCAAATATCTGCATGCACAGGCATTGCTTGACCACTCGTCAAGACAAAACTGATGCACTAGCACCGCTTGACCACTCGTCAAGACAAAACTGTGGCTATCTGCATATACTGTCACCGCTTGATTGTATTCATCTACTGGCATTGCTTACCATCTGCATCTACTACCATTGATTGACTTATAGTGCCTCATTTATTGTTGTTGTTGTAGGCTATGGATATCTTGGTTGTGATGGTCTATCTCTTTGTATTGCTCATTGTTGCTTGTTGTGAAGGTCATGAATGCTTCCTAATTAGTTTTCCACAAGCCAGAGCATTTTGCTATCTTGACCTTTGCTTACCGTAGAGGATATATTCTTGTAGAGGATGTATTCTCAGATAAGGAAGCGCCAAGCTGCTCCCATACTACTGCATCCAACATGGACTCAGTGACATCGAATTCTTCAGTCCCTGTAGCAGCTTACTTTGAAGCTTTTGAATCATGTGGAGCACAGAACATCTGAAGCAAAAATTTCTTTTAGGTATGTACTATCATTTAAATGTTTGTTGTACCCATGTATAAGCCCTTATTAGAACATCACTATAGTCTGCAAAATGGTTCACACCTCCAAAAATGGAAAAATTAATTGTGGCTAAGTGAAAATGGGTAACAAATGGAATCCAAATCACATTGATTATCACAGTTTTTAAAATATGAATATATTTGAGTATACATATTTTCTATTTCTAGAAATTTCAACAATGCCATGATAAAAAATATTAAATTCTAAGTTTAAAAAATATTACATAGAAGTTACAGAATATATATTTGATTTTAAATGGAGGACATATGGTTGAACTGGCACAATTTAATACTCTGGGTATGAACACAATTGTGCCAATTTAATACTCTAGGCATGAACACAATTATCAAGGCATGAATACAATTCGAAAATATTGAAATAGACGATAAAGAAAAACTAAACCAACACACACTTGTTTTATTTAATCAACAAGTAAGATTCATTAGTATGAGCTTCCATTTATCATTATTCAATGATTGATATCCTTACCTCATGTTGCTTGCTATTTGGCTAGTGCATGCATTCTTTCGGTGCAGCAACTGACAATTTTCACGATGGGGTGGGGTGCGCCTGGCCTGTCAGAGGTAAGCTTGTTGTTATATCATTAATAAGAATGTCTGTCTAGTTGCGACCTGTTTCACAAAAAACGTGCCTTAATGAAGACTGCCTTGGGGTCCTATTGCCTAACCTAAGTCTAGTCTGAAAGGATCCTGCCTACTTCACCAAAGCCTATTTTAACGTGAGTCCGCCTCAAGGAGGTCCTTCTAATAATGGGCAATATTAAGTATGGTGTATGGATCCCCCACTTCGGTGATGAGGCCTATTTTCAGTAAGGTTTGAGTTCGGCAATAAGCTTTTTATTTAATAGCTGAACTGGGCAAGAATGTTACTTTCCCTTCGAGAGTATGGGCTGGGTGGAGAGGAAGATAAAGGTCACTTTCCCACTAGCCACATTCCAGCTCCGGGTTAATGCTCAGTATACAACCAACTATTTTGTTTGGACCTTCCAAATCTCCCTTGCCTTCCATTTCTCACAACTTCCTTCTCTCTAGAGTACTGGAAGTCAATTTTTTTTATTATCCCCATGCTAGTAACTGCATAGGGGTGCATATATAGCAATTCCAAAAGCCACGCAACTAACACTGTGTATCGGAAATCAATTTGTTTTATTCTCCTCGTGCTAGTAACCATGTAGGGGCGCATAGATAACAATGCCAAAAGCCACACAACCAACACTATGTATTGGAAATCATTTTTTTTTTATTCTCCCCGTGCTAGTAACCGCGTAGGGGCGCATAGAAAACAATGCCAAAAGCCACACAACCAACACTATGTACCTGATAATTGCCCATCCTTCACATGCGCAATAGAAAAACTCTATATATCCGATAAACCCTCCATAATTGCACTGGAAACGATGAGATTTGATATATTCACACTGGTTATCACGATTCAAGTGTCATTTTTCTACTCTAAAAGGAGCGTTGTCTTCATCCTCCATAGTTTACACCATGAGGTCATCTTGTTTTACTTCTGAACAAGTTGCAGCAAGGATACGACTGACTTCCAGGGGACTTTTTGCCAGATGATGGCCTTCTTTTGAGGCATTTTCAGTTAGAATTCTTGAGAGTATATGAATGAATTGGTTTTTGAGCCTTACCTATTCATTAATGCAAATCATTGTTAGACATGGGTTCATTCAAAGGTTGTACTAGTAAGCGAGGTGGATTATCCAAGTATGGTAATGAATGGAGCACTCAATGAACACGTGAAATGCATGAAAGCTCCAACTCAAGTCTTTTCCTTCCATCATTTCGTATAATAATAGACACAAATTACTTGCAAGGTGCCACATTATATGTCTATCTCATATCCCTATCTAAAAAAAGAATTGGCAATCCACTAAAAGTTATCCAATACACCAAAAATCGCATAAGGTCAAAAATAGATATACATCTTTATGATTGCAATACTTAGGCCACTAAACAAAACATCCATAAAAAATGTCAAAGCCTCCCCATAAAATTTCTGCAATGGATGGGTTCTCCTACTCCCCGCCATTAAACGAGAAGTAATTATTTCTGTCATGGATGGGCACTATTAAAAGACATGTAAACCATCTAAATTAAAAATAACTCTTATTAGGATAAAAATGACGTGGGAGCTTTAAAGGTTGTAAAATCAACTCTTCAGATCTCCTCCAAATAAACTAACAAACTCATATTTTCTTCTGCAAGACAAAAGTACAACGTGTGGCGATGGTATTACCCGATAAAAAGACAAAAGCACAAGCTGAATTTGCCTCATAAAGCTGTAGCGTATAATTATAAAACACAAGTAAAAATCCTACCACCCAATAATGATTTTAAAAGATCATGATATCCATCTCTCATAGGGACGAGGGGAAATCCTCCTATCATCGTGATTAAAAGGTGTAGCTCCTTGATAAAGATCAATTATTATAAACAAATGGGCAAAATCCCTAGGAATTTGGACAAATGAAAATCGCTTGCATGTCAAGTTCTACAGTGAAGACTTAATCTAAGTAAGAATGTATCAACCTCAAAAATGAGTTGAACAATCAATTTAATGTCATTATTATAGTAAATTACGGACAAAAATAAGCCTCTTAAAATTTAAAACCAAATATATCAAATTTCTATCCGAAGCATCCTCAAACAAACTAATTATATGTATTTCTGAGAGTAAAAACCTGAAAAAAATGTAATGGATTATTGAACAAGTCGATTAAGCCATACCTTTAAACAAAAAAAGTTGAGATTTCATGAAGAGCTGATAGCGATTTACAAAATAAATTCAAAGAAACTGAATAAATATTCATTTAAGAAAAAGTTAAAATATAGAGCAAAGCAATTTTATATGTTAATAAATTGGAAAATCGCTTATCACTTTTGTTAGGGATTGGCTTGGCATGAACCGAGTTGTTTCAACCCATTGCCAAGGGCGATAGAGCATAAGTATTCGCTCGAGGGACTCAAACAAAGTTACGCCTCAAACAATAAAGGCCATCAATTTCCGCAGGGGGTTGCTGGATTCATGATGACAAGAGCAAAGGTCATCAATTGTCGCAGGGGGTTGCTGGATGGGGAATCAAATCTAGAACATATCAATGAATTGGGAAGTGCTCACTCAACAACCTATCTGCCATTGATTATGAAGGGATAGAACCAGTGGTCCCATCAGTGGCACCTAATTTTGGGAGAGGAAAGCGGAAAGATATCGAGGGTTAGAAATGAACTAAAAACAAAACTTCATGTTTTTGACAAAAGCAGATCTCTCTTTGACGAGGGAGAAAAGAGACTGGCTTTCCTCATTTCAATACACGGTTGACACAGAAGCTTTTCCCTTAGATGGAAACGTAATGAAAGTCATTCAATCTGATTTTAAGCATTAGGGTATCTCACCCCTTCCAATAAATGCAATGACTAAAAAAAGGGGTCACACAGTTAGTTGTACACTGAGTAGCTTCTTTCTCCACACAACTATTCAGGAAACAATTGTGTAGTAGTGCAGGCAGATGCGCTGACAATTGCATGGCCGACAACATAGTTTTTGGTGAAACAACTTCACACCCTCCACGACTCCTTAGCAGACAATTTGGAAATGCACACAAAGGCAACTGAAAAAGTATGGTACAATAGGTAGCATACTTTTGATGAACCTTGGACACTACAGTACCTAAATCAACTCTTAAAAACTAAAATATTAAAGTTGATTTAACTAGCTGAGTAAAAAAATCAAAATATTAAAGCTGGGAAGATTGTTGACATAACTTATCTACTGTAGCAAGGCAATTGGAATATAGAGACCCACTTAGAATCTACAGATTTCTCAAGAAGTTTGTAATATCCCGTTTCAAGGATATCTCTCAAACACAAGCAAACTCCAACCAGAGATAGACTGGGAGGGCGTTTACCAGATATTTCACCTCTGAAAAGAGGGTGAGACCTGGAGGCTACCTGGCCCTTTCCAGACTCTGTCTAAGAGTATGGAGAAAACACACCAAATGGTATAGTAACTGAAATGCTCAAAGAGAGAGAAATAACAGTAGTGCAAGCATACAATAACATATTTCGAACATGTAACAAATACTCCATAAATATTGAGAGAATGCTAAGCCATTTTATTATACTGAGAAATATAAGGGAGCACAATAGGTGATCAGAGTGATGGCACCTAGACTTTCTCAAGGCAAGTGAAGAAATGCTCTCAGAATGACAAGGAAATGGCTGTTCTCTGATCTGCATCCAAGCTGCTGGAAAACTGCCGTGCAGCTGCTACTGCTGAAACAAAATGAGGATTTGGGGCTGCTCCCCACCTCGGAATGAGATGAAACCCTGGAATCTGCCTCTACTCACCAAACCCAGAAAAGCCCAGGAAGCATTTTTGAAATTGCCGACCCCCGAAAATCACCCCCTTGAGGATCTATGTTATCCTCCAAAGCTTTGCGTTGAGGTTGAATGGAAACTGCCAAAATACAGCCACAAACTCTACCAAAATCCTCTAATGGGCAAGGGCTGGCCCCTTGCTCAATCTCTAGGCTCGAATCCTCCAAAAGAAACCCAATCCGGAGCTCCCCAAGAATGGACTGCGTCCTCCCTCTCAAGACTGCACGGTCTCTGAATGCACTGCTCCTCCACAAAAGCCAAACACCAATCCTCCTGCAAAATACTGATGGAACAACCTCACCCGAGTAGGCACTCGAAGTCCCCCGGGGTTGAGGGTGAGATCTCCGAACGGAGACACTCGGTGCACTAAACAGTGCTGCAGACTAGCTAAACAACCAGCGTGCTCAAGAAGTCGAAATGACCAGCTTAATATCGTAAACATCGAATGACCAAAATGAGGAGGCTTCTCCTCTCTATATAGCGTTGGCCTCTCTCAAACCCTAAGGCCCATCTCCTCCAACGTAGCCTCCTTTTGCCATGTGCTCACTTGGCCTGTGTAATCCCTCCATGTGTCTACATGGGTCCCCTCTCTTATGTGGTCACTTGGCCCCCCTTGGCTCACTTAAGTTACAATGTTGTGTCTACTAGGGAGTGCACTTTATTTTTAGAGTGAGTTATGTCCCCTCTCAACTCACTTTTATTTATAATTTAACTACAGAAGGAAAAATTAATCAAAATTAATATTTCCAATTAGCTATCGCTAATTGGGAATATTACAGTCTCCCCCGGCAAAATGTTGCTTGACCCCAAGCAACTGTAGTGATGGATGTTGCAAGATCTTCTCACTCTCCCAAGTGGCATCCTCATCCGGAAAATTCTTCCACCTCACTAAGAATTCCCGGACTATCTTGCTCCACAGCTGACTCTCCCTGGTATCAATAATGTCCTCTGGCTGCAACACCAAATGCCCCTCGTCATCTGTAGGCGGTAGTTCATCTGTCACTGTCACCTGCTGCCCCAATGCCTTCTTCAAGCATGATACATGGAAAATGTTATCAATCTTGCTGCCTTGGGGCAACTCCAATTCATAAGCAACTTGTCCAACCCTGCGTATCACCCTGTATGGCCCATAAAAACGGGGCTTGAGCTTCTCAGCTCCCTTTTGCTTCAGTGACGACTGTCGATATGGTTGCAAACGTAGGTAGACCAAGTCTCCTACCTCAAGCTGTCTCTCCACCCGACCCCTGTCGGCATACAACTTTTGCTGGTTCTGCGTTGTAGCCATGTTATCCTTGAGAGCTCGGAGGATGTCCTGACTCTCTTGGATCCAATCTTTGGCTCTCGAAGCCTTGCTAACACCAAACATCACATCAACAAAAGATAAAGAATGGTATCCATACAAAGCATAAAACGGAGACATACCGATGGACATGTGATGTGTGTTGTTGTAGCAATACTCCCCCAGATGCAGCCACTTCAGCCATGCCCTTTGTTTCCCACTAACATAGTTATGCAAGTAGCCCTCCAGCCACTTGTTAACTATCTCTATCTGCCCGTCTGTCTGTGGTTGGTAGCTGGTGCTCGGTGCCAACTCTGTCCCTACCAGCCGGAAAAGCTCTTGCCAGAATCCACCCATAAAGCGGCTGTCTCTGTCACTGATGATGGTCTTGGGAAGACCATGTAACCTGAAAATCTCTCTGAAGAACAGCTTTTCCACCTATGCTGCTGAATAGTGTGCGGATATGGAGAAAAAGTGTGCATACTTCGTCAGCCGATCAACGACGACGTATATACAATCCTTCTCCCTGCACCATGGGCAACCCTGTGATGAAATCCATCAAAATGCTCTCCCATTTCCCCTCTGGAATGGGAAGAGGCTGCAACAAACCTGCAGGATGGTTCATCTCTCCCTTGTTTCTCTGGAAAACCTTGCACTCCCTGATATGCTAGAGCACATCCTCCTTGAGGCCCTTCCATGAGAACCTCTCTCTGATGGCCCGGTAGCTTTTGGTAAACCCCTAATGGCCAGACAATGGTGAGTCATGGGACACCTGAAGTATCTTCTTCTTGAGCTGGGAGCCCTCCGTCAAGAAGATCCTATCTCTATAGTAGATGATCTCATCTATCACCCTATACTTGTCATCTATCACCTGACCATCCATAACCTCACAGGAAAATCTGTCCTTGGAGTACTCCACCAAGAGTCGAACCCTCCAATCTGTATCCAAACTCATCAAAGACAACGTGGTTGGTCTATGTGAAAGTGCATCGGCTACCACGTTGTTCTTCCCCTTGACATACTCAATGTCAAAGTCATAAGCCTGGATCTTGCTGATCCACTTCTGCTGCCTCTCCTGTAGCTATTTATGCTCCAAAAAGAACCTAAGGCTGTTGTGATCAGTCCTCACCCTGAACCTGTTACCCACCAAGTACTGCCAAAATTTGGCCAATGCATGCAGAATGGCCAGCATCTCCTTGTCGTATATAGGATAAAACCGCTCATGAGGAAGGAGTTTCCGGCTCTCATAGGCTATAGGGTGGACTCCCTACATTAAAACTGCACCGATCCCCTCTCCCGATGCATCGCACTCCAATACAAAAGGCTACGTAAAATCTGGCAATGCAAGCACTGGGCAGCTGCTCATAACCTCCTTGAGCCTATCAAAGGCCCACTGCGCTGTATCTGACCAAATGAATGCCCCCTTCTTCATCAAATATGTAAGGGCTGCGGCAAGCTGAGAGAAACTCTTGACGAACTTCTTGTAATAAGTGCAGATACCGACAAATCCCCTAAGTTCCGTCACGTTTCTCAGCTCTGGCCAATCTCTGATGGCCCTGATCTTCTCCTCGTGGATTCTCACTCCATCCACTCCAATGATGTGACCTAAATACAACATCTCCGTCAACCCAAACTCACACTTGGAGAGCTTAGCATAGAACTATTGCTCCTCCAAGATATGTAGCATTGCCTCTATAGGCTGGAGATGCTCCTCCCAAGTCCTGCTATATATCAGTATATCATTGAAGAAGACCAATACAAACTTCCTTAGATGACTGCGGAAGATATGGTTCATGCATGACTGGAAAGTAGCTGGGGCATTGGTTAGCCCGAAAGGCATAACCAAGAACTCAAAGTGGCCATAATGGCACCTGAAAGCGGTCTTGGGAATGTCCTATTCCCTCACGTGAATCTGGTGGTACTTGGATCTCAAATCAATCTTTGAGAAGAACTGTGCTCCTCTCAACTCATCCATTAGCTCATCTATCCACGTTATGGGGTACCTGTTCTTCATGGTCTTCTTATTCAGGGCCTTGTTATCAATGCACATTCTCAATGTGCCGTCCTTCTTCTTCACCAACACCACAGAAGAAGCAAAAGGACTGGTGTTGGGCCGAATATGTCCAAGAGCTAGCAACTCCTGGATGGCCCGCTCAATCTCATCCTGATAGGCCTTGGGGTGCCTTAGGGTGTGGTAATCACGACCTGAATGCCCTGCTCTAACTCAATAGTGTGCTCAAACTCTCGATTTGGTGATTGGCCTGGTGGTATATCCCCAAACACCGTGTCATACCTGTCAAGGATGGCCTGTATATCCGGATGAACTGTCTGCTTGGTAGTCCCTGTCAACTGCCCACTCTATGTCTCCCTTCCGGAAGTCTGCCTCCATCCGGTGAGCTGAAACAGTCTGGGGCAGGTAAGTGTGCATCCCACGAATCTTCTCATGCTTCCCGGTCTTCTTATCATCCCACTCCATCTCCAAGGCCTCCCAATTTGTGGTGACCTTCCCCAGAGTAATCAGCCACTGTACACCCAATACCACATTGGTATCTGGTATGTTGACCACGAAAAAGTGGTTGGTCACTGTGTAGGTACCCATCGTCACAGCCAGCTCTGGAACATACCTGGCACACTGCATCGTCTAATCTCCTGGGACCAACACTGAAAACCCATTGAAGCTCTCTGTCTGTATGCCTCTCCGCTCAACCATTTGTGCATCGATGAAGTTGTGGGTTGCCCCACTGTCTACCAAAACTGAGACTCGCTGCCCACGTATTGTCCCTCGGACACACAGCATCAAATACTTGGGTACTCCTTGCAAGGCTGCAAGGGTCCCCCCTGTGGGTGCAAAAGCTGCACCTCCTGCTCTTGGAGGTGGAGGTGGCAAATGGTCCTGCGTTGTCTGACTGTCTCCTGCCTCCCCATCCTCATACTCCTCCTCTTCCCCGCTGCTCTCAGAGAAGACCTTGATGAAATGTGCTTTGCCAGCAGCACATCTATGTCATGGTGCCCATGGCTCCTGACAGGTAAAGCACAACCTCTTCTTATTCAAATCCCTCCTGGCATCATCATCTAATTGTCCCCTACTTAGATTCCCCTTAGGAGGCAGAATCCTCACATCCTTCCCCTTTGGCTGGAAAGCCTATCTCTAGGGGTAAGGTGTCCTGGTCCTGGGTAAGGCATCCTGCAAATCCCGGGTCCTGCCAATGGCATCCTGGAGTGTGGCTGGTCTAGTGGTTCTGACTAGACCCCGAAGTGGATCTGCTAACCCCTCAACAAACATGTAGATCATCCGTGCTGCGGATAAATCTGGCACCATCACTGAAACCCTAAAAAAATCTGCAATATACGTCTCCGGACTCTCGGTCTGTTTGAGCCTCATCAGCTCAAAAAAATGCTCCTTCGGATCCCTCCGGTCAAATCTCTCTATCAGTCTCCAGGTGAACTCGACATATGTGGTCACTGTCGAATGCTCGAGTGTCACCATCCCATGGAACCACCAGTCCTGGGCCTCACCATCCAAATGCAACGTAGCCACCTTGATGGCCTCCGACTCCGCCATCTGGTTAAGCTGGAAATATATATCCAGCTTCTCCACCCAAGACTTTGTCGAACTGTTTGATGAGCCATCAAATGTTGGCAAATGGAATCGGCTCACTGTGCGCTAGGTGTCCCCATCATGATAATGTCGGTGCCCTTTGTGATGGTTGTGGGGTCTGTTGTCCCGCTGGAGCTGAACAAAATCTTTGAATGAAAGGGCATCCCTGAACTCCTACCCATATGCCTGATACTCAGCAAAATAGTCACCCATGTGACCAGGCTCTAGCTCATGCTATGCTCTTGCCCCTGTGTCTGCACCCAGAAAGGTGGGCATAGTGGAACGTGTGGGTGCATGTGATGCCTGGTGCAGAGTGGCATCCTGCTCCAGCAAATGATGGGATGTGCCCAACTTCTCACCAACATGGAAACCCCTTGGGGTTTCACGCTGTCTAGCCTCCACAATAGTGAATCTCTGACCCATCACCTCAATCTGTCTCGCCAGATCCTGCACTGATTTGAGGAGTGCCTCCCAAACTGTTTTGCCTCACTATCATCTGCCATCAGCTCTTCCTGCTCTATGTCTACCACAGGCTCCTCTTGTTTTGCGCCTATCTCAGGCTCCTTCTGTTCTGTGTCCACCACCCGAACACAATCCCCCTCTCCGTAGGTGTTCTCCAACCTACGCTCAATATCTCTGTACTTCCTACCTTTGTAGCAGATGTAGGGCTTCTCCCCCGGTGTCATAGACAACTAGCTCCACAGGCTGAGCCATATCTATGCTCTTATACCACTATAATATCATGTTTCAAGGATATCTCTCAAACACAAGCAAACTCCAACTAGAGATAGACTGGGAGGGTGTTTACCAGATATTTCACCTCTGAAAAGAGGGTGAGATCTGAAGGCTACCTGGCCCTTTCCAGACTTTGTCTAAGAGTATGGAGAAAGCACACCAAATGGTATAGTAATTGGAATGCTCAAAGAGAGAGAAATAACAGTAGTGCAAGCATACAATAACATATATTGAACGTGTAACAAATACTCCAGAAATATAGAGAGAATTCTAAGCCATTTTGTTATACTGAGAAATATAAGGGAGCACAATAGGTGATCAGAGTGATGGCACCTAGACTTGCTCAAGGCAACTGCAGGTCTTTGGAGATTCTTTATTGATACTGAAATGTTCGCAACATTCCTAAGACGTAACATATCGACTTGTTGGCAAATACAAATCGTCCGAAGGGGATCACCTCTATTTCATGAGGTTCACTATAGCTCATGTCTTCCTAGAGCTGAATGAGAAAGCCAATAGCCTGTCTAAGGAGAGTTTCCTCTTAGAACCTAAAAAGTTGCATTCCCTAGAGGCAGATAGGGACACTTCAACTAAAAGTCAGTCATCCATACAATTTCTTTGCTATCATCTTTTCATATGTACAAATCACTGTATTTGTAAGGCATGGAAATATGTATGAACAATCATATATTTCTGTTTTTGAGTCAGTTTTCCTGATCATCCATGGGATGGAATAGTCAAAACTTTATTTGCAAGTATGATAATTCAATATTTAGCATGAGGATTGGGGAACATTTAGCTGAAAAAGGTGAAGATTTTTGGCTCTGGTGTTGTTGCTCATGAATAAAGCATTTTTGTTTCCATCTTGGCAATAATGATGCAATCTTTAATTCCAAGTATTGTTCAAAAACAAAGCTATACAAGCGAAACACTTGATCCTGAACCATTTTTCCAATTCTACTATTCTATCTTTACTTTGGGATGAATAGATTATTTTATCTAGAGTTGTGCCAAATCTCTTGACAAGTGTTTAGTAAAATGGTAAGACATGATGCATATTATAGCAGGCCACAAATAACATTCAAGAAGGACCAGTAGTTTATGCGACAGAGTCTATGTCCGGGAAACTAGTGGATCATTACAAGTCTGTTAAAAAGAGCATGCATATGATATATCAAGAGATCAAGCTTATAATCAGCCCTTGAGGAACAATTGCATGGCACTTCTCATCAAATTTGGATAGAAAATGCAAAACTTATTTCCAGACAATAACACTACATAAAAAGAAGGATATGAGATGACTGTGGAAATTGAGAAGCATAACAATACATAAACAGAGACAACAGGCTGAAGCTAAGCAACCCATGTAAGCCATTTTGGAAGAGAAATAAAAGAAATTGTTCGTTATAAAGGAGACACCTCTATTGCCAAGAAATATCATCATCTACTATGAAATGTATGAGCCATAAATTTCCCATAAATTCTGGGGATTTGTGGTGTTGGATGTGATATTTCCAAAGGAAAACCATAATTTATGTTTCAAAGATGCATTGGGGGAAGGTACCAGCCACTGGGCAGAGCCATAATTTCTATTTCAAAGCTGCATGGGGGGAAGGTACCAACCACTGGGCAGAGTTTAAGTTCATATACTCCCTCATAAATTATTGACAAGCCTAACTTGTTTTCCATCTCTGCAACCTTAGCTAAATTCTTATGGCTGAAAACAACACTCCAGTGATTATTAGTATTGACAAGAACCATTACTATTGTGTTCTTCTTAGCTATTGTTTCAAGCTGTTCTAAATTAACTTCCCAATTCCTTTCTGTAAATAAAATTATATTTCCTGGCTTCAATGCCATTATATGCCAGCAATGCTTCATAAAGTGGATACCCTGGTCTTGGCAACAAAATTTTTGCATCTTTACAGCCCTAGAATACAATAGTTACATACATGGCTTGTCTACAACCACAGGTTAAGTGGACATCATCTACATCTAGCTGGTAAGGAAGTTCAGGAGAGAGATACCTTGCCAATGCCGCTTGTCCTCACTTTAGACCCATTTTGTAATAGTCTATTATAGACAATCATTGAATTTCTTGCACATATTTCATGGGGATCCACTCTTTTTGGATGTTGCTAAATTTTTTTGAGCAAATTTTCACTAAGAAGTTTGTGACAGTTAGCATAGAGGTTTGATATATCAGAAAAATGTCCATTTCGGGCACTTTTCTTGGTAGCAGAGGACATCCTGGAGGTGAAGCTATTTGTCAACGTATCCCCTTTGTTATATTAATGAGTATGAAACATAAAGAAGTATCAAGACCTTGAGTATGGAGCACCTACTTCTATTTAAGGGTATTCATCAGTTTTCATGTTAGAAGAAATGATAATTGGGAGCACTTTGGAAAAGGAACATAGAACCAATACTGTTCTGAGAGAATGACTAGATTGTTATCGAGAAAAAGCACTTGAATTGTAGCTTGGTGCGATTATTTTCTTTAGCTAAGAATCAACTGCATATGATTTTGAAAGCCACTGGAGAAACTTCAACCCTTACACTAGTCCAACTCCTTTGTATCAAATAAGAATGATTGAACATTGAATGATAATATAATCTGAGAGCAAAGGAAATCAACAATATAAATTCTGGAGCAATCTGGGCATTTGCACACAAAGATATACCTGCTAGGCTACCACATCTCCAATGGAAAAGGCATTTCTACTCAAATCATTGCTTTTGGTAATTATCTCTAGTGATGCCCCTGTACATGGAGAACCTAAATTCAGTAGATTAGGAATGCTATAATAATTCAGAGAAGTTGGGCATGATTTTTGTAAGGATAAACCACAGATTTCAGGCTTCCATATTCTTGAGAACTGCATGTAGAACCATAGTGTAGGCTATTAGTATTAAGTTATAAAACCATTCTCCTAAAAATAAGGATGTCCCTCAACCTAGGGTTCTCTTTGGCATTGGAGAATGTGCCAATGGGTCCTTTGCTTCCGTGGTTTCTCATCTCCTTAGAAATCCTAAAAAATGTGCATGTTGACCATGCCAAAGGGCTCCACACATTACTTTTCCTCATAGTGGAGCACACTAAATAAGGATAAAAAGCTCCATCAAACTTGTAATAGATACAGAACTTAAAGTGGGAGTGCTGCTACAATATACTCGTGAAGCCTCCAAAGGTAAAGGGATTTCAAGGAATTTTAATCCCTAACTAGATGTAATCAAGCCCATTCTTTGCCTACCAACCAATCAAGGAACTCCTTTATTAATAACATTGAGTTATGGCCATTTGAAATTTTGACCTGAGAGTTTCACATTAAAATTGCGGGCAATTCATAGTGTGTTACAGAGTTTGTTTCTCTTCAATGATGGTTAGGAAAGAACAATCTGCAAAGTGTCTATTCAGTTGTTGATCACCATTAGGACCAGGAAGGGGTGTATCTTTGATTAGGCCCTATCCAATTCTTCTTTGAATGGGATAACTAAGGGCTTCAAAAACTATTACATAGAGGATCGAGGCCAACAAACACCATTTCCAGATAGATTAAAAGTACTCTATCTCTTCAAATTTGACCTAATTGATGCAAAGGCAAGTTGCAGCCCATGAAAATAAAGTTCCAACTACATTAACAAAAAATGTATCAAATTCGAGCACCTTCAGCATGGAGAGATTGAACAACCATTCCACTCTACCAAAGGCTTTTGCAGTTTACCTTAATGAAGAGGGCCTCCAGGCCTTGGCTTCTAACTCATTCAATGCCTTCCCAAACAACAATCACATTATCCCAAATGTATCTGCCTATAATAAATCCCATCTATTTTGCTACAACGATTTTTGACAAGATATGTTTTAGCTACAAAGCAAGCTCTTTGGCTACAATTTTACAAGGTAGATTAAGTAAAGTTATCGGTACTAGCTTGTGATTAATAATGGGTCTCCCGGCTTCAAGATGAACTTGATCAACAACTTGTTGATGTTGTTACCTTGTTTATGTGTCCATAGTACATACAAATACTTTATACACTTGAAGAAAAATTTGGCCAAGAAAGCCCCAAGTGGCTTTGTAAAATTTGCATAAATAACCATCCTAGCCAAGGGACTTATCATCGACCATTTCCCTAAGGGTCATTGTCAAGTCATCTAATGTTGATTTTTAATCACATGCTCCTCATTGTTCTTGCATCGATTTTCTGGGAATTGCATCAATAAAAGTTTTCATGACTACCTTTCTTTTCTCCATGATATCCTTGAGATTGAAAAACTATTTTATAGTCACTAAAAAACTCTTTCTCTATATTTACCTGATCAATTATTTTTAGTTTTGTTGTTTTAAGCCTTGATGTGTTCCATTACATTGTAGTTGAGGTCTATGAAGAAGACCTTGGTTGGCCTATCTCCTAATTTAAGCAAGTGAAGTTAGGGTATGATTTAGGCTTCCCTTGCTTTGTATGTCTCTTTCACCTTTAGTCGATGTCTCCATGTAACCACCCCAACTTGGCGCTGCTCACTATAAGGGCTATTTTGTAACATCCTTAACACTTGTACCAACACATCTAGGACTACCTTACGCTTTCTTCTTCTCACTACCACCAGTCCTCTATTGTATCCCCTAAAAAATGTAGTTAATCTTCTAACAATATCCACCAACCAAAGAATCCAGCCTTTGTCTCGACTCCCAAGAGTCAAACTCCAATTTTTTTTGATACCCTCAATGCATGATTCACACTTCAAGTTAGAGATATTCAACATGAATGACATGTTCACATCAGATACAGATCTAGCCGTATCCATCTCGCCTCAATATTCAATGCACCATGTAGATTAAAAGTATTGTTAGAATCTTCTAACAATATCCACCAACCAAATAATCCAGCCTTTGTCTCGAATCCCAAGAGTCAAACTCCAAATTTTTTTGATAGCCTCAATGCATGATTCACACTTCAATTTAGAGATATTCAACATGAATGACATGTTCACATCAGATATGGATCTAGCCGTATCCAGCTCGCCTCAATATTCAATGCACCATGTAGATTAAAAGTATTGCTAGACATAGGAACACACAGAATCAATGGGTCAACTCCACCCCCACCTATGTTGTATAGTGCACCTCACTTATCTCATTTCAACATGCCCCAATGCAAGCAATAAATCTTCTTTCTTTTCCAGGAAGTTAACACAATAGGACAACATGAAATTTCTAACATATATGTCCAATTCATTAAACTTGAAACATTGTTGAATTGATACTACAATGTTCAATTCATATTTCAGCATCAAGGGAAAGTACCTGGCTACACAAGTTCCTAGTATATTTTCCAATAATTTTCCTTGAACATCTTGGAAAGTCCATAAATAATGAAACACAACATAATTAAAAATCTTTCCAGAGTAGCAATGTTGTAGTCACCATATAACACATAGACCTCATAAAGAAGTAGTGTCAATATTAATATCTGGAAACTGTCCCAACAAACATTTCAAAATGAGGGGCACCATTTTAACCTTGTAAAGGCCATAAAAAAGTGCTAATTCCAAACAAAATACTACAAGTAGGGTTCAACCTGGAAGAGAAATAACATCAAGAATATTTGTTGTTCGACTGATTTTACCAACAATCTAAGAAAAGGTTAGGAAAGTTGTATTTTGAAATTGTGACCTAATGTGGGTGTATGCAAGACATTCTAGAGTATTTTTCATCTTCAAACCTCTTAGTATCACAAAGATGACAAATTCACGGTGTTTTAGGAATTGTCCAAAGCCCTGTTTCACTATGGAGTTCATGAACACAAGTTCCAACTAAAACCAATGCAGTTATTCCATGCAACAACACTTTCTCCCATCCATATATTTTCTGATCTAATGCGGGTGTACACAGTACATTTTAAGAGAGTTTTTTTCATCTTGAACCCTCTTAGAATCACAAAGATAACAAATTCATAATATTTTAAGAATTTTCGAAAGCCCTGTTTCACTATGGAGTTTGTTAATACAAGTTCCAACTAAAACCAATGCAGTTATTCCATGTAGCATATCTTTTTCCCATCCAAATACATCCAGTACTAAATATTTAAAATTCCCCTTAAAATCATTGCCTTCTCTTACAAACAAGAAAATGCTAAATTAGTCTGTACAATATACCAAAATTACGCTGAACAACGAAGCTATTTGCAAACCATTATGGTCCGTATAGAAGAATCACTTGCCTGTATGAGACCAAGAAGGTTAAGCATGGGTCACCACTAGTGCTAGGAGAGTGAATGCCATTAACTGTTAGAATATCTATCAGGTTCATAAGTTTATAACCTATGTATAAAACAATCCAACTAAAACTTGCCTGTATGTTGTTGCATGCCAAATACGCACATTTCCATCTTCTGAACCAGTGATGATGATAGGAAGTTCAAGGTGAAAACATACTACAGATACATTATGTGTGTGTCCTTCCAGAGTTTGGAGACAAATTTTTGTCTGGTAGTCCCAAACCTCATGACAGCACACCAAGAAATTTAAAGGTAGGCCAATTTTTTTAATGATCAAGACAAGTACTAGGGGTAAATCAATTACATCTCTAGAGAATCTATATGTTTGAGCACCTTTGTTGTGTGATCATCTGCACCACTAATAAGATATGGTCTGTCACCTCCTGTGAAGTAATCAACATAGTTTACACCCTTTAAGAGGGCATCGAGAGGAAAATTTGGTTCTTGCGAGTCCAGATTCCAGATCTGATTGATGCATTCAGGATAAAATATATCAATATGAAACAAATTATACAAGGCTTTAACATTTTAGGATATCTAAATTCTAATTTCCACCATCTAAGAGAAGTAACAAATTTGAGTGTTCACCGAGAGGAAAAAAGAGGAGATTCCTAGGTGGATAATTTATGCAGAGTAAAGCTTATCTATAAACTTGGGATTTACCAAAGAGCACTGCCTCCCACCTTTATAGTACGGTCTAGTGAGGCACTTGCAAATGTATTTGTATCCTTGGGATTAAACGTGACTTGCATCACATAGTGTGAATGACCTTCAAATATTTGAGTACATTCCCAACCTTTATCCCAGTCCCAAAGCTTGATTAGCATGTCATCAGATGATGACAACACATATGGCAGAGTTGGATGAACACTCACACTCCTGATATAATCAATATGTGCTTCAAATACTTTCACCTTATCCATGGTGTTATAATTGTAAACATGGATAATCATGTCATCTGCACCAGCTACAACCCATTGTTTGCATGCTATGAACTTGGCAGACCGCACTGCAAATAAGCACTAGCATTAGAATATGTATCATGCACTTCACTGAAAACATATAGATTCTGCTATGCCAATATGATGTATAGAACATGTTTCTACTGTGAATACCTGGAAGTTCTGTGACTTCAAAAAACTTTGCCAAAGTCTGCCATAAATAAGATTCAGCTTAAATTAGGTTTATACAAAGAACTTAATTTCTGAAGGAAGTAATTGTAGATATAATTTTGTCACGCTAAAATAAATACACTACCAAGACATTTATAGATAACAAGAATAAACCATGATAAATATGGCATAGGTAGGCATCTATGTAATCTCAGAGAAACATTGTTATCTCATTCTTTTCAAGTCAAAAAATCAAAATATAATATTAATCTTAAACTCCTGAACTATGTCTAAATATGTCTTCTTCCCCTAGAGTAATTTGAATCTGCCAAATCCATCAATTCTTCATTGCTGGGTAGTCTTTAAGCAGTCTTTCGGTTCTTTCATTAGGAACAACATGCACGACAAGACCAGCATAAGCTTGACTTCTGATTTCTCATATATGCTGAAGAATGGTTAGTGTATATATTATGCTGGTTAAGTTTGTCAGGCAGGTAAATGTGCACTGACAAGATGGACTTTGTGAAGGCCTGTATGATATAAAATTTTCACTAGAATAAATGAAAATGTGTGATAGAACAAAACCTATGGAGGTGGAGCTAGGAAAAAAAAGCTACTGTGCAGTTGTCATCTAATAATGACTTTACTTCTAACGCTATTCTTTACATAAAAGTTTAAAACTTCAAATTTACAAGCTCCATCTCAGGCAACATATTAAACACAAGCAAATGACAGACTAAAAACACATCCAATTCCAGATTCCAAACTACAATACAAACAACAAACACATCCACCATCTCAGATGAGATTAGCAAAGTTGCACCATAACAGAAAATTATCAAAGCCTTTATTTCCTCCCTGAAAAGGTTTCTTTAATAGAACTAAATACACATTTGATGCACTTAATATCCGAGGCAAATAAAAATGCAATATTTTAAGCACCACGAAGTATTGCTGTTGTTTCACTTTCAAAGGTTGCTGTCAATCTTACCAATACTATTCTCAACAACACTTTCTTATCATCAAAATAAGTGCTTCTATCTAGGAAATCAGTTTTTCTTAGTCTTCTTAATAGGCTGTGTCCTGCTTTATTATTTAAGCACAAAACTTGTCATTTAGTAAACCACCAATAATATCTGTTTCTGCTAGAACAAGCACAAATTCACGATTCTAAGTTCAACAAATCCTACCATTTGCTGCCATGTGTGACATTGTTTTGAAGAAGGGTTTGATAGGTTTTCTGCCTAAGTCCAATAGAACAGTAGGTGGATCTGGCCTCTACAGGGAAGCTTCCATGGACAAACGAATATGAAGGAAGAACACTATATTTATGTCAAAATGGGGAGAAGCCCAATAATTGCATTTGCAATGGGTGTAATCAAATTTATCAGTCTCATAACTCAAAGAACAGAGGGACTGCAGAGCATGGTCGATCTTATAGACATTATTTAGCCCTGCAGCCCGAATCACATATACATCTGGCCAATGCCAAACCAGATGATCCCCACAGAGAAAAATATAGATGTTGTTCGGATGACATTTACCAGTTGAATCACTCATCTCACTCTCCCTTTGCTCATCTCTTTGGCTAGAACTCGAATTGCTTATTTTAGATAGAACTTGAGGATAGCCATTGCCTCCTTGATGCATAAATTGTGACTGTGTCTCTCTAGGAACATATATTTCTGAATCTCCTACTCTATCCCGTCCTTGCAAATTCCTCAACATTACCTGTTTCACATAATCCAACAATGTCAAAAAAGTTTCAAATCCTAAGGCCAATAAACCACACTGATTTGTCTGCACTAACATGAAAGATATGTTACCTGTAGTGATTCATTCTTGGAAGCAAGCTTTTCAGCTTCCTCTGCTATAAGATTTATTTCATTTCTAAGTGTCATGTTCTTAGAATCCAGTGCCTCAACTTTTGCAATCAACTCTTCGCATTCCATCTGTTTCATGGAAGTAGGTGTTAGCACAGCACAGCAGACAGGGTATCAATTGAACAATATTTACTTCTTTCATAAAACAATGACAACAGACTTTGTCTGTTCATGTCTCCCGATTTTCCCTCCCTATCTCTGGAAGCCTCTGAAAAAAATATTAAGAGCAAGTCAAATATTAAGAAAAAAAATATGGCATGTGATGGATACAACTTTTGGACAAGAAAATATAAACAATAGTCTTTCTTGGCACTGATGATGATATATGATAAGCATAGAACCCCATCCACTTTAAGGTTTCCTTTTGCTAGATGGACCCCCTTGTTCGCAAGGTGGTTCACTTTCTTGTTGTTGTTCCCATGGACAGGAAAAAATTTGGAGCGAAGGCTTCCGAGCATATGATAGATCCTTTTTACAATAGCTTGGAGTTTTATGTCAGAAAAAGGAGAGCCATTGATGAGGTGGTGCAAAAGAATGGCAGGGTCACCATTGATAATGTGATCTTGAATGTTTCTTTTCGCAGACAGGACACCTTGCAGAAACGTGCACGATTCTGCTTGGTTGTTTATAGCGATTCCTAGACCCCATGGCTTGGTAAGCAGATTCTACATTTAGAAATTTAACCAAAACTTTTCATCTTTGTCATTACTTGGTCCATTCTTTGCCACAATTGCACATAAAGTTGCTAGCAATTGCAGTGGATTGTAGGCTTGAAGTTCTCTCACTAAAACCTTGATATATGACATATATATGATGCATTTGAATAGTGACCTTACTAGCTAGAATTTTCAATTTACAATGGAAGTGGCAGTGATAATTGTTGGCTGTGATATTTAACAGTGAAGTTTGGGCAATCATAATCCTTATGACATTGAGCTTGCATGACTGTGACCTATATATCTGTAAGGCATGACTATGTTCATATAACCTTAACCTGTATATGCCAACGACATTGATATGGAAGTACATATATATGGTAGAGTCCTCTATGGATGATAATGACAGTGACCTGTGAACTAGTAGTAATCTTGTATAACGGAGTCTGATGCATATGGAAGTGATTTATATGTCAGTGACACTCTGGCTCATACCCCTATAACAGTAACTTAGATGACAATGTTGTAATATAACAGGGAACCTAGCAAAGTAATATAATGGTAGACATCAAATGGACCTTATTATGGACAAGTAATATAAGGTAGACATCAAATGGGAAACCACAATTGCACATCTAGTCCATAACAAGGGATTCAAAATGGGGTACCTCAGTACACTATGAGCCATCGTTTGGATGAAGAGGAGGTCCTGAGTGTCATGCTAGGTTATGTCATGTATGGCCAAATGAACCATGATATCTGATGGGATGTGTGTGGTCGTGGTGTAGAAACCATACATTAGAGTTTTATCTTGTGGTGAAGTGTTGATTGTCGTTTGTTCTTTTTTACTTCCTTCAATATTTCCTTTTTCCTTTTTCTCATTAAGACAATCCATCCACAGTTTTCTAATTCTTTCATCTGGGGCTATTATACTACTGTGTAGTTCTCCTATAAAAAAGAGAATTCCAGGGTTCTAGCTTCCTCTTCTCACTTGGTTGGATTTTAATTTTTTCTTATAAATACCTCTGCACATTCCTAAAACATGTGGCAAATTTCCAACAGATGATGATTTTTATACAAGGAAATCAGGTTTTTCATGCCCACTTTGTAAGGCTATATCTTCATAAATCAATTCTGCATTGCAGATAATTTTCCTTACTTTTTCAAGCTCCTAATCCTTAATACAGGTAGGCTGAGTCTCTACAAAACCAATTACGGAAGAATAAATCTTGTGCAATCTTGAAATATCTCGAATTTCACTCATCATCTTATCATTTTCTACAACTTCCAAGTTCTCAAAAGAATAAAAATCACGTAATTCTGCATCAACATCTAGTTCTTGGTATTCTCCTATATTAACATAGGTTTATTATGAAAATAGATCCCAATAACTCCATACATTCCTCGTTTCTTAATGTGCTTGTTGTAGTTTTTCCATGAATTGTTGTAAGTAGCAGTTTCACTTCATCTAGAACCAATTCTTTTGGAGCTTTGCTTCGAAGACCAATGAGAATAAAGTTTAAACCATATTTAGTAGAAGCAAGGCCAATTGCTAGCAGGATGCTCATTCTGCTCCTAATCAATCTTGGGGAACAAGGAACAAAGCAATGAAGAGGATCAATCTCAATTTATGCTATTGATGATTAAGAAGAAAATACAATTTTTACAATCAAAGAATCAAAAGCTCCCATGATTGATACGTCTAGGTCCATTTGATTTCATGCTGTAGGAGTCTCAAAGATGTAAGAAGAAAAAATCTCACAATCTCAACCAACTGGAAAAAATATGGAAATGTTGGAACTACTTATTCATAATTTTCCACATGATGGGTGAATGTCAAAATAAATGTCTCAAGGCTTGGAACTATCTTGTTGGACTGCTAGAGATCTAGATTTAAATGATTTCCGATTGACTGCCTTGGAATTCTAAATCTGTTTTACTTGACTGCTGACTTTCCTCCTTCAAATCTGGCAATTACCCTTTAAACAAGCAAGACTTTTCACCTGTTGTCTAGTTGTCCCTTTGTTCAATTCAGTTATAATTGATATAATTTTTTCAATTTTCAATTTTTACTCTATTGACAATATTTTGATCAAGAATCATTTGCAAACACATCCCACACCCCTCAACCTGTTTCCAATTCTGCATATAACATGTCATATGATATGACTATGTCACCACTCTGTAGATCATAAAGTTAAAAATGAAACCCACCATCAACCAATTTGTAAAATATACAACATTTGCTAAGGGAAGTTAACTTGTGGCTCCAATATGTACTTTTGATCCATATCCTATAACCTCCTTTATACCTACTATTATACTGTGAACATACACATTCCTTCATACATTAAAAAAAAAGCTTCCTTTTGTGCCACCCCTATACATTCCTAAAACATGTGGCAAATTTCCATCAGATGATGATTTTTATACAAGGAAATCAGGTTTTTCATGCTCACTTTGTAAGGCTATATCTTCATAAATCAATTCTGCATTGCAGATAATTTTCCTTACTTTTTCATGCTCCTAATCCTTAATATAGGTAGGCTGAGTCTATACAAAACTAATTAAGGAAGAATAAATATTGTGCAATCTTGAAATATCTCAAATTTCACTCATCATCTTATCATTTTCTACAACTTCCAAGTTCTCAAAAGAAGAAAAATCACGTAATTCTTCATCAACATCTAGTTCTTGGTAATCTCCTATATTAACATAGGTTTATTATGAAAATAGATCCCAATAACTCCTTACATTCCTCGTTCCTTAATGTGCTTGTTGTAGTTTCTCCATGAACTGTTGTAAGTAGCAGTTTCACTTCATCTAGAACCAATTCTTTTGGAGCTTTGCTTCGAAGACCAATGAGAATAAAGTTTAAACCATATTTAGTAGAAGCAAGACCAATTGCTAGCAGGATGCTCATTCTGCTCCTAATCAATCTTAGGGGAACAAGGAACAAAGCAATGAAGAGGACCAGTCTCAATTTAGGCTAATGATGATTAAGAAGAAAATACAATTTTTACAATCAAAGAATCAAAAGCTCCCATGATTGATACGTCTAGGTCCAGTTGATTTCATGTTGTAGGAGTCTCAAAGATGTAAGAAAAAAAATTCTCACAATCTCAACCAACTGGAAAAATTCTGGAAATGTTGGAACTACTTATTCACAATTTTCCACATGATGGGTGAATGTCAAAATAAATGTCTCAAGGCTTGGAACTAGCTAGTTGGACTGCTAGAGATCTAGATTTGATTGATTTCTGATTGACTGCCTTGGAATTCTAAATATTTTTTACTTGACTGCTGACTTTCCTCCTTCAAATCTGGCAACTACCCTTTAAACAAGCAGGACTTTTCACCTGTTTTCCAGTTGTCCCTTTGTTCAATTCAGTTATAATTGATATAATTTTTTCAATTTTCAATTTTTACTCTATTGACAATACTTTGATCAAGAATCATTTGCAAACACATCCGACACCCCTCAACCTGTGTCCAATTCTGCATATAACATGTCATATGATATGACTATGTCACCACTCTGTAGATCATAAAGTTGAAAATGAAACCCTCCATCAACCAATTTGTAAAATATACAACATTTGCTAAAGGAAGTAAACTTGTGGCTCCAATATGTACTTTTGATCCATATCCTATAACCTCCTTTATACCTACTATTATACTGTGAACATACACATTCCTTCATACAATAAAAAAGAAGCTTCCTTTTGTGCAATCACCCCTGTACATTCCTAAAACATGTGGCAAATTTCCATCAGATGATGATTTTTATACAAGGAAATTAGGTTTTTCATGCTCACTTTGTAAGGCTATATCTTCATAAATCAATTCTGCATTGCAGATAATTTTCCTTACTTTTTCAAGCTCCTAATCCTAAATACAGGTAGGCTGAGTCTCTACAAAGAAGAATAAATCTTGTGCAATCTTGAAATATCTCGAATTTCAGTCATCATCTTATTATTTTCTACAACTTCCAAGTTCTCAAAAGAAGAAAACTCACGTAATTCTGCATCAACATCTAGTTCTTGGTATTCTCCTATATTAACATAGGTTTATTATGAAATTAGATCCCAATAACTCCTTACATTCCTCATTCCTTAATGTGCTTGTTGTAGTTTTTCCATGAACTGTTGTAAGTAGCAGTTTCACTTCATCTAGAACCAATTCTTTTGGAGCTTTGCTTCGAAGACCAATGTGAATAAAGTTTAAACCATATTTAGTAGAAGCAAGACCAATTGCTAGCAGGATGCTCATTCTGCTCCTAATCAATCTTAGGGGAACAAGTAACAAAGCAATGAAGAGGATCAATCTCAATTTAGGCTAGTGATGATTAAGAAGAAAATACAAATTGTACAATAAAAGAATCAAAATCTCCCATGATTGATACATCTAGGTCCAGTTGATTTCATGTTGTAGGAGTCTCAAAGATGTAAGAAGAAAAAATCTCACAATCTCAACCGACTGGAAAAAATCTGAAAATGTTGGAACTACTTATTCATAATTTTCCACATGATGGGTGAATGTCAAAATAAATGTCTCAAGGCTTGGAACTAGCTTGTTGGACTACTAGAGATCTAGATTTGATTGATTTTTGATTGACTGTGGAATTGTAAATCTATTTTACTTGACTGCTGACTACTGACTTTCCTCCTTCAAATCTAGCAACTACCCTTTAAACAAGCAAGACTTTTCACCTGTTTTCTAGTTGTCCCTTTGTTCAATTCAGTTATAATTGATATAATTTTTTCAATTTTCAATTTTTACTCTATTGACAATACTTTGATCAAGAATAATTTGCAAACACATCCCACACCCCTCAACCTGTGTCCAATTCTGCATATAACATGTCATATGATATGACTATGTCACCACTTTGTAGATCATAAAGTTGAAAATGAAACCCACCATCAACCAATTTGTAAAATTTACAACATTTGCTAAATGAAGTAAACTTGTGGCTCCAATATGTACTTTTGATCCATATCCTATAACCTCCTTTATACCTACTATTATACTTGATCCATAAGCACTTTCAGAAACTAGGAGAAATGTAAAAGGATTGTATTTGATTGCTCCCCATCTCTTTATGGGGAGGGAAGCTGCCTATATGGAGATAGATCCCTCTTGTGTTGTACTTCTCTGCCATATGAGTAAAGCTGCAGCTTTTGATTGATTACAAATTAATCGTTCTGATTAGTTTCTTTTCTAAATAAGGGATGGCTATATAAAATTAATATATTCAAACAACAACTCGGCATGTAAAATTTGTAAGGTAGAGCTAGATAAATTAACACAGCCAAAAAACTGTTTTTGTGGGAATCTCCCTGATTGAAGTGTGTATGGTCTCAATAGTGTGCTCAAGAACCTGGCATATATCAAGAATCCTTAACATTGACATTCGGCAAGTGCATTGAAGTCATCATTTTTTTGGGCTAATTTTGCTTGTTCAAGTATCCTAGCAGTGAGACATTTCGTTGAGCTATGGATAGGTAAAATAAAAAAGTAATGTATATTGGATTCTTTGTTCCCCAAATTGTGAGTGATTTTTTTTTTTACGTATGAAATCACCAGAATGGCCATCTATTGCATCGAGGTTCAACATTAACATAAAATCGCCATAATAGTCGGTGATTGCATCATTAAATAGAAAATGGGCTTGCCAAATTTCAACATCAAAATTACTCTAATAGTAATATAATTCTTAAGACAGAAAATGAAGAGTAATATCATATGCATTTTGAGAGACAGATTAGTCCACTTCTTCAATCTTAGGGCTAGCGCCTCCACCACTGGATGGACCATCCTCGGGAGGAACACCACCAAAGCCACCTCCAGGCATGTCACCACCTGCACCTTGATACATATTTGCAATTATTCGATTGTAGATGCTCTCAAGTTCCTTAATCTTATCATCAAATTCATCAGCCTCAGCCAGCTGGTTGTTATCCAATCATTGGATTCCCTGTTCAATTGCATCATCAATCTTCTTCTTGTCAGATGGATCCACCTTGGCTGCAATTTTCTCATCCTTGATCGTGTTCCTCATGTTATAAGCATAGTTCTCCAACATGTTTTTGGACTCAACCTTCCTCTTGTGCTCTTCATCCTCAGACTTGTACTTTTCAACTTCCTAAACCATCTTCTCAATCTCTTCCTTGCTCAACCTACCCTTGTCATTGGTGATTGTAATCTTGTTCTTCTGTCCAGTGGTTTTGTCCTTAGCCGAAACATTCAAGATACCATTGGCATCAATGTCAAAGCACATTGTGATTTGAGGAACACCTCTGGGAGCAGGTGGGATTCCAAACAATTCAAACTTGCCCAACAAATTGTTGTCTCTTGTACGTGTTCTCTCACCTTCATACATTTGGATGAGAACACCGGGCTGGTTGTCCGAGTATGTAGAGAACACTTGCTCTTTCTTTGTAGGAATAGTTGTATTTCTAGGAACCAGAACAGTCATTACACTGCCTGCTGTCTCCAGACTGAGGGATAGAGGAGTAACATCAAGAAGTAATAGGTCTTGAACCTTCTCATTGCCTTCTCTGCTTCGAATAGTAGCCTACACTGCAGCACCATAGGAAACAACCTCATCGGGGTTGATGCTCTTGCAGAGCTCCTTCCCATTAAAGAAGTCCTGCAACAACTGTTGTAATTTTGGAATTATAGTAGACCCACCAACCAAAACAACATCATGGATAGAGCTTTTATCCATCTTAGCATCTCTCAAACACTTTTCAACGGGCTCCATACACTTTCTGAATAGATCGATATTCAGCTCTTCAAACCTAGCTCTAGTGATTGTTGAATAAAAGTCGATACCTTCATACAAATAATCAATATCTATGGTTGTCTGAGCAGTGGATGAAAGAGTCCTCTTGGCACTTTCACAAGCAGTCCTCAATCTTCTTAAAGCCCTAGCACTACCACTAATATCCTTCTTGAACTTCCTTTTAAATTCTTGTACAAAGTGGTTAACCATCCTATTATCAAAATATTCACCACCCAAATGGGTGTCACTAGCAGTAGACTTCACTTCAAAAATATCCTCTTCAATAGTCAAAAGTGAAACATCAAATGTTCCACCGCCAAAATCAAAGATCAATACATTTTTCTCACCCACACTGCTAGCCTTCTTGTCCAAACCATAGGCAATCGTAGCAGCGGTAGGCTCATTGATTATTCTCATCACATTCAACCCAACAATCACTCCAGCATCCTTGGTAGCCTGCCTCCGGGAGTCATTGAAATATGCAGGAACAGTAACGATGACATTCTTTATTGTGAAACCAAGATAAGCCTCTGTAATCTCCCTCATCTTCATCAACACAATGGATGAGATCTCCTCTGCAGCAAATTGCTTCTCCTCACCCTTGTAATTAACAATAATCATGGGCTTGTCACCATGCCCTGGAGTTAACTTGAAAGGCCACAACTTAATGTCACTCTGAATAGTAGCGTCACTGAAACACCTTTCAATCAATCTCTTAGCATCAAAAATGGTATTGGTGGGATTCATGGCGACCTGGTTCTTTGCGGCGTCTCCAATGAGGCGCTCAGTATCAGTGAAACCCACATAGGAGGGAGTGGTCTTGTTCCCTTGGTCATTGGCGATGATCTCCACTCTATCATGCTGCCACACACCAACACAGGAATACGTAATGTCGAGATCTATACCGAACACAGGGATGTCTCCCTTGCCGACCATTACAAAACTCTAAAGTAGAAATCACTCCCAAACTCAAAGAACGATTAAATAACACAGATATATGACAGATCTGCAATTCAGAGGCAGAGCAACGAAATCTCTCCACTTCTACCTTTTTGTGAGTGATTATGATTATGGTATGGTTGGGAATTTTTTTTTAATAATTTTTTTTTGTTTCCGTCGTTATTCCGACGGTTAGTTTTTTTGTTTTATTTTTTATTTTATTTTATTTATTTATTTATTTATTTTTATTTATTATTTATTTATTTATTTTTTAATATTTTGTGTTGTTGGTATTTCGATGGATAGTTCTTTTAAAAAATATTTTGAAAATTCACTCTAGCGACACTTAGTTTCTTTTAAAAATGTTTTGTTTTGTTGGTATTTCGACGTTTACCTTTTTTATTTTTAAAATTTCTTTTCGTCGATATTTCGACGTTTACTTCTCAGAAACATCGTTCTACCATCTAGTGTGAGAGATTTTAAGGAGGCAAATTTTTGTGTAGATGACCTTAAAGCACCATTGTTCCATTCAACTATGGTTTCGCTTTGGGTATTATATTCTTTTTTCAGGAAAACAGATGTTGAAATTGATCTTCTGGGGAATCTACTTACACATTTATGCAAGTCTGAGCCTTTCTTGCTAAATCAAGAACATCTTACTGAAGGGTAATGTGAAATTTTGTGTTTGTTCTTATTCAAGTTTGAATTTATTTAAGGACTGCTACAATCTATGGTCATTTGAAATTATGAACTATGACTATATATAATGTTGATGTTTCTTGGTTGGAGATTGTACTATTTTCATTGGAGGATGCTATTGTTGATGCGCCCAAGGCTCTTGAGTTCCTTGGTCATGTAGGGTCAAAATTCACTAAGCTGATTCCATGTCATTAGAACAATTTTGCATCCTTCCTGGGAAACAAATTCATTACAGAATAGGAGTTTCCCAAGAAGGAATTTATAACATGAAACCAAAAAAATTACAAGTAATGTTAGTTTATCTTTCCAAGGCATATGATAGAAAAAACTGGCTTTATTTAGGGCTACTCATCCATATAGCATTCAATGTGCAATTGGTTAACTAGATAATGAATTGTCTTTCCTCAATATATGTGCAATTCCAATTAATGGCTCAATCTATTCTTCTATCATGCCTACAGGAGACCATGGGTAGGTATGACTAATGACTTCTTTGCCATTTTTTACTATAGAGTAGGTGGTCTCAACAGAGTTATAATAGAGTAAAAAATAACTATAAACTTGGCAACTATACAAATAGGATTTTCCCTAAACTTGACATATTTACTCTTTGTTGATTATGTTTTGCTTTTGGGTGATATGACCAAGGTAGATGCAATTATGCTGAAGGACCCCACCCTTGAAGAACTGAAATTCCTACCTTAAAAACTACCAACAACCAAGGAGCTACAAGAATCAACACCATCTTTGATTTGAACCTAAATAGTCTTATTATCTCCGTGTATTTCCCTAATCACAATGACCAGTAGATTCTCATCATGGATTATTTCTCTCATTCTATTTATTAGTAAAATCCACAAAATGTATCCCTACATTTGAATCTTGGGAAAAAACATATAATTGTTATCATTTAAATTATCCATATCTCTTGGAGCCCAAAAATCCATTTGATTTGGATAAGCTTTATTTATAATCTCAAAAGAAACCCTATTATATGCAGAAGGACCATTATGTCCTCTTGATTCTTGATAAAATATGATGGAATGAAATGGGGTGAAGACTAGATCCATGTTTACCATGTCAGAACCTAGGTTCATTGAGATGACGATCTTGGTTTGAAGATATCCACCATACAAACTAGGACCACCCATACTTATCGTTGCCATCTCTCTTTCATCATCAAGATTAACCTACTGAGGACCTATAACCCGTGGAGGCCCATGGTAGTCATTGCAATGTAATTTATTAGGATACATGCCATTTCTTATTATGAGATTTACCACATCTGACAATGGCATCATTCACATCATTTTGAAGAAGTCTACAAATTAAGTCAACATTTTTTTTTTCACATTTACGACTTCCCTCACATTTGTTGGTTCTTGAAGCTTGAGCACTTTCATAACAAAAATAGGCAAAGTCAAACAACAAAAATGGTCCGCTCTCTTTCCATTTTCTAATATTATAATGAAGTTTTATTAGAGACACTATTTGTTTGTTTTGGTTAGAATAGGGTTTGTTCTTGGTTTTATGCGAATTTCAATTTATCATATGTAGCATGTTGAGAAATGAGAAAGAATAATGTGTGACATTTATCTTGCAAAAATTGATGCTCAATGAAAGGATACATAGTTTAACCAAGCTACAATGCACTTTGGTAAAGGTGGAGGGACATCTTAAAAAAGTGCTTAAGAATACACCATATACAAAGTTTGACCATAAGCAATATATGCATTTTTCTTTTGTAGATATGCTATTTTTCTACCCAAGATATCACAACAAGAAAAATATTGATATTGTAGAAATTGTTTTAGGACGTCATTGAGGTCGATTTTTCTGATGTCCTATTTGATTGATACTTTTTCATATGTTAGGAAGGCTTTAAATATGAATTAATATGTTCATGAAACAAATCAGATTCAAATTGTATAGATATAAAAGATTAAAACAAATGTCAATGTATTTGTTTGATTGTTACTTGACTCTGCGGTGGGCAGGTTACAAGAAATGTGATTAGAAAAACGACGAGGAGACGATGCATATCACGTCCTGGATATGGTTCATCCGCTGTTAGAGATTGCTTAGACACCTAAGCCATCAACTTTGAAAATGTTTCTAGTAGGAATTCCTATGGTTTTTAATGTTGTGATTATTTCACTTCATGGTTATTTTGGGCAAGCAAATGCTTTAGGAATGCCAGACATGACATTGGTGGACAGGTAACAAATTTTTTATAATTGCAATTTCCATTCCATGATATCCTTTCTTTATTGTTTTATTGTATTTTGGACGCTTATTTTGATTTTCTTTTGTCTTTTAACTATGAAATTGAAAATACTTAGTACCATGTCCATTTAAACAACAACCAAAGCTTGAAGATGAAATTAGTATTACACTATATTTATTGGAATCTTTATAGCTATTTTGTGTTAAAAATATTTTCATGACTATCAGAAAAAGCTACTTTCATGTTGTTATTTGAGTACATGTTGTTCATATACTTGACTAAGTTCATGCGTTAGAAAATGAAATGTTGTTGTGAATAAAGTGACAGGGATTAAACATCACACTTCGAATTATTTGTTTTCACAAGTTATCTATAGCTTGAGCTTTTTAGCATATAACTTAGTTGACATGATTGTTCCTAAGCTTTCCTTGAAAGCTTAATACTAAGTCACTAAGGTGTTCTTTTCTATATATGATGATATTTTATTTGCTTTGTTTATACAGGTTATCTGGCCATATTATAGTGGCAATTATCGCCACAATGAAGATAATTTGTTCGAGTTTCTTACTTGTATGGAGAAAAATGGCTTTGACACTTCTGGTGTTGAGGTATATGTTGTATAAATTATTGATAGTCTAATTTAGTTTATATTCTAGTGTTCATTGTTTTTCATGTTTTACACTGTGGATTGTATCATTTTTTGTTTTCAGAGAATGGACACAATATTGATGGTAAGAAGCATGAATTGAAAAAAGAGGGGAGCAATAACATTGGAGCGAAAAATGCAAAAAAAAAGAGAGGAGAACTGGTCTGGTGATACTCTTAGAGCCAATATCCCGCATAAGACACATATAAAAACTGATGGTCAAGTCTTTAGAGTTGGTGAATTCACCTACAGTGCCTTCAAAACACAACGATAATGTTTGAAGTGATGAAACATCATTTCATGTGTAAATTGTAGTCCAACTAATATTAAGTTGGAAAATCATATTGTAATACTTTAACATTTCATATAATATAATTTATGTGGTTGAAATTATTATAGTTGCACTTGATATTGTTTAGTATTGTGATTAAAATATGCGACTTTGTGTTTTCATATTAGATGAACATGCACATTGTATGACATTTTTAAAATCATACAAATTAATTTATGTTGATTAATAATAAACACAATCAATTTAAAACTACTAAATTAATAGTTTATATTGATTAATGATGAACACAATTAAAATGAATATATGACTAAATTAGTCATTTATAATGATTATTAATGAAAGTAAATGAAATGAATATAAACTACTAAATTGGTCGTTTATATAATGAATAAATGACTACTGCAAATGATAATTTTGTGACTACAAATGACAACTAAATTTTGCATATATACGACTATTAGTAGCTAATTTACAGTATCTTATAACACAACTAAAATTTAGTCATATTTCTTCAGTCATTAATTGGTTTCAAACGATGACTAAAATTTGCATATATATGACTATTAGTAGCTAATTTACAGTATCTTATAACACAACCAACATTTTGGTCATTAATTGGTTTTCTCAGGTGATCATATAGTAATATATTTGGTCATTAATTGTGACAATTAATGACCAAATCAAAGATTAAATTAACAACTAAATCAATTTCCAAATTAATGACCAAATCAATGACTAAATTAATGATCAAATCAATGACCAAATTAATGACCAAAAATACAACTAGACAACAAAATTGAGATAACCAATTAATGACTAAGCTAAAAACGACCAAAAGTTGGTCGCGTTATAAGATACTGTAAATTAGCTACTGTTGGTCACCGACTGAAAAATAGTCGTTTATATGCAAATTTTAGTCGTTCTTTTAGTAACTAATTAGCCATTTTGTACTAGTGTTCCAACACACCTCTTCGATTAGTGCCACAATCTCCTCACCCAGAAATGACCAACAAGCCTTATAAAATTCCACCATATATCCATCTGAACCTAGGTATTTGTTGTTCAACATATCTTTGATAATTGAATCAATTTATTCCATTGTTACTAGTCTCATTAGGGATTCATTCTTCTCTTCAAATATTAAATTTGGAATAACCATGGTGATTTGTGTATGGCTTCAGAGTGGTCTTGCTCCCCCTCCATCAGAATATTAGAGAAGTGAGAGATAAATTCCCCTTCCATATTCAAGTGGTCTGGAAGCCTCTCCCATTAGTCGAAGCATAATGAGAGAATACGATTTTGACGTCGATGATTAAGCATCGAATGATGAAATAATCTTGTATTCCTCTCCCCCTCTTTCAGCCTCTCAATTTGAGACTTCTATCTCCATAGTATCTCTTCCTTTTTGTGCCTTCCTTCCAACTCTTAGAGGAGTTGTCCCTCCTATCTAGCCATATCATATGATTTGGATTTTTAATTCCTCCATTCTTGCTCAATTCTCTTTTTTTCCTATAGTATGTTGCAAAAGTACTCCTTGTTCCGGGATTTTATTTTGTATTTTAATTCCTTTAATTTATTTTGGAAACGCTGTATTTTTTTTCCCTTTGTCCTCTATTTCTCCCCTCCATTTCTCTAGTTGGTCAACAAATCCCATGTTTCTCAACCAGAAACTTTTGAATCTAAAAGGGTGATTTCTAGGCATACATTTCAAATCAATTTCTAGTCAAATGGGTCAATGATACGAGCCAATGCTAGGTAGGATCACTCTACTAGAAAGTATTTGTTGATAATCTCCTCTGATAGGAGAAAAAATTCCAGCTTGCTAGAAATTTGATGATTTCCACCCCTGCAATGATTCCATATATGGATCCCATTACTCATCTTGATGTCGACTAACTATAGATCCTGGGATTGTGTCATTGAAGAGTTTTGAATCATGATCTAGTCTTCACACTCCTCCTATTTTTTCCCCAAGATATTAGATCATATTAAAATCACCCCCAATAATCCCTCTTGGTTCTTTTAGCACCTCTTTTACTTGGTAGAGTTCCCGAAGGAATTTTCCTTTCAAGTGGGGAATATGTGGGCCATAAACTGTCGAGAGGCTGGTCCACTCTTTTGATCCAATACATCTAAAATTTCTTGTCATAATATAAGTGGATCCTTGCCAGTGTTGAATGGTTACCCTAGAGGGATCCCAAATTACTGCCAACCCCCCAACTATACCACGAGTGTCTATTTCCATAGAATCACTACGTGACCAACATTTAACTAGTATTTTCTCTAACTTATTGATCTAGACTTATGCAGGAATGAAAAAATTACAGATATAAAAAAAAACACAGAGATTCACCAAAAATAACACTTCATTTCATTAATATCAAAGAACTAAAATATGCTTACATACAAAATGGAAATAAACTAGCTTGGCTAATGGTAGCTTATCTCTGAGAAGAGATGTGGTGGCTACATGCCTATGAACTGTGTTAAAATGAGGCTCAAGGGAATTTTTATTATTTAACAACAAAGGAAAACCATATAAAATCAAAACCCTAATCCCAGGAGATGAAACACCAAGAGTTTGTGGGCCCAATTAGGGTTTGTTGGGTAGCAAACTTCTCGAGGTCGTAACTTGGTCATATGATCTTTGTTTGGCACATACAATACCTCGTTGAAAATATCTCTCTTAGTACTATAGGATTTGCCATAGGTCCTTGCCTACAACTATGCGCCTATTGCGGACCTAAAAAAACTCCATTTAGGGTGTCAAAACAACTCTGAAAGTTTAGGACCCGAAAAACTACTAAAAGTAGTAAATGATGCTATAATCAAGGAAATGGATGAAATCAACTGGAGGTCTAGGTGGAATAGGCGGGTGGCCACCAATATCCACCTGGATCAATCCTTCACCTTAGGAAGAAATGGTGATCATTGTGTGCAAAGCCTCCATGAGTTGAGGAAATTTATGTTGAACCTAGTCCCTGGTGAACCACTTTCCCTGGTGAAGGAGTTGGCCCACTTTGAAAACTCAATATCGTTGGATCCTCTGCTGGAGAGTTTTCTTGATTTGTGTGTTCATTATCCTATCAGTTGTGGTATAATCATGCATCTTGGGTTGATCTCTATTGGTGACAACTTCTCAGCAACATCGGATGTGTCCAACAATGGAGGAAAGTATGGTCATAGTCGGTCCACATTGAATACTAGGTGAAAACCAAGGAACAATGGAATGTTGAGCTCAAAGGCATTGTCCCCTACAACCTTGGTGATGGTATAAAACCCATATAGGAGCGAGAAAATCTTGCGGTGGAACCCAGGTAGGCACTCCTTCTACAAATGTAACCAAACTTTGTTGCCCACATGGAACTGTGTGCCACTCGATGTTGATCATGATGTTGCTTGTACTTAGCATTGGATCTGTCCAATATGTCATGGACCTGCTAGCGGATGTGCTGATTGTGCTCAATGAAATTGTTAGACTAGTCATCTTCAGATTGGACATAATCCAAATCTACTTATGGTCACATCAATGGGACATAGTGGCTGGAATCCCAACCCCACCTGAAAGGGGTTGTGGCCAATTAAGATATGGAGAGATCTATTGTAGTTGTTCTGGACATGGCAGAGGATTTCATCCCATGTGCGTGGATGCTTCAAGTTTTACATGCACGAAATGTTCACGATCATCCTATTGTGACCTCTATTTGGCCATCAGGTTGGGGGTGGAAGGTCATGGACTTAGTGAGCTTGGTATCCAACATCGACCAGAGGCTTGAAAAAAATGTACTCAGGAATATGTTGTGCCAATCTGAGATAATAGACCATGGGATCCCAAAATTTACCCACACCCGTTCAAAGAATATCTTAGCAGTGGATTTTGCCGTGATACTCTTCTTGTAGGCTGCCAGAATGGCCATCTTAGAGAATCTGTCAACGACCATGAACATGAAGTACTTTCCATTATTAGTAGAAGGAAGGCCCGAATTGTAATCCATGGAGATGGATTCCCAAGGCCGATTAGGAGTAGGCAGAGGAGTATATAGGCCTTGCTTCTTTATTGGTTGTTTGGAAATGGCGCAGGCAGTGCAGGATTTGATGTACTTCCTAACATCTTTTCGAAGGTTTGACCAATAAAAATACTTTTGAAACACTACCACTCTTTTCTCTACTCCAAAATTTCCAATGAACCGACTATAGTTCACCTCCAAAATCATCTTGGCGTACTCGCTTGTAGGAACACAGAGGTGTCCCAGGTGGCATAACAACGCGCCCTGGAGGTGAAAATTTGGAACTTTCTTTCTCTCCAGGAGAATCCGATATGTGTTGTTGAATTTTGTATCACTCTTGTAAAGATGTGGCCACCCCAAAGTCTCGTGTCCACAAGAGTCGAGAACAATGGTCAGCACCATAATCGGTGGTCGACTGAGGCAATCTGCAACATTATTGGTGCTTCCCTTCTAGTACTTGATGTTCAAATGGAATTGTTGCAGATACGTGGACCATTTCTGATGGTGATCGTTCTGCAACTTCCCTTGTGTCTGTAGTAACTGCAGGGGTCGGTGTTCTATGTGGATGACCATTTTCTTCCCCATAATGTAATGCTTCCATTTTCGACAGGATTTCAAAATAGAATACATCTCTTTGTCATAAGTGGGATACTTTCAGACTGTATTTGAATGTGTCTCACTATGATATGCCACCAAATGCCCCTACTGGGTAATAACTGCACCAATAACATAGTCATAGGCGTATGTATCAATTACAAATGGTAATTATAGGTCTGGTAATATGAGCACTAGTGTAGAGCAGAGGCATTATTTCAATTTTCCAAAAGCCTTCTGTTTGGATTCAAAACAAAATAACTTTTCTTTCGCTCTGCCCTTGGAGACTTGAGTCAAAGGCCAAGTGATTTGAGAGAATCCCAACACAACTGTGATAGAAATTGTCAACACCCATAAAGTTTCAGAGCTCTGCTAGAGTGGTTTGGGCTAGCCAATCTTGAATAAGTTGTATCTTGACTAGGTTCACATGCACACCCTGCTCATTAATGATGTACCCAAGATATTGAACCTGGGTCATACCAAAAGTGCATTTCTCCAAATTGGCACATAATTTTTTTTGTCGCAGGGTTTGGAGGACCTGTTTTGTATGGTGTATGTACTCTTCCCAAATCCAACATAAGATCAAGAGGTCGTCTAGGTAAACTACCACGAACGAGTTGTTAAAGGGACTAAATATGTCATCCATCATATGCATGAATGTTACGGGGGAATTCTTCAACCCGAAATGGATGACCAGCCATTCGAAAAGGCCCTCCTTGGATTTGAAGGCAGAATTCCACACATCAGAGGGTTCAATTGGTACCTAGTGATAGTCAGACTTCAAGTCGATCTTGCTAAAATATTCAGGCCCCTTGAGCTGGTCTGGATGGACACTAATCTGTGGGATTGGAAACCTATTATAGACAGTGATATTATTTAGCACCTGATAGTCAATACAAAGTCTCCAAGTGTCGTCTTTCTTCTATACCAACACGATCGGGCTCCCACAGGGTGATGAACTTGGACTGATGTGCCCTTTATGAAAAATCTCTTGAATTTTCCTCTTAATTTCATCACTCTCTAGAAAAAAATTGTCATTGGATCGGTATGTTGGGTAGCAACATGCCCGAGGTCATATCAATGGAGTGATTGACCTGATAGTGTAAGGGTACCCCTACGGGTGAGGTGAAGATGTCCCCGTACTCTTCCATGACCTTGTCCATCTGTTGTTGCCATGCGAAGGAGCTCTGTCTGGAGGCTCTAGATGTGACCATAGTCTTCTTCTTTCTCTAAGGACGAATCTTGAGGAAGACACATTTCCCGGTCTAGGAAATGATCTTACTGCATTGCTTCCAATAGATGACAGAGATGGCAGTAGGTAGTGCTTCCTACAATATCCTGTATAACATATTTCCTAAATAAATAATGACAATGCAAGGCTTAGAATCATACAAAACATGACGCTTATAAAAATATGGTTGGCCTAATAATAAATCAAAAACTTCAAGAGGAGCAACATCACACATACCTCATATGTGAAGGGCTTGATGTTGTAGGGAAGGCAACACTATTAGCTGACGTGGAGATCTCGCCCTTGGTGAAGCCACTCATTGGTGTACAGATACATGTGTGGTGTGGTCGGTAGGCCCAACCACTTCATGACCTCTACTAAAATGAGGTTCTTTTGGCTTGCGTTGTTGACAATGAACTGCAGCGAAGAACCCTTCACCCACATATGTGAGTGGAATATCCGCTCCTCATCCTCTAGAACTTCGGAATCAATCTTCTATATATTGTTTGTAGAAACGCTAGCACTAGGCTCCGCATCAATAATATACTTCCATTTTTCATTCTCCTTTGTCGATTTCTAACTCAGAGTCGGAACATGCATCTGATTCGAAATCCTTCAGCTCTGCCACCAGTGACTACTTGGCTCAACGCTCACTTGTGTTGCGAGTGGGTCTCTTATGGAACTCACACCATTTCCTTGTGTCCTTTGTCTTCGTGGTGTTTTTCTTTGCTTGCACTTCAACGGGTTTTCCCGGGTCGCCACGTCTTGCCTTTTTCATTTGTTTTTAGATTTGGGGGCGCCTTTCCCTTGCTTCAGATTCGAAATCCAAAGTCTCGCCTCTTTCGTTTGAATTTTTGCTTGATCTTGGCAGTGTATCGATAGGGAACGCCAAGCGAGGAGATGTCCAGGAATCCCATCTCATCCTGTATGTACTTATGTAGATAGGTGTGGTACTTGAGTACCAAATGATGCATAGAAACCTTGATACCCATCTTCGTGCGAAAGGCATGAAACATATTTGTGAAATCCGACACACCTTGTTCCCTTCCGTGCTGCAGCATAGTCCAAATTTATGCATTAATCTTCATAGCTCCCGAAAGGTTAATATTGTTCCTTGATGGTGTCTTGGAAAGAATTCCATGTGGGTACGACTGAAAACAGTGAAGATTCACTCTTTTCCTTTTGTTCACAGTAGATTTCCCACTAATCCTTGACGGGGAGGGGGGGGGGGAGGTGCTTTGAGGAGAGAAAAAGTAATCTTTTCCTGATTGGAAAGGTCATGAACTGAAAAATATCCTTCCAACATATTTAACCATATATATATGACGTCTGCATCTATTTGGCCTTCAAATATTGGAATTAACTTGTACCTTAAAAGGAGTGGTGCCTCCAAATTGGTTGTTGGATGAAGATGTGTCATCTGTCAGTTGTCGACGAAGAATCTGGGAAAATTTATCCATCATTGCGTTCTTCTGTCACTTGAGGGATTCCTTAAGAAATATTTTGAAAGGATATACTACTCCATCTTCTTTCTTTTCTTCTGCCATGGGAGGTCATTAGGGTTTGTGAGGTTGGTCATGCAAAGGTTCAACCTGTTCAAGCCCTAACTTCCTATACCCTTCCCTCATTGGGGACATGAATATAAAAAGAGAGAAAGAGCATGCCAATCTAATACCATTGATCTGGACTTATGCAAGAATGAAACAATATATATATATAACTTCATTTCATTTATATCAAAGAATTGAAATATGCTTACATAGAGAACATAAATAAACTAGCTCATGCAATGGTAGCTTATCTCTGAGAAGAGATGTGGCGCCTACATGCCTCTGAAATGTGTTAAAATGAGGCTCAAGGGGCTTTTTATTATTAAACAGCACATTAAAACCCTAACCCTAAGAGATGAAACACCAAGAGTTTGTGGGCCCCATTGGGGTTAGTTGGGTAGCCAACTTCCCAGGGTCATAACTTGGTCATATGTTCTTCGTTTAACACATACGATACCTCATTGGAAATATCTCTCAAAGTATTACAAAATATTTCATAGTCCCCTACCTAAAACTATGGGCCTGATGCAGACCTCAAAAAAATGTCATTTAGGGGGTCAAAACAACTCTAAAAATTCAGGACCAGAAAAATTGCTAAAAATAGTAAATGTTGCTATAATCAAGGAAACAGATGAAACCAACTAGAGGTATAGCTGGAATAGGCAGATGGCCACCAATATCCACCTAGATCACTTATCCCCTAAAATTTTATTTTCCTATAACAAAACTATCTTTAGCTTTTCTTTACTAATTTTTGGTTCAAGGTATTAGAGATTACCTAGATTTTTCAAGCCTTCAATGTACCATGAAATGATGAAATGATCTTCATCCACTAACTTACAAGGAGTGCGGGAAGTACTTCGTGATTTGATTCATTTTCCCTAAATTTAAAAGGAATTCACTTGCCTCCTTCAATACCTCTTTGGTTGTTTTACAACCACGTTTCCCTCACTATACAATTAGGAGTGATGATTGAGAATAAGTTTTTTTGCCTCCATATTTGTTGTTATTGGCTTGACTAGGATCCTCATCTTGCTCGGAAATCCTCCCGCACCATTGGCTAAAGAGATTGTGGAAGTGTGCCATCTGGTTAGTAGGTATATCTTTCACCTCTCCTTTCACCCATACTCTGAAAAATTCCAGCATCGTTTTTTCATCAAGGTTGAGTTTTTTTTGTTTCTCTTCAATTCTAGGATCTTGTTGGACTAGACTAATACCTCTTTTAATTTACGATCTTCCTCCATATCCTCTGACCATTTTATTTTGGGTTTGATTTTATCTCCATTTTTTCTTTATTACTATTCTACTTCCATTACTTGGATCACCATTTGCAACTCCAGTGGGGCTGATGAATCCATATTCTCCAAGTTTCTAAGGGTCGCAAAAGGGTTTTGATCTGATGGCTTTGGGGGGTTGTTTTGGATCCTGTTCTTCGAAACTTGTCCCATTGTTGATTAATTTCTTGGTTGGGCCATAGCTGCATGGGTTTGGTCATTCATTGATGGGGAGGAATGAGGTCTCTAGGGTTTCCCCCTGCATGGACCCACCGTTTGAAACCCTTCCTCATCCATATTTTTATTTTCCTTCTATTCTTCATCTACTGTGAGTAGGAAGTCTCTGTTTAAGTGACCATATTCATGGCATTGTCATAATTTAAAGGGAGTGTGCTCAAAATCTAGGGGTTGAGTCCAAATGGAGTCATGGTATTCTAGATCTATGGATTTTGGAAGTGGTTGTGAAATTATTTCAAAATTTTCATGTGAACATAGATATGGGAATATGTTGCATGTCTTCTTCTTTTAGTGATCTCTGAGATCTTGATGAATTTCCCAATAGAACTTCCTATTCCATCAAGGATATCGTATTCTCAGAAATCCTCTAGTATAGAATATAAACAAACCCATACTGAAGCTTCCAGGAATTTATGTTTCTCTTGAGTATAGGATTCCTCCTAGAATAACATAAAAAACCTTCCATTATTCATAAAATAAGGCCTATTCTCAAAAACTTTCTTACGATCCTCGAGATCTGCAAAAACTACTATAAAGAAATATTTTGCTCTCAATTAGAGTTCAATGGGCCCATTTGGATTCCATTTTGATTGGATCCATTGAAGGATATCCTGTTCTTTCAGCCAAATACCCATCAATTTGTAGATGACTGCATGGTCTTTCATATACTGGTTTTTTTTTTTCCAGACGGTTATTCAGAATAAAAAATTTGGGATTTTTTGGGGAGACATTGACCACGCATAGATGCCTACCATTGTGCCCCCATTACATGTACCTCAGTTTTCCCATTCAAAGATAGGTTGTTACCCTTGCAATTTAAACATTTAACAGAAAAAGGCTTCAATAAGTGATATTGTTGAAATCCCTATCTCGCATAATTGATATAATCGAAGTCTATATTGTTCACATGATCTTGCATATAAACATATAAGAAGTAAGAAGATTTTATTTCATGTGATGATGAAAAATGTGAAGAAGAATAAAGGATGTGATATTTCAAAAGAATGGGTTTCCAAGCATTATTTCATCAAAAAACTTATAACTACACTAAAGAATATGAACAAAAATTTAAACGTTTAGCAAAGAAACAACAAAAACATCCCCATTGTTGACTCTTTATAAAAATGTGGAGGTGTAAAATAAGAACTTACAGAAATAACACCATAAACCCCAAAGGAGATGGCTTGCAAGAGCATATTTCTTAATAACTTCCAAAAATTTTCCAACTCTGTCACTCTCTATTTCACCTCAGTTCCATACGAGGTTAGAAACTTAAGATAATGAATCACCAAGGGTTAAATGCATATTTAATTAACCTACATTTAAAACTTCTAAAAACATAACTTTTTATAGCTTGAACAAATGCAAACAACTAAGGGCAAATAGTCATCTGCAGCTAATATAGATTGATCAAAATATTAAACATCATATACATTGTATTGTTTCAAACTTAAAAGAATAAATTAGAGAGGGATTAAACATCGTAAATTGGAATAATGGGCATCGATTATGGAAGTAGTTATAATCAGATGACTCAAAATACAAAATAAAAATGGATAAGAATGAATACAACTTCATGTATGAAGGATTTAACATGTAAGAAGCTACATTTTGATCTTTATGCACTATGCAAAGTAGTAAGCAAAGCCAACGTGTGATCCCACTACAAAATTTAGAAATTTCATTCATATCAAGCCAAAGACATTGAATGCGACCATATCATGAAACTGAGAGATTTCATTTGTCCAAAATGACGGATTCTTGGGATTCATAAAATCTATAAAATGTATTGGGCCTAGTCACACTTGTCCCAAATATGACACACCTCCTTGCTTAATGAAAAAGTCATCTCACTTCCCATTCTAAAAAGTATTGTATGATTCATTTACGCTTATTCCTACATAATTAATGGGTATATTCAAGTGTAGGAAACTCACGATTATCTTCAATGGCTTATCTTCTTCATTAAGCATTATGTTTCCATACTGCAGGTCATTGTGGCAAAACCTAATTGTCTTATATTCTCTTGATGATCTCCTCTTCCATACGATCAAGCTGAAATTTTGCAACCTCCATTTTATGAGTCTCACAACTGGGTCTCTGTATTCTTCCTTCCTACCACCCAAAGAAACCAACAGACTAAATGTAATTTTTCTTCTTTTCCTATTTGTCAAACCTATTTCTTGCAGTGACAATACAGTCCCCTCATTTACATGGACATTGATGGTATCTAGTGGATCTTCAAGTGTCACAATTGAGCCATTTGCAACTAACACCAAGTCTGTTACATTGAAAAAATTGTACTAAATTCCATTTGGAAAATAGGCATCCATAGTCACTACTCCTTGTGTTAAAATAGGTGATACTAAAACCCCTTTACCTGATAGGAACTAGGTGTTGATTCCTAGTGTATTATTATCCTCAGGTATTGTGAAGAACAAATACCTAGGAAGGGGAGACCCATTAGTTTGAGTTTCAAAAGGAAATGTGTAAATATAAGGAAGGAGTTGTTATATTAGATGTAATGCCTTCTTTGCAGACATTGTGACTAATTCCCATAGGTAAAGCTCTTTGCGCCTTTTATTCTTGTTTGAGTGATCTCTAGAAAAAGGATAAAATGAACCTAGTTGAATCCATCTATTACAAAGCTCTTCGTTTATGTCTTGCAAAAGTACAAAAATATCAACACCTACCAGGGGATTCCAAATGACCCAAAACTCAGTATTGTGGGTATGGTGTATGAGATATCATTCCAAGTTGCAATGTCTCTTGTCCAATGTGCGACTTGGGCACCTAACCCAACAAAGGTATAAAAAGTAAGTATGAATGGTCTCTTCTGCAGTACTAGTTTCAATGCATTATTCGTCATAATAACCTCTAATAGCCCATAGATATTATTATCATTGTATTCCAAGACACGATTATTGTGAATTGCACTGGTAGAAACGATTTTGATATCCAATGCTCTGTGTCCTCCATTAGAATTGATTTGATAAGGGGGTTCATCCCATCTGGTGGTGTTGGAATCGCTACAAGCCAAACATCAATTTGTCTATGAATATTTATTTAGGAAACTCCCATCATTTGGTAAGGAACACGTGATCCCACTACATAAGTTGGAAATTTCATTCATATCAAGCCCAAAGGCCATCACATGCGACTGTATCATGAAACTAAGAGACCTTATTTGTCTAAAATGATTGAGCCGTGGGATTCACAAAATATGGAAATTGTACTGGGCTTGGCCACACCTATCCCAAATATGGCACACCTCCTTTTTTAATGAAAATGTCTTCTCACTTCTCATTCTGAAAAGTCTTGTATGATTCATTTATGCTTATTAATGAACAATTAATGGGTATTTTCAAGTGTAGGATACTCATGATTATTGTCAATGAATTATCTTCTTCATTAAGAATTATCATTCCATATTGCAGTTCATTGAGGAAAAACCTAATTGTCTTATCTTCTCTCAATAATAATTCCTTCAGATTATCGATCTGCTCTTCCATACGATCAAGTTGGAATTCTGCAGCCTCCATTTTATGAGTCTCACAACTGAGTCTCCATATGCTTCATTCCTACCACCCAAAGAAACCCGCAGAATAAATGGAATTTTTCCTCTTTCCCTAGTTTTCAAACCTATTTCTTGCAGTGGAAATATAGTCCACTCATATACATGGACATTGATGGTATCTAGTGGAGCTTCAAGTGTCACAATTGAGCAATTTGAAATTGTTATCGAGTCTGCCACATTGAACAAACTGTACCAATTTCCCTTTCGAAAATAGACATTGACAATCATTATCCTTGCAGCGTTAAAACAGGGGAGACTAAGACCCATTTACCCAATAGGAATTACATGTTGATTCCTAGTGTATTATTATCCTCATGGAATGTGAAGGACAAAGGCCTAACAATGGGAGACCCATTAGTGTGAGCTTCAAAAGGCAATGTGTAGATATAAGGAATGAGTTTGTATCTTAGACCTAACAAATTCTTTGCAGACGTTATGACTGATTCCCATAGGTAAATCTCTTGGAACCTTTTGTTCTTGTCTGAGTGATCTCTGGGAAAAGGATAAGAGGAACCTAGTTGAATCCATATATAACAAAGTTCTTCATTTTTTTCTTGTAAAAATCCACAAATATCAGCGCCTACCATTGGGATTCCAAACAACCCAAAACTCAGTATTGTGGGTATGGAGTATGAGAGATCATTCCAAGTTGCAACAATGTCTCCTTTCTAATGTGTGGCATGTTCACCTGACCCAACAAAATTAGAACAAGTAAGTATGAATGGTCTCTTCTACAGTATTGATTCCAACGCCTTATTCGTTGGAATAGCCTTTGATATCCCATAGATATTATGATCATTGTACTCCAAGAAACGATTATAATGAAATGCACTAGTAGAAACATTTTTGATAACCAATGCTTTGTGTCCTCCAACAAAATTGATTTGATAAGGGGGGTCATCCCATCTGGTGGTGTTGGAATCACTAAAAACCAAGCATCAATTTGTTTTTGAATCTTTCTGCAGAAAACTCCCATCATTTGGTAAGGAACATGTGATCCCACTAACAACGTAAACTTTGAAACGGGAACTATAAACTGAAAATAGGAACTCTAGCCAAAAATACCCCAAAAAACATGAAAAACAACCCAGAAACGAAAAGTGTGTATTTGAGAACGAGGTTTTATTTTTTTCAGTGTTAATTTGCAACATTTTTAAAATATGGCAGTAAAACCAATTTTCATGTGCCAAATAAATGGAAAAAAAAACACAATGGTTTGTGCTAGAATACCATTTTTATTTTCCGGGTACAATTTCAACATATTTTTAGTAATGCTGTTAAATATAAAATAATGAGATTTTAAACACATTAAAATTCTAATAATTTGTATACATGTCATTTAACATATAATATCATGACCCTTGGAAAAACATATAATATCATGACACTAACAATATTTAAAATTCTAATTGTTTTCAACCATAATGTTAAAGATAAAATATATTTCACAATTTTTCACCCATAGAATTAAAAAATATTAACTTTTCAAAATATTTCAACCATGATATTATGAAAAAATTATATGACTAAAATAACCAAATGAAACACAAATTATTTCTCCTAGTTATTGTTGCATTGTCGATGTTTTAGACAAATGAATTCATCATAATTAAAACATATAATCCAAAAAAAATAAAAATGACTCATAAATTCATGTAAGAGCATAGGGAAGTTAAAATATCATTTTCATTGCTCAATGAAAACATCATTTATATCAATTACCTTACACAAATTTTCAAAATCACTGATATTTTCTTGCACACCATCAAAATCCACATCTTCAGATGAATGACTGGATGCAGGTGAAGATGTTCCATATTCTTCTCTTTCATAAACTAGTGCCCCATCTGAGTCAACATGCATGCCCCACCACTTGAGGTTTCAAAATTCTTGTAGATCTACGACGGGGTTCAACAGACTATCATATCAACACTGTTTCTTGTGGTAGAAACCTCTTAAGAATCTATATCATCCTGGAGTGAAGATTTCCTCTCTTTGTTTAATTGGAGTTATAAACAAGTATGACAACTTCCTCCAATTTTAAGATGTCTTTGCGGCGATGATTTATATTTGTACCCTTTATTTTTCTCTTTCCGCCAATTTTTTTATCAACTTCCATCTCTGGATTGTACACACCATTGAATGAGTGTGTGTTTGTGGCATACCAGTGTATTTCAACACGTGTAACATCCTCATTTTTTGTAATCACCTTTATAACGTTGGTAACTCGGAATGGATAGCCATGTGGATCTTCATGTGCTAATACTGCAATCATGCAACCTTCCTTAATATCCTGTACTAAACCTATGTAAATCTCTTCCATGGCTTCACATTGTGTACGTGATCTTCTGGAACCAATATACATTTATCTTTCCTCCAAATGTGTAGAATTAATAATACCATGTGATTGTTGTTGTTCAAGAATGTTTGTTTCCTCCTATTCATTTGACATATTTTGTGGCCAAATAAATGAAGTCTTCAAAAGCATATCTTCATTTGCTGGTCTTGAAAGGATATCACTTTGATCATTGAAGAAGGACTCCCACCAAAATGAATTAGAAACATCAAAGTACTCATATGTATATCTAATGGTTTTTTTAATTTATTTCAGGCATTCAGAATAATCTATATCTCTCTTTTTCCTTCGTGCAGTATGAACTTCACCAACTGATTGTAATAAAAATTTATATGACGCAAATATTGGATGATCTGGAATGTACTTCAAACATTCCAAACCTGATGATGGCGCCCATTCTATAGTATTTGAATACTTCTTGCCCCATATAAGTGCCTTCCCATCAATTTGTTTGATACAAAATTGATGTCGGAAGCTAATGTCATTAAGTTGTTCAATGCATTTCTCCTCACAATGAGATTTGAGAATAAACCTTCACATGTCAACATTTTCTTCTAACACATGAAAAATAGGCTCTAGCATATATGATTTCTTAATACATTCAATTAATGATGGCAAGCTCCCAACATTCTTCCTCCTCAATGTTACTGAAAAACGACTAAACATCTAATCAATATGGTCATGAGTGTGCTCAACAAGAAGGAAACCAACTTTACCTTATGAAAAATTATCAATTCAACAAGCATGTGTAGATATCCAAAAACAATCTGATTTTTGTTTTCACGACAAGTGTTGTCTAATTGTAGATACAAAATTTCAGGAAGATTACCACCCCAATGAGAAAGCACATCATGAATTATGGTTATTGTCAGATTTCCATCATTATGAATATTTGGAGCTGTGAAGTAAACTCTTGGCAACATTTTCCCATTGAATACCATATAACCAAAAAAGTGAAACTGGATAAAATTTTCCTCCTGCAACTTTTTTGGTGTGCAAACAAAATGTGGTAGAAGTGTTTTCTTCTGGTCCATACCATCAATTATCAAACCCAAATATTTATTTGGATTATCATAACACTTCTTTCGATGCTTGTAAAACTTTTTCCTTTTACTTGTTTGTTGTTCACGATGCTCTTGAAGGGCTTTAACAATGGAATCTACACATAACATAAAATAGAAGTATTAATAAATACATTTTCATAGTTGATCACTATACAATTTAAAAGAATAATGTTATGAATACTTACCTCTTTCTGCTCCTTGACATTTATCCCTTTTTAATTTTAGAGAAGCACATGTATTGCAAAACCCCATCCTTGTCTTCTTAGGAATACGAACATTGTTGAATTCTCTTCTCCACATCTACACTAAATATTGATATGTAATAAAGCGACCATTTCCTTCAATGCCTTCTGCATATTCCTTGTATAAGTTTTAGATTTCTCGTCTTGAGAAATTATTTGGAATATGTATTGTATCTCTATCTAGCATACACTCTCCATGTTTTGAAAAGAAGTCTTGTAGCCATGACATCGCAGTGTTTGCTAGTGGCCCAAACTCTCGTTTCTGACGAACTTCTAAATAATATGTAGGATCCTTTTCCAAATTATCTTGGATTCTTGATATACGAAAATTTCCAATTGAATGAATCATTTTGAAAGCCTTTCTATAGAGAAACAAAGACCCAATATGATAATCATATCTTGCCAGTGTAGATTGCATGCACCCCACTAAATATGAATTTTGCATGCTTTTATTCATTAACAAATAGTTCTTCCTTTTCTCTAAAGAAAATTTGAAATCCATATGTTTCAAGCATTCCTTTTAACAACAACCACTTGAAATGAGCTCACTGATAGAACTTCTTCTCGTGAGATATACTACTCTACCCCTTGTATAACTAGAACATCTTGGATTGATACGAAAAAGGTCTACTCCTACTCCTAGAAACAATATTTGCTGAAAACATCTCTATCATTTCATCATTCTCTAAACAAGCATTTCCATGATCATTAGGAGGAATACTATTCTTACTATGATCATTTTCAATGTAGTTAGGAAATTCACCACCATCATTGTTTGAAAATTATTCATTACCATCTTCGGCGATATGAAAATTTTCAATACCATCATCTGTGGTTTTGAAATACTGAATTGGAGGATATTCTTCAACATCTTTATCTTTCCCTTCATCAATTCTGCTCTCAAAGTCCACAGTATTAGGAATGTGTGGAAATTGTGACTCTTTATTTACTGGAAATTCTTCATCCCGACCTTTGTCATTGTTGCTCCCATAGTCCATATGATTAGGAGTAAGTGGAAATTGAGACTCTCGATTTATTGGAAATTATTCATCCTTCCCTTCATCACTGCTGCTCTCAAAGTCCATAGGGTTAGGAGTAGCTGTAAAATGTGACGCATTATTTATTGAAACTTTTTCATCCTGCCATTCATCACTATTGCTCTCATAATCCTTAGGATTAGGAGTAGGTGGCAAATGTGACTCTTTATCCACTGAAATTTTTTCATCATGCCATTCATCACTATTGCTTTCATAGTATTTAGGATTAAGGTCTAAGTGGAAAATGTGACTCTTTGCCCACTAAAAATTTGTCATCTGACCATTCATCACTATTTCTCTCATATTCCTTAGGATTAGGACTAAGTGGCAATTGTGTCTCTCTATCCACTGAAAATTTTTCATCCTTCCATTCATCACTATTGCTCTCAAAGTCCTTAGGATTAGGACTAAGTGGAAAATGTGAGTCTCTAGTTTTTGGAAATTCTTCATTTTTCCATTCCTCATTGTTGCTCTCATAGTCCATAGGATTAGGAATAAGTCGACATTTAAACTCTCTATTCATTTGAAAATCTTCTTCTTTCATTTTCTCACTACTTCTCTCGTTATATTCATCAATATGAATAGAGTTGCTACATGACGAAGATGTTGATGCTTCATAAAATGAAACTTCAGTATCAAAGAAATCCATAACACTCAAACAAGAAATGTTGAATGATGCAAATTATCTCTCTCCCAATGATAATATATAGTTGAAACAATGAAAAATTCCCTCCAAAACTTTTCGCATGTCCCTCCAAATTTTATTTAAACGATTTTATTTGAAAATTAGTTATTAAAATATTCTCATAATATGGAACTTAATTTTGAATTAAATTCCCTAGACATTTTTCTCTTAATAATTGTTTTCAAACTAAATTATTTTAATTAAATTATATAACTTTTACTACATTATAAATTTTATTTTTTTAATATTCATCAGATTTTTTTATCCCACATTTACCCCGCCGAAAACAATTTCGTTATTTCCACTTTATAAGAAATTTCATTTTCACTATTCCACATATCACGTCAAGATTTCTCAAGGTTTATTTAAAAGCTTGGAATGATTTTCTAGTGCAGCAACATTGTCAACGATACATTCTCGCTTTTGAAAGGTTAGTTTTGTTTCTATTATTCTCAAAATTATTAAACTATTAAAATTAATTAAAGTCAAGTTATTTTAAACCAATTAAAATTTACCAGCTTTTCCCATTAATTTGTTTTAGGTAGAAAATAAAATATTTTTTTATTATTATCTAAAATAAAATTAACATGCACATTGTGGGTGGGTCTGCCTAGGGCAGCACATGGCCATTCTGGCCCAAGTGAACACGCCCACCGGCCCCCTTGGCAAACAGAGGGGCCGATTCTGAAAATCACCCCCCCTGCTTGCCCAGGGGGCCAGTGGGCGTGCCCACTTGGGCCAGGGCACTCATGCTACGGGCAGACATGCCCATAGGGCGGCATCTGCCGAAGCCCAAGGAGTCGGCCCCCCTGCCTGGCAGGAGTCGGATTCTCAAAAAATTTGTCATCCTTCTATTATGAATTCTGTCTCCATTTTCCATGAACATGAAGCAGAAGATATGGGAAAGAAGCAAAAAAATTAATTCATGATGCTACAAGATTGTATCAAATGGATCACTCTAGTAAACGTAGACATGCTACTTTTCAAAATGAGGAAGTTGAATTTGAAGGTGAAGCTGAAGAATGTGTTTCCATATCTGAGGATCAGATTAGAATTGATTTTAGATAGGAGAAGAGCCATAAAAAAACAAAATAAAAAATTCCCAAGAATGTCTCCCTTCTATTTGATGATGAGGAGATTGTTTTGGTTCAAGCAAATATCATAACCAATAGGAGGAAGAAACAAAAAAATTCTCATTCTGAAAAAAATCATGGACATCAGTGAAGGGCCTAGTGAAAACTCCAAAGAAAGCAGGGAAATCATTACACCGAGAGTTGATTTAGAGGATGGCATTATGAAAAAAAAACAAAATGCCATTTGACATCATTTGGCGAAGACAAATTTAATTGAGGGTGGTCAATCATTTCAACTTAATGTCATTCAAGTCTACAAGCCAGATGAAGGACAATTCAAATATCAAATTAGAAAGCCACACCACTTGCATGTTCACAATTTCAAAGCATTGATGAGGTACAACCCTTTTGCACATGTGGTTGATTATGTTCTTATTGTTGATCCAAGTCAAGCTCCTAACAAAGAATCATTTGACAGGTCAAAATGTTTTGAATACAAATATTATGTACTTGGGGGAAACCATTATGTAGAAGCTCAAAGGAAATTAATGGAGGAATATCCCAATAACCCGCATTTTGAAACAATGAAATGTATCGTTTATGCTGGTTTAACATATACATAAGAAAATTTATTGGCATGGGATCATAATTCAGATAATGAGTATAGGATGTCTATGACTTTCATCCAAAGGGTCAGATTTATTCATAGTGAATTTGAAGAAAAATGTGGTGGTGATAAGACAAAGGTTGATCATGCATTCCGGAAGGAATGTTGTATGGAAATCGGTTATCAAATCGAAGAAAAAATAAGTTCAAAAGGTGGCAAAGTAAATTATGAAATATTCAAAGGTATGGATAACATTTTCCAGGTGGCATTTAGAACTGGAGATATATGGGAATTGATTGATCAGATTTTTGAGTCGTGAGAGAACGTTGGCGTCAAAAGTCAGAAGGTCAAAAAGTCTAAACCATTGATATGTACCAGCAGTAAATCAAGTCCTGAAATAAAGCTCCTTCCAGAAGATATGCCTATCACACCATGGAGATTAATGAAGGAGTGAAGGATGAAAAGCTTGTCAAAACAATATTATCTCGTGTAAAGTCAGGAGAATTATCAATGGAGGAAATGTTTGAGGAATTTCTAAAGTAAGTTTGTTATTTTTACTTATTTTTGGATTATAAGTTTATGTTAAATATAATATATTGTTTTTGGTATTATTTGTTATACATAACACTATATTAGCATTTTTTACTTCATTTATTCAATCACAAGGTTTATATGAGAATACAAGAACAAATGGTTAAATTTTTGAATGCAGATAGTTGGGATGATATTGTACGCAACTACCGAGATTAAAGTTCTACATAAGTGCTAAGAGATTTGTATCTTGCATTTAAAAAGGTATGTTCATTCATACATTCATTTCTATTCATATGTATATCATTTTTAATTTATAACTTATACATTGCTTTTTTTTATTTTATTAAAGATGAAGAAGGATGAAAATGGAGCATTGGATAGTTTCAGAAGCTTTATTGAAAAAATTAAAATGGAAAGGATGATAAAACACGTCTTAGTGATGTTGAACTTGATCCCAGTCTTAATATTTTCATTTGGAATGGGCTCCACACTATCCAATATCAAATAATATCAGGTGATTGTGAAGACATTGCAAAACTCATACCTAAAAGGGATTATTCCGTAGTTATTGCAAATATTTCTCATGGTTTCAATATCCAAAAAAATGAATATGATAGTGACCCTTATACTTATCAAGCATTTAATAAAGTGGTTGCGGGATTTCTAGAAGTCATAACATCACCATTTTGGAGATTTGTGACATTTCATTCAGACACACAATTGGGGTTGTTATTATCAAGCTTCAAGTGAAAAGAAAAGTCAAGGATGCAGCTTACATGGTAAGGCGTTGAAATTGTATGTTTGATTAATGTTAAAAAAATTATATATGTACAAGTTAATTGAAATTTTACTATTTCATGTGACAGGCAAAAGCCATATCTTATTTGTGGCAGAAATCAACCAATTATAAGTGATCGTGAGTTTATTCAGGTTGAAATTTGGACAAAAGATGATAGTTACAAGCTTATTATTTTCAATCAAGTAGATGGAAAGAATCATAGCCAAGTACTGGCCCATGATGCTGTTATAAAAAAACTAACATATGAAGATAAAGAAGAAGAAGGAGAGATAGTTAACATATATCAAAAACCATAGTCATTGATTAACTATCTTTTAGATTTATGTTCAAATGAAGGAGATTGGGTTTTGGATTTATTTTCAGGGTCAGGTAAGTTTTATTATATAAGAATTAATTTCACTATTTTCTTTTTTTAATTTTTTTGTGTTTACAATAATTTACTAAATTTTTTCTTTTGTACTTGATGATTAGGTACAACACTAGCATGTTGCTTACAAAAAGGAAGAAATTGCATTTCCATTGAAAAAGACCAAGTACAATTCAAATTTATTCAACAAAGAATTAATGCTCTTCAATTTCTTCCAGATGCAATGCAAGAAGTTGGTTTGAGAAAAGGGGATTTTAATGAATCCTGTGTGGCAAAAAAAGAAAAGGAACCTCAACCACCATTAGATGGAATGATTGGAAAGACATACTTTGGGAGATTCACAGACATCAAAGATCCAACAAAAGAGGAAAATGATGAAACTGAAGCCAATGATGAAAATATTGTGGAAGAGGACAATAATGAAACTCTTGAAGATGAAGAGTTTGGGTTAGGTGATATTATTGATTATTGATTAAGTTAAGCTTCCAAATGAAGCTCATTTTTTGTAACTATCCATAAGTTATACTTGTAATGTTTTGACTTTAACATTTTATGAGAAGAAATAAATATTCAATTGTTGTTATTATATGTTTAATATTTGTATAATGTGATTTTCACTTCATCTTTATGTGAATCATGTAAGTTTTGAAAAAAAATGTAATTATTATTAACTTTTCACAAAAAATACTAATTTTTATACCTTTTTTGTTAATTTTTTCCTATAAAAATGGTTTGTTTGACATGTCACTTTTAGCAAAAAAGACGCAAAATGTGTATTTTTCAATTATTTCTATATTCAAAATGTGTTTTTTTATGCAAATTGTTAAAAAATCTTGTTATTTTAGTGACAATTATTTCATGTGAAATGAAATATTATTTAATAATATATAATTAGATAGAAGATTGACACTTTAAAATTTTGACCATTTTTTTTTTTTGACATTGCAAAAAATCAAATATCTCACTACAAAAAAAAAAAAAATTTAAAGAAAAAAAAAAAAAACAAATACCTGAAAAACACTTAAAAAAATATGTAAGTGAAGAAGAAGAAGTCGAGTACCTAAAAAATTGTTAAATTTAGAAATAATTATAAGCATTTAATAGATTAGAAAAATTTAAGTAAAAAATAAGTCTTCTAAAAAAAGGGGATGATGCTAGCATCACACTTTTCAAAATCAACATAAAACACTAACATTTTAAAAATAATGTCTATACTTGGTACATAAGAAAATTTAATGTGTAAAAAACATGCTAAAAAAAAATTAAGAGTGTTCTGAATCAACACTTTTCAAAATCATACCATTTTTTGCTACCTAAAAAAGGTGGGTACTTGTTTCCGTTCCTGTATCAAAGTTTACATTTTTCACTACAGATGTTGGAAATTTCATGCATATCAAGCCAAAGGCCACCGAATGTGATTGTATCATGAAACTGAGAGATTTCATTTGTCCAAAATGTTTGAGTCTTGGGATTAAAAAAATCTAGAAAATATATTGGGCCTAACCACACCTGTCTCAATAATGGCACACCTCCTTGCTTAATGAAAATGTCGTCTCGCTTCCCGTTTTGAAACGTATTGGATGATTCATTTACGCTTATTCCTACACAATTAAGAGAGTAATTTGTATCTTTAGAATGTATTGATATGACTCTGTTTAGTTTTGGTTACGTCATAGAATCAAAGAAGAACATGGAGGGGAAATTTTCATTAGAAAAATACTTGAATATGGAATTGAGCTCTACTTGGATCAACAATAAGAACATATGTCTACCCATTAGCATGGATTTGTTCCACAAAATTGTGTACTTCCTTCTCAGGGAAATTCACAGGATCTAGAGTAGAATCCTTATACTCATCCATGTAATCAATGTTTATCCAAATCGTACCTAGACGAATTTTTGTTGTTTTATATATAGGTACAACTGATTCAACTGATCTGAAATGTGTTTGTATCCATACCTAAATTGATGAAAGGTTTTCCAATCCAATCTGGTTATATAAATTAACATAGCCAAAAATACAAATTCGTGTCCCAGCTCGTCAAATTAAAACTATTTCAGAAGTTCAACCTTATAAGTTGTACCATTAACCAAAGTATTTGATTACAAGTAGGTAAAGAGACAGGTTCTGGTTAGGAATGTATATGGATAGGAATGTGATCCCATGTTCAAATTGGTATTTATGTTCGTGTAGCTCTCAAAGTGGTCATTTAGAGTCAAATGATGGGCAACAATAAACTGCAAATAAAATAAATGAAAGAATGAGATAACTTACCAAATGATTTTAGGTATTCCTTCACAAATATTTGGCACTCTTCAAAACATATAAAAAATACATTGATAAAAAAGTATAAGTTAGTCCTAACTTATTTGAACTAAGTACAAGACATATATTTACATCAATATCGTAATTTTTACATATCACTATTAAAGTCACGTGACTTGGCATTAGGAATAACTTCACCATAACTCATATACACATAAATAAACGTCACGTGACTTGGGAACATGAATAAATTCACCATAACTCATATACACATAAATAAATGTGAATTTTGACTAAATAATGTCCATAACAAAAATATCATACCAAATAAACGCACCATGAAACTTTGCTAGGAATGTAACTCAAATGGACTGCAATTTCATCATTTTCTTCTTTTTTCCAAATTTTTGGTTTAAATATGACTGTGTACAAATAAATAATAATGAATATCTAACCCTCATTTTCTGTTGGAAGCTCAAGTCCTCAATGGGAGGAGGAGAATTCATGCACCAATGTCGTCATAAACGTCTCAAACAAATAAGAATTAAACTTTAACAATCGGCTCTCTCCCGCAGTCGAAAATAATTTAAAATTTAATCGCCTTGCCTTCGGTGAGCTACAAGTGATCCCAAAAGTAGTCCATTGAATCATCCAATGACAGGAATTCATTTAAATTTTGAGACTTGTCCCTCTTTAGACATTCAAGAAGCACCCAATCTGAAAATGTAGACATATTTTTCATCCAAATCTCCTGGCCTCCATTGCTACATTCTGCTTCAAAACAGGAGGACGAAAACACGGCTTCAGAAGGTAGTTGCAATTCTTCTACGGTGAATTTGGCGGCATAGGCTTGAATTTGTGACATCGATAAAGAAGAGGTGCATGGGATTTCTGATGAAGAAAAGGGAAAATTGAGCTTCGCTTTTGATCCTCTTAGGAAATATGCCACAAAATCGTAGGGGTCGGAAGCGTTTGTCAATCTATCGTAGGATTCGAGCCAATTTTTCTCGTGCAATTGCGCATTATTATTTAAAACACCCTTTTCCCCCATTTTCTCTGTCGGATTCCCCTAAACTTTCATGACTTCAGTGAGCGGTTTTGGCGTATTTTGTGGGAATTTTGGTTTTACAAGGATTTATCCATATTGGTTTTTTGCTCTGGCATTCCCAATTTGAACTCAGGAAGTGCTTGGGAAGCTCGAAGTCGAGAGTGTAAGGCCTACGGGGTTCGAATCCAGGACATATAAAAGTGATTCTACAGTATTGCAAGTGAATATATGTGATAAGACAAGAAGAGTGTTAGCTGCAGGGCAGCATATATATATAGAGAGAGACACACACAAATATTTACCTTAGCTGTTGTACTATGCATAAATCTTTTACAAGAAAAGTGACCACGTTTTGTTCTAAAATATTTATGCATGGTCCAACATGTCAAGGTAAAATTAATAGATATAGGTGCAAAGACATGCACAAGTGAAAATAATTAGATTGATGACTATGAATTAGCGATGTGGAGAATTCAATGCAATTCTTTTGTGGTGAATTTTAATGTTTATAATAATAAAATATTTCAATCATGAAATTAAAGGAGTTATTGAAAAAAAAAAAAAAACAATTACTTTATAATACGTCTAATTAGAGGGAGATGTGTAATTCATTTAATTCATAATATGAAATTAATATATAACATTAAAAAAATATTATTAATAATAATAAATTCAAAATAACTCATAAATATCCTCGATTGGGGCGAGAGTTGAAAAACGGGCACTAACGGGATCCCCAAACAAATTATGAGAAAGGACAGGGGGTGGTTGATTGATGGCCCTTACACATTCTTCTTAAGGTGCAAGGTGGCAAGGCGTGCATTAACAATTAAATGTTGGAGTAAAGGCCGACGAGATAGCACACCGTTGGGGTTTTAATGCATCAAACTAAGTTTGGTTTGGTGGTATTGTAACATGCCCCTTAGAAATTCCCAGGAAGCTTGTGAAGGTAAATCACCAGGTTTTCCACCCTAGTGTGGACGACATCACTCTTATTTTAGAAGGAGATTTCTATGGGTATATGAATTGTGCTAGCTTCGTGCATGCTATTATCCTGGTGTGTATTTGATATTTGATAATTCACTAGAAGAGTGTCTCTAAGATGACGTCTTTGGTCAGAAAGGAAACCTCCCAGGAAATATGGGAGGCAAGAATATTTTACCTCGATGGGTTGTCTAAATATAGTCGAAATATCTCTATCTGTTATGGAATTTTTCTTTCTAGGATGTGCATGAATTTTGGGTTTGAGCAGCGATACTCAGTCCACACTTCATGCATGGCGACTTTTGTTCAATATTTATCATCTTTGATAAAAAAATTTCCTAGCATGATATTTTTTTTCTGGGAATGAAAACCCTCGAATAAATAACAGTTCTTGCACCAAGAAAATGCGAGGACCTTTGGATGTTGTTAATGGTTTGTTTCATCGAAACCAGTTCAATACCATGGTGAAAATTTTGGTTTTTAGGCTATATGCTTACTGGCATGTTGTACTTTGTTGTTGCATTTCTACAGGTCTGAAAATTCAGTGTGTTCATCAGGACCCTACACTAGGTCATCTTCCTGAGCGTTAGCTTCCAGTCAGGAAGAAGTCCCTAGTGCTAGTTCTTGGCTTCTCAATATCGTTTCTTTTATCACCTTTCTAGCTGGCAACGTTATAGCATGGTGTGTCCTTCCTCATGAAGATACAACTCAATAAGAGGAGGTTGTGGGAGGAACCCGGGTAGAGTATCGGGTCATGGAGGAAGTCAGACTTAGCCACGTCCAGCTAGGGGACGTGGTCGTAGATCCACCTCAGGCCTGATTTGGGAAGTTGCTCAGGCCTACTAGGCTAATACTCAAATTCAGATCCACCAATTAATTTCTGAGTGGGAGTCTGTATTAAATCAAGACGAAGGGAGAACATATTTGGACATGGAAGAATGGAGGGATCTCGTGCCAGACCCTGACCACTCCAGAGGCCAGTCCACTCAATTTAAACAGAAAATTTATCTTTATTGTTTGAAAAATAACATCATGGCGAAAGCCTTGGCGATATCTTCTGTTGGAACATCCAAGACTGAAATCGAATTCCAGGAAATCCATAATGAATTCCAGCTTATTCAATTCCAGATTCAACAACAAAATGTTCGTTTTAGTTGCATAGAGGAGCACATTCTTTGCCTCCATTAGACTAAACTTCTAGGATCCAGTGCAAAAGATCCAACGCCCACTGACTCATCTGATGTGTAGTAGTATGAATTTCTTAGTTTGGTTTTCAATTTTTGCTATGTATAAATGAAGGATATGGAGGCTTTGATGTTTTTTCTTAGATATATAGTCACTAGGAGAATGAAAGACAATCATGCCTATATAGTGATGTTAGATAGTATCAAACTCTTTTGTTTTTTGATGGCTTATGATGTGGTAAGGTGGCCAACAAACTTGGTTTTTCAATGGGCAGGTTGAGGCCACTTGATCAGATGGATATGGATGTAAAACCAACCTGTTTTTGTTTGAAATGAATAGAAAGGATCTACCTTGCTTACAAAAATAAAGTCATAAATAATATATTTTAATATGTAGGATTAAGTAATATTTATGTGTATTTTAAAAATTTATTAATAAGAGGAAACACATTTTAATGTGGAGAATGTACTCCATAAATAAAACATTTTAATACCATATTTAATAAATATTGAAATTTCAACTATGTATATATTATATATGATTTAAAAAAACTGTGTACATTATATAAAAATTAATTGAAATAATCTATTTATACATTCAAAATGCAATATATATATATATATACCTTACTTATTCTTTTTCCGACCGGTCCCTTCCTTAATCTCTCATATAAAGCTATCTCATATTAAGAAAGTTAAGTGAGCCTATGGAAGGTAAATAGTAAAGGTTATAATTCTTTCTCGGGGGGACGAGTTGAACTAAACCTGTTTAAGGGCTTTTTTCTAGGGCCAAATGTATGCGTTATGTCTATATAAAATGAAAATTTTTCACCAAGCTACATCTAAAAGGAAATGTTAGGCCGAGATGCACATTTTGGTCATGTGTCCTATATATATATATATATATATATATACGAGGAGAGATTGGATTGGGTCAATATCGGAACCAGACCTTACCCCAACCCATAAGACCTTTACCATATCAAAATTGAGGGGAATAAATAAAGGGCGAGTCACCACCTAGTACCTCAGGTGTTCAGTTTTATTATGACATATCTTCGAGGTGCTCAATGGACCATGGGCTGTTACCATACAGAAAAAAGCTTTTCAGTCCTCTTGGCAAGGCTAGTCCTGTTGTCTTTGCTCGGCTATGGCTCATGGCTAGTCCTCTTGCAAAGTTTTTTAAGTTTTGCATTCTAAAAGAGAAGTTTGTACTTCAAAAGATTGGATCCCTCTTAGTTATTGCGAGATCCATGAATGGATCTATACTAGTTAATAAAATTTATCTAAGCATCCAACTAGAACAACATGGTAGATATGAACAATATGAAAGAAATGGACAACCAAATGCATGGTTGGGGGTTGGAACACCATGCTCAAATTTTACAAAAAGGCCCTCACAAGGCAAGGCCATGTTGTGCATATGTTCACCGCAAGGTCTAAGATTGAAGAAGAGTGTATGCACTTTCACTGAAGCAATAGGAATGAAAGTTGTCATGGGAGAATCAACAAATTTGTACAACTTCGTCATAACATCTTGGTTTTTCTCCAAAAAGTCACATAATTTAATTTTATGCATCCGCAAATGTTAGCATTGATGTCACTAAGTTACACCGTAAACTATGGTGGGTAATTAAAAGTCACATCTATCCTTGCTTCTTCTCCATGCTAGTTAACCCAGTGAAATCCTTGGATCCAAACATGTTAGCATATATAAATTAATCAGTGGCTTCCCATAGAGATAAAGAATCCAACCATAGGATTGACCACATAGGGTCATTGGGGTGGTGGCTTTAATTTTTTTTAGAACATCATCTATTTGTTAAAAAACAGATAGATTTGGTTTATCCAGGGTGCTTTGAGTGGTTTGAACTAACGTGGGCGGTTTGAGTGTTTTGAACTAACGGGCTAAACTGTCACCCACTACTATATAAACCTAGTGGTAGCAATGTGATGTAATCTCTAATAATGTAGATCATAGTGCTTTAATTATCACTTCCCATAAAAGAAAAGGAAAATGATTTGACGTGAACAATCTAGTAAAAAAATAAATGGGTTAATTACAAATTATTTATATTTTACTTTGATATATAACTTTTAATCATATGTATAATTTGTCCAAATTACTTAAGTGATGTTTTTTTTGGAAAAGACTTCTAATCATATGTATAATTGGTCCAAAATACTTATATGATGTATTTTTTGGAAAAAGGAAAATAATTTAAGTTGAAATTGTGTGTATATGAATTTCTTTCTAAATAATTTTTTTAATGTTGTAAAATTAAAAACATTAATATACAAATAAATATTTTTATTAATTTATAGATTAATAATATTCTTTTAAAAATATTTAAAACGAAATATATATAATATATATATTTTTAATGCTGTAAAGTTAAAAACATTAATATACAAATAAATATTTTTATTAATTTATAGATTAATAATATTTCTTTAAAATATTTTAAAACGAACTATTTTTTAGCAATTTCATTTATATTTTAATTTAATTATTTAAAAAAAAGGGTTTTTAAGGTAATTAGTGAAGTTAAGTCTTTTGTTGTATAATTTGTGGAGATTATTTATGTGATGATTTTTTGGAGAAGGAAAGTAGTAAATTAGATTGAAATTGTGCATATATGTTTTTTCTATGCTGTAAAGTTAAAAACATTAATATACAAATAAATATTTTTATTAATTTATAAATTAATAATATATTTTTTAAAATATTTAAAATGAACTATGTGTATTATATTACACATATTATTTTTAGTAATTCTATTTATATTTCAATTTAATCATTTAAAAAAGAAATGAGCTATTAAGCTAATTAGCGAAGAATTTTTTTTTGTTATGGTTTGAGTGTATTTGTTTGGAATTAATAGCTATCATGTTGCAAGTAACCATTTTGTTGGACAAATGTACAATATAATATAGACAAGTGTTATTGTGTAAGAAAAAGGATCTGCAAACCTTTGTAGATTTTAGACCCATTTCCCTGTGTAATTCTGTCTATAAAGTGATGTCCAAATTGATTGCTAGAAGGCTTAAGCCTATGTTGACAAATTTTATTACATAGGAGCAATTTGGATTTATGGAAGGGAGACATATCTAAGATGCAATAGGAATTGTGCAAGAGATGATACATTCTATTAATAATAATACACAACATTCATGTCTTATGAAGGTTGACTTATGTAAAGCTTATGATTGCGTTGATTGGGAATTTATTTAATTGATTTTGATCAAAATGGGTATGAATGCTGAGAATTCTAGATGGATTATGGGGTGTGTAAAGAAAAATTTTTTGCAGTGATTATTAATGGTCTTCCATCCAATTTTTTCTCGGCCTACAGGGGACTGAGACAGGGTTGCGCACTGTCTCCTTTACTTTTTCTGATGGCGTTTGTTACTCGTAGTAGGAAAGTGAAGGCTATCACGGACAATGGTATTATCAAGGGTATTAAAGTTTCTAAGAAGCAATGGGTGACACACCTCATGTTTGTAGGTCACGCACCTCATGTTTGTAGATGACCTACTCTTCGGGGGACATACCAATATGGTGGAATGGACTACTATCCACAACACTATTAAGGCTTTTGGGGAAGCTTATGGATTGATTATGAACGAGGCTAAATCATTACTCATACACAAAGAAAGAATGGAAAATACAGTACAGGGTATCATAGATATTTTTGGAGTGTATTCTAAGCAATTAGTTGATGGTTTCACATACCTGGGGTTTACTGTGAAACCTAGTGGATATAGGAATAGAGATTGGAAATGGTTAATTGATAAATTCAAACTGAAACTGGATTGTTGGACTCATAAGTGGATTTCTTTGGGCGGGAGACTTATCATGCTTAAATCGGTATAACAAAATCTCTCAATTTATTGGATGTGTCTCTTTCTGTGGCTGAAGGAAATCTTGCATAGGATCCATACGATTATGAGTCGGTTTCTTTGGTCTCGTGCTAATTTAAGTGCTAATTCCAACAAAAATCATCTGGTGTGGTGGTCTATCATTGGGGTATCATCGACCTTCGTAATTTTAACAAAGCTCCTCTTATCAAAAACATGTGGAGAGCAGTTGCAGGTGAAGGTCTTTGGTCAAGTATCATCCAAAATTTTTCGGCCAATATTTCACCTCTTGGATTATGAACGAGGCTAGGAAGAAATTTCATAGATCTTATATATGGAGAAGTATTTTTTAGGTCATGCACCTTCTTATGGTAAATTTGAGATGGACGGTCGGAGATGGATCTCGGATCTAGGTAGGTCTATATGCCATAGTCAGCATGTATGAAAGAAAAGGTGCAAAATTTAGACAAAAATGTGTGGAGTTCGGCTGAGGAGTTGGGACTACCCGATATAATTCACAAGGAATGGGAGGATTATACCACTAGTCTCGATCAAGCATGGATCACCCTCATTTATAGTGGGGATCACATGATCTGGGTAGGTAAGCTTAAGAAGGGGAGTCTGGTGGTCAAAGATATATACTTGCAATTACCCATTGTGGACAAGGGACTTAAATTTTCAAAACAATTTCAGGTAATATGGAATTGGAATTTATCGAACAATATTAAATGTTTTGGTTGGCTTGTGTTTCATAACCGTATTTTGACTTGGAAGAATCTCCAAAGGAGAGGATTTCAGGGATTAGGCATATGTATTATGTGCAGGAAGGGGGAAGATGAGATTAATCATATGTTTATGAAATGCCCATATGTTAAGGCTATATGGGGAGGAGTGATGGGATATTATAATAAAGCAAAGAAAGGTTCTTTTACTAAACTGACATTACTATTGAAATCTTGGTTAAAAGATAGAAGGTACAAGGCTCTTCCACTATATGTGTTATGGAAAATTTGGAGGAGGTGCAATGCCACTATATTTGAGCAGAAAAATATAGAGATACATGAGGATGCCATCAAGACGGTGGCTTTTTTCAACGAGATCGGACTAATACATAAAAACAAAGGATACAGAGCCTTCAGATCTAAGGAAATCTGGAAATCATTCCCTGTGGGTTTCTTTGATGGGGCAAGTGCCAATAGAGCATGTAGTTGTGGTGTTGTAATCTACCTAGAAGAGGATAAATTCTTTCATTTATGGTGGGAGGGAGGAAGAGGGACTAATAGCAGAGCAGAAACCATTGCATTATGGGGCATTCTGAGTGATGCCAAATGGCTTCGAATTGACTAGATCCATATTTTCGTCGATGCCAAAGGAATCATAGATTGGGTGAAGGGTAGCAATGACTTTAACCCTCCTATACTAAAAAAATGGATGGCTCACATCAAATATTTGGTAAGGGCTTTTCATAATGTGAGTTTTTATCATTTATACAGAGAACAAAATTGGTTAGCAGATTTACTATAAAAAAGAGGCGTTGGAGGAACACAAAGAGCAGCATGGCTATGTAATAGATAAGAAAGAGATAAAGAAGAGGCTCATGTAGCATTGTTATAAGAACATAAGTATTCATAATTTTTATGTAAACAACATTGGTATAAGTCTGAAAGTGAAAGTGTTAGATAAACAACATTAGTATAAGAACTTTGTTGATAAAAGAGTTTAATACTGTGTTTGGTAAATTTTGAACATTTAGGATATAAATATTGTTAGATCATAAGGAATGATAATTCCAAAACAAGTGTACTACCTTTTATTAATATAAGAAGTAGAGGTTTTTTTACTTAAAAAACAAAAAGTATTGTTGTGTAGGTTCGAATTTTTTTTAATTATTATTTATTACAAAATTGAGGTTAGTTATATTATTTCTATTCAATTTTTTTTTACTTTGAAGATATTTTAAAAGTCATAATTTGAAGAGTGAAACAATAAGTCCAAAAAAAATATGTTTAAGACTTCACCATAACTTATATATATATATATATATATATATATTACTCAACCAACCTTACATGGCAGGTTTTTGGAAAAGTTTGCCTCTTCAAAAGTTAAGACTTCACCATAACTCATATACAAATGCAGATAGACATCTCCTTAATATGCTTAAATTTGTTTAATAAATCACGTGATTTTGGACTTATTTATGTCCATTGCTCATACCAGATAAACATATTTTTTCCATATTTTTTGTTTAAATTTGATTGTGTACAAATAAATAATAATGAAGATTCGACCCTCATTTTCAGTTGGCGGCTCAAATCCTCAATGTGAGGAGGAGCATTCATCCACCAATGTCATAAATGTCTCAAACAAACAAGAATTATACTTAACTATTGACTCTCTCCCGCGGCCGAAAAGAATTTAAAATTTAATTGCCTTGCCCACCCCAAACCCAAATGCCGGGATCTTTTCCGTCCAAATCTCCCGGCTCTCATTGCCGCATTCCGCTTCCGAAGAGGAGGATGAAAACACTAGCTGCAATTCTTCTACTGTGAATTTGGCGGTGATAAAGAAGAAGCGCAGGGCATTTCCGGTGGAGACATGGGAGAATTGAGCTTCGATTTTGATCCTCTTAGGCAATACGCTGCAAAATCGTAAGCGCGGGCAGCCTTTTCCGAGGTGTCGTAGGAGCCCAGCTAGATTCTTCTTGTGCAATTGGGAATTCTTATTTCCGACACCCATTTTCCCCAAAATGCCGGGATCTTTTCCTTCCAAATCTCCTGGCCCTCATTGCCGATTCCGCTTCCGAACAAGATGAAAACGCTGCTTCAGAAGGCAGCTGCAATTCTTCTGCTGCGAATTTGGCAGCAGAGGCTTGAATTTGGGGCGGCGATAAAGAAGAGGTGCAGGGGATTTCCGGTGGAGATGGGAAAATTAAGCTTTGATTTTGATCCTCTCAGACAATACGCCACAAAATCGTAGGCGCGGGTAGCCTTTTCCGGGGTGTCGTAGGAGTTGAGCCAAATTCTACCCGTTCAATTGGGCATTCATATTTCCGACACCCATTTCCTCTGTCGGATTCCCTTGAACTTCCGCGACTTCAGTGAGCGGTTTTGGCGTCTGTTTTGGACGTTCTCGTTTTGCGAGGGTTTAGCCATGATGATTTGTTTCTCTGGTATTACAGAGTTGAACTCAGGGAGTGCTTGAGAAGCTCGAAGTATTTATAAAAGGGTTTGAACTCACGACGCATAAAGGTGCTTCTACAGTATTGCAAGTGAATATCTGTGATAACGGATGACAATAAGAGTGTTAGCTGCAGGGAAACCTATATATATATATATATATATAGAAAAACAAAAAACTTGTTGAGTCCCTAGGGCTTTATGCGTAGTTGTACACATGGCCATTTTAACACAACGTTGTGTTTCTAGAGATTTATGCGTAGTACAACATGGGAAGGTCAAAATAATTTGATTGGTGAATATGCAGAACACTTTTGTCAGATAATTGAGTCTTTTGAAAGGAGCACAACACAAAATTGGCAAGGTGGGAGAGCACTGAATGTAAAGTGGAATTGTATAGCATATCCATTTATAGTTTCACACATCAAATGGAGACACTTTCCATGAGTAGATACATAATGTCAAAAATGGTTTGTAATTTGATGTCCCCACAGTATGTATTTGTTTAGACTTGTTTGGACATATTTTGTGCTTAGAATTAATTTTGCGATGCATAAAGCATAAAGTGACCGTGAATATATATATAATAATTTTTTTTTTCAAAAGAAAAAAATGTTGCATTTTATATTAGATATAAAGAAATAGTGCATCTCTACAAATGGATAGGCCATAGCCCATCAACTCAAGATCCACATCATAGAGTTATATCGAATAGCTCAGCATAGAAATAACCATGGGAAATGTTCATATGTTCCATCTGATCATTGGAGGAACGATAAAACCCCATTGCTCCACTGCAGATACAGAGATATCTAAATAAAACTAAAAACATTCTCAATCCATAGGCTTGGAAGCAGAAAAAAAGATAATAGATAGGTTGTCAAAAAGAGAAGGTAAATCCGGGCACAACCAACACCTGGGAGAACAAAAAAAACAGGCTCGCTTGGATAACAGATCGGATTGGACAGGCCCGCTGTAGGATGAATTCTGCCACCATATGGCACGAAATTGCAAAAGAGATTATTCAGGCTCGTTTGTATCCTGGACAGGCTTGCTTGATGAAAAAATGGGAAAGAAAGAAAGACAGATAGAAACTGTTGGGAGGAGCAGGTGAAAGTCTACATCCATAACATTCGAAACGTTGTATTCAGGCTCGCTTGCACGTGGACAGGCTCGCTTGTTATATACATAAGAGGAATACAAAAGACCAAAAAAAATGCATCACATAATCAGGGAATGGGAATTTTGTTGTTCCATATAACAGATCCCTCGGAATACTAAGCAATATTAAGAATATCCCTTTCCATACCAATACCCTATTTGGATAATCTATCAGCTCTAGAATTGTTCTCCCTGTATATGTGTAGTACAGGGGGAGAATCTAACTTAATCCATAAATATCTGGCTCGCATAAGCCAACCAAAAACTCTGGGCGAAGAGAGGGTAGATCTCCCCATGGTGGCATCAACAATGATTTTGGAGTCCCCATAGAAATGCGCCCCAACCAGCCCCAAATTGATAGCAGCCCACAATCCACTCCACAGAGCCAATAATTTTGCCATGTTGTTTGTGCCCATGCCACCATTCCACCAGATATGAATTCTTTCAAATTGGGAGAGCTTGATCCACACACCACACCCCATAACCCCATCCAAATAGGCACCATCAAAATAAATAGCAGGAAGAACAATGGGGTGAGGACGAAAATGCTTGGAGCCATCAGAAATAACCCTTTTGTTGGAACCTCTGAAAATTATCCATTTCATAATAGCATCATAAATGTGATTGGTGGAAATAGATCTGTCTTCAAAAATTTCCCTATTCCTAGCTTGCCAGATTTCCCAAATTAAGAAGAAAGGAAGAGACCGAAAAGCACCATCCAAAAGCTCCCATTTCTTAACCGCATCTAAGAAATTTTTCGGAAACCATCCATCATTGAAATGAATAGGTGTGAAAAGTTCCCATATGCGCCCAGAAAATGGGCAAGTAAAAAAAAGTGCTTTGTTGATTCGCAGTCAATTAGACAATGGACACATCTACTTGGACCAAATACACCCCGTCTGTTTAAACCCTCGCATGAAAGAATCTTGTTCTTCCATACTAGCCAGCCAAATAGCAGAATTTTGGTAGGTATCTCCCTATGCCAAAAACATTCAAAGCCGGAATCAGTAAGGTCAAGAACAACAAATATGTTGATGTTGAAATTGTTGGGTGTGGAGCCTGATTATCTTGTTTACTTTGTATCACAGCATTGGACCCCTGTACCTTAAAAGGGGCGGCAACTCCGCCCGTAATTAATCTCTGCCATGGGGGGTCTAGGGGGGGGCGGCAGCGCTTTTTGGAGCCCCCCCCTAGCGGGGGTTTCAGGGGCAGCGCCCCCGAAGCTAAAAACAAATGTAAAATTGCCCTGTAAAAGTATAGTAATTTCTAGTCAATCTGGGTCGTTCATTAGGAAAATGATCTGACGGTAGAAGTTATGTTTAGTTTAGGGTTTTTTTCCCTAGAAGGAAACCCCTCACTTTTATGAGGGTATTGTATTGCGGCTGTGTATTGTGTGTGTATTCTCGGAGCGAGAAACAGAGAGGGAGACTGTGAGAAAGAACAGAGGATATTACAGCGGATCTGCTGTAGGTTTTTGTCTTTTCATTTTGCTGGATAATAGAAAGGAAGGACTGGCTGTTTGGGGTGGACGTAGCCCAAACTGGGTGAACCACGTATATCAATGTCTCTCTGGTTTTATGTGTTTTTGTGTGCTTGTATTTTCCGCATATTTTATGTGTTGCATTTCTCCATAAGATATAAATTCTTAACAACTGGTATTATAGCCGAAGGTATATTTGGCTGATAAACTCGCAGGAAAGAAGGGTTCCTGGTTCGAGTGCGAGAAATGGCGGACGATGGTAAGTTTAGGGTCGAGAAATTAACGGCCAAAACTTCCCGTTGTGGAAGATGCAGATGGAAGATTATCTATATCAGAAAGATCTATACCTACCATTGAGCGGAAAAACAAAGAAGCCGGCGGCCATGATAGACGCGGAATGGAACATTCTTGATAGAAAGGCACTCGGAACAGTACAGTTGTGCCTTGCAGCATTAGTCGCCTTCAATATTTCGAAGGAAACAACAACAGAGGGTTTGATGCAGACGTTGGCGAAACTATATGAAAAACCCTCGGCCTCAAACAAGGTATTTCTTATGAAACGACTATTTAATATGAAGATGTCGGAAGGTGGATCTGTTGCAAACCATTTAAATGAATTTAATACAGTTACCAGTCAGTTAAGTTCTGTAGGGGTAAACTTTGATGATGAAGTTAGAGCTTTGTTATTCTTGTGCTCATTACCAGAAAGCTGGAATGGTTTAGTTATGGCCATTATTAACTCTGTCTCTGGATCTAGTACTTTAAAGTTTGATGATGTTGTTGGTGCTATCCTTAGCGAGGAAATGCGACGGAAAAGCTCCGGTGAGACATCAGGTAATGCTTTGAGTGCAGAGTCTAGGGGAAGAAGAATGGAAAGAGGAAAGAGCTCGGGATATTGCAGTAAATCAAGGAAAGGCAGATCCAAGTCTAGATCAGGGATAGTGTGCTAGAATTGCGGAAAGAAAGGACACCTAAAGAAAGACTGTAGATCTCAGAAGGGAAAAGAAGGAGACACACAGCAAGAAAACAATCATGAAGCAAATGTGACAGGTGATGTGTTACAAGATGCTTTGATTCTTTCTTTCGAAAATGTTACTAATTCTTGGGTTGTAGATTCAGGGGCTTCATTCCATGCCACACCCGATAAGAAATATTTTCATGACTATGTTCAAGGAGATTTTGGACAAGTTCGTTTGGGTGATGATAAACCCTGTAAAATTGTTGGAATGGGTAAAGTTCTTGTAAAACAACAGAATGGAAACCAATGGCTACTAAAGGAGTTAAGGCATGTTCCAGATCTGAAGAAAAAATTGATTTCAACAGGGCAGTTAGGCGGTGAAGGTTGTGTGACAACTTTCACAGATAAAACTTGGAAGGTCACCAAAGGAGCCCTGGTAATAGCAAAAGGCGAAAAGGTTGGTACATTGTATTTATGCAATGGTATTTCTAACTCTGTTAATGCTTTAACTTCCAAAGGAGCAAATGCAGCATTATGGCATCATAGGCTCAGACACATGAGTGAGAAGGGAATGAAGATTCTTCACTCAAGAAATTTGTTGCCAGGTTTGAAGAATGTTGATTTGGATTTCTGTGAGAATTGCATTTATGGAAAACAAAATAGAGTCAGATTTCTCAGAGTTGGGAAAGAAAAGAAGAGCGAAAAATTGGAGCTTGTGCATACAGATGTATGGGGACCTGCTCAGGTATCATCTCTCGGTGGCTCTCGTTATTATGTTACTTTTATTGATGATGCAACTATAAAAACATGGATTTATTGTATTTAGAATAAATCTGATGTATTTGATACTTTCAAGAAATGGAAAGCTTTGGTTGAGATTGAGACAGGAAAGAAGTTGAAGTGTCTCAGATCAGACAATGGAGGTGAGTATTGCAGCAAAGAGTTTGATAGGTACTGTTCAGAGCATGGAATTCGTAGAGAGAAGACAGTCCCAAGAACACCACAAGAAAATGGTGTGTCAGAAAGGATGAACAGAACAATCATGGAGCGTGCAAGGTGCATGAGATTGCATGCAGGATTGCCTTTACAATTTTGGGCAGATGCTGTAGATACTGCTGTTTATCTAATAAACAGAGGGCCTTCAAGTTCCTTGGATGGTGGTATTCCAGAGGAAGCATGGACATGTAAAAAGGTAAACTACTCTTTTTTAAAGCCTTTTGGTTGTGAGGCCTTTGTCCATATTAATAAAGAAAACAGAACAAAGCTTGAGGCAAAATCAAAGAAATGTACCTTTATTGGATATGGTGCTAATGATTTTGGTTGTCGCTTATATGATTATGAAAATAAAAAAATCATTAGGAGCAGAGATGTAATATTCAATGAAAAGGTCTTGTATAAGAATCAGTTGCAGGAAAAGAAACAGGAAAAAGAAAGCAAGGAATACGCGATTCTTGATGAGATATCTGAAAAAGTAAAGGTGCCTGAAAATAATAATAATCAACAACCACAGAAGCAGCAACCACCACAACAGAAACATGCACCTCAAACACCTGAAAGTGGTGTTAGAAGATCTACCAGGATAAGTAGACCCCCTGAACGATAATCTCCTTCATTATATTATTTATTGCTGACTGATTCTGGTGAACCTGAATGTTATGAAGAAACAATGCAGGTTGAAAGCAGGAAGAAGTGGGAGCTAGCCATGGAAGAAGAGATGGACTCCTTAATGCATAACCAGACTTGGGACTTAGTCAGGTTGCCTGCAGGTAAAACTACATTGCATAATAAATGGGTTTACAAGCTGAAGGAAGAAGATGGAGGAAAACAGAGGTACAAAGCTAGACTTGTGGTGAAGGGGTTTGCACAGAAGAAAGGTATTGATTTTGATGAAATATTTTCTCCTGTTGTTAAAATGAATTCAATCAGAACTATTTTAAGTCTTGTAGCAGCGGAAGATTTACATCTTGAACAGTTAGATGTAAAGACAACATTTTTCCATGGAGATTTGGAGGAAGAGATATACATGCAGCAACCAGAAGGATATGAGGTAAAAGGGAAAGAAAAATTGGTGTGCAAGTTAAAGAAGAGCTTGTATGGCTTAAAACAGGCTCCAAGGCAGTGGTATCTAAAATTTGACAAGTTTATGTCCGAACAAGGTTATACTAGATGTCACTCTGATCATTGTGTTTATCTAAAAAGGCAAAATGATGGCAGCTATATTATATTGTTATTGTATGTAGATGACATGCTTATTGCAGGGTCTAACATGCAGGAAATAAATGTGCTCAAAAGAAAATTGGCAAATTCATTTGCAATGAAGGATTTGGGAGCTGCAAAACAAATCCTTGGTATGAGGATAACTAGAGACAAGAAAAATCGCAAATTAACACTGTCTCATAATGAGTACATAGAGAAGGTGTTGAAAAGATTTAATATGAAGAATGCAAAACCAGTTAGTACACCTTTTGCTAGCCATTTCAAACTTAGTAAGGAGATGTGCCCAAAGACCCAAGAAGACATGGATTATATGTCTAAAGTTCCATATGCATCAGCAGTTGGAAGCTTAATGTATGCAATGGTCTGCACAAGGCCCGATATTGCACATGCAGTGGGAGTTGTAAGCAGGTACATGAATAATCCAGGAAAAGAACATTGGATGGCAGTAAAATGGATTCTCAGATATTTGAGAGGTACCACAAATCAAGCATTATGCTTTGGTGGTTCAAACATTGCTCTGCAGGGATATGTTGATGCAGATATGGCAGGTGACAGAGATAACAGGAGGAGCACTACAGGATATGTATTTACTGTAGGTGGAACAGCTGTCAGTTGGGTTTCAAAAATCCAAAGTGTTGTTGCACTTTCAACAACAGAAGCAGAGTATGTTGCCGCTACAGAGGCTAGTAAAGAAATGATTTGGTTACAAAGGTTTATGGGTGAATTGGGTAAGAAGCATGATATGGGCACGTTATACAGTGATAGCCAAAGTGCCATTCATCTTGCAAAGAACTCAACATTTCATTCTAGGACTAAACACATACATCTCAAGTACCATTTCATACGGTCAGTATTAAAAGATGGAGAGTTGAAGTTGGAAAAGATACACACTAGCCAGAATCCTGCAGATATGCTAACAAAAGTTGTAACCAGGGAGAAACCGAGAATGTGCTCAGTTTCAATTGGTCTTCAAGGATGACGATGAAGATGAGAAACAACCAGGTCCAAAGAGGAGTCATTTTCCAGCAAATGAAGCAGCGGTGGAGTTTCTACAATCAGTCTCCAAGTGGGAGATTGTTGGGTGTGGAGCCTGATTATTTTGTTTACTTTGTATCACAGCATTGGACCCCTGTACCTTAAAAGGGGCGGAAACGCCGCCCGTAATTAATCGCTGCCATGGGGGGTCCATGGGGGAGGCGGCAGTGGTTTTCGGAGCCCCCCCCTGGTGGGGGTTTCGGGGGCAACACCCCCGAAGCTAAAAACAAATGTAAAATTGCCTTGTAAAAGTATAGTAATTTCTAGTCAATCTGGGCCGTTCATTAGGCAAATGATCTGACGGTAGAAGTTATGTTTAGTTTAGGTTTTTTTGCCCTAGAAGGAAACCCCTCACTTTTATGAGGGTATTGTATTGTGGCTGTGTATTGTGTGTGTATTCTTGGAGCGAGAAATGGAGAGGGAGACTGTGAGAAAGAATAGAGGATATTACAGCAGATCTTCTGTAGGTTTTTTTCTTTTCATTTTGCTGGATAATAGAAAGGAAGGACTGGCTGTTCGGGGTGGACGTAGCCCAAACTGGGTGAACCACGTATATCTGTGTCTCTCTGGTTTTATGTGTTTTTTGTGTGCTTGTATTTTCCGCATATTTTATGTGTTGCATTTCTCCATAATATATAAATTCTTAACAGAAATAAATGTTCTTAACCATAGGAGCCTCTTTTTTGTACTTTTCGGCCTAGATAATCTTATCACCCCCCTGTGAATATCATAGACCAACCAATTGAATATTTGCAATGAAATTATTCCATTCCCAACGTCTAGAGCAGAAAGATCCATCTGCACTGCAATTTTAAACACCGGAGCATTTTGATCCCAAGATATAATGGCCTGGGAAAGGTAAAAGATGCCCTTGTGAGTCAGCCTATGACTCAGCCCAGGAGATAAACTCAGAAATTCGGACATGCTAGCAATTTTATCCCCATGAATGAGAATATTTTGACCATTTCCAAAGCGCCACGCCAGTCCATCAGCAAAAATGTGTGAAATCTTCCTGAAACTACTCCAGATCGCTGACATTGACATCAGAAAAATAAATTGTTTACCATATAAGTGATGCATGGGGTCTCCCGAAGTATATTTGCATACTACAATTTTGGACCAAATCCCATCATGATTTAAGGCCCGCCATAGAGACTTTGTGAGAAGAGCCGAATTGAAAGCCCTGGTATTTATAACCCCCCATCCACCCAAACTCTTTGAACAAAATGGAATCTCCAATTTGCACAAATTATACTTCTTTGTCATGCAAGCACCGCCCCATAAAAACTGTGCAATGAGCGAATTAATCTATTATTATTATAATATATAATAATTGCATTATAGGTTTCATATGCTTTTATTAATTAAATGGTTTATTTTATTTTATTTTAATCATTCAATTATGTTACCAACATCTAAGTTGTAAGATTCAAATGACATTATCACCATATACATAAAGAGAATTAACATCTTATGTAAATAACAAAGTAACCAAATTGAATCAAAGTTTGTGAATTACGCAACATCTAGCATTATCAACATCATCAATGTATAATTGGATCGAAATATCAATGAAAGGCTCCCTCATCCAACATCATATAAAATTGAAGTGTAATATTCCTTAAATATTCTAATGTTTGATTATTGCAACAAATTCTCATTTTATTTAACGATAATATGTTTTCTTTTTTTTCTTGTCTTTTTACATGTGATATGCAAAACTCATGGAAAAAAGAAAAAACACACGAGAACCTACTCACACATAGCATACATATATTGTACCTTAAATAAACACATATCATGTGAAAGCTCTCACAAAATGTGAGGGAAAAGCTCTATCTTATTAGAACATTTTTACATGTTACCAGGAAACTCCCTGAGAAAGAAGCCAATATTGTCATATTGGACATTGGCCTCTTTCTTCATTTTCTTTGTTGGTTTACATCCATTTGACACGTCTCTATTGTGTAATAGTGTCCTTTGATAGACTTCTCCAAACTCTTGGAACTCATGTCATTCTTTTCAATTTGAATCATTTCTCCATTTCTTCTCCTTTTACTTATGGTGTCTCTTCATCCAGAATTCACTCAATTATTGCTTTAGATGCCTATCGTCAATGAAACTCCTTACTCAATATGGTTTCCTACATGGTGTCATCTATTGGTGGAAAGTATGGGAAAATTATAGAAAACCATATTGTTGTTTCCCATTTTTCCTTTTGTTTAATGGTAGCACTATCTCCTTTTCCTAATGATATAAAACTTGCAGTGAGCAACCTTGTCAACACATGAGTCCATTCTAGAGCGTAGGTTTCAAGTAAAGCCTACATAGTTCCTTTTCTTAGAGGCTACACCATCACCTTTTCTCTATGATCTATTAATCAAAGTGACTAGTTTTTTGCATCAACAAGCCTTTTAATTGTGTTTATGTTATTTGCACTCTTTATGAAAAAATCAAGAAAAAAATTAACGTATGTTTTTATTGTCTAGCATAGGCTAATTATTCATAACCGTTTTTTTCATCTCTTTGAGAATTTTCAATTAGCCTTTCGAGCAACTCTTTTTTGAAAAGAAAATTCAATACTTAAAACCCAACATGGTTTTTTGTTTGATGAGGCCTTGCTGACTACACCTTCAAAGGGCCAACTAGTTCAAGGAAAAACTTGTCTTAGAAAATTGGGCGTTCTTTTAAAGTAGCATTATTTGAGAACACCTCCCTAGATCAAGATTTTAATCATTCCCTCACTACAAAATGAAAGTTAGATAAATGTCATTTCTTGCTTCCTTCCCATAACCCTATCCTTCCCCAAAACATTTATCCAAATTTCTCAAACTCGAACCTTTAAATCTTGCTAATACAACCACAATGAAGGACATCAAGCAATCAAACATTGGGTGAATAAGTATTTGAAAAAAAGCTAAGCCTCAATCAATGGAATCTTTTTGATATAGCCTAGGTGAAGGAAACAAAACAATGAAGCATTAGGGTGAATGAGTACATGAAAAAAACATTAAGCCTTCATCCATTGAATCTTGGTGATATAGCCCTAGTGAAGGATGTAAAGGAGCAAAGCATTGGGAGTAGCCCCTAATTAAGGAATTAAAGGAGCGTAGCATTGAGAGCTTTTAAGAATGGTCTATCTATATTAAGAATGAAAGTTCCCTCGGCGAAAAAAATCTCAAAGAACCCATTTATGTAGATTATTGATCTTGTTTCAATTAGGGATTAAAACTACCGAAAGGAGCTGCTACAAATGATGTGGTAGAGGGAGTAGTGGAGAACTAAAGTGGCGAACAATATTTCTAACATAATGGCCTCTTAGAAATAAGAGTCTCTTGTAAAGAGTAAAAAATGAAAGCAAATGAAACATTGACTTTTGCATAACAATAGATGGAAACTTAAGAGAAAAGCGAAGGGTTTCCAACTACGGACTATCCATGCTCTAATCGAGTAAACATTTAATGTTTTGGGAAGTAATACTAGAATTAGATCCAGTATTACTTCAGATGTGAAAAATCAATAATTAATGTGTGGTGCAAACGATGCTTTATTCTAATATATGTGGAGTTGTTCCTTGAGAAGAGCCCAAATAAGACATCAAAAAATTTGATTAGATAAACAAAAGTGTTGTAACTGTTTGATAAGTACAGAAAAAGTGTTTCAATGAAAATGGGACTAAAACTTTGGATTAAAGATTTTGATTTACATTGTACAAAAATATTTCAACAATGAAAACCTTTTCCAATAGCCATTGATTAGGGACTAATAATATCATAGTAAGTATGTAGTTTTGGCACATGTTTAATTTTAGATCATGTACTTTTCATTCTAGGTAAGAACAAAATGGTTAATTATTGATAGGTATGAAATTTAACCATAGTGAATATTAAAACTAATTTGTATGGTTGTGTACATAGAATTTAATAATTCAATAATAAAAACTAAAAGAAACAAATTTCTTGATGTGATACGTTTTCCAATTTATAATCAATGATCATGAACAAGTCACATATATTTTTAAAATTGAAATGAATTTTGCAACCTAGTTCTAAAAAGTGGGAAGTATAATAGATTGATGTTTAAGCCCCAAATAATTTAATGTTTAATGAGCAATTTTCCCACTCATATAAAATATGTTAGTGGAATGTTATCAAGAATGGTTTCATGATATTCTATCAACAATTATCATTATTGTGTCTTGGACATTTTTTCACCCTTGACTTGTTCTAAGCACAAGTGAGTTGTTATGAAAAAATGAATACATGAACCAAATATAATATATATTAAAGAGTCTCCAAAAATAATGTAGTCCTTGAATATATTGAAATATTTAAAGAAATATGGTTGACAATTGGAGGTAAAATCCCGTTGGTTAAGGTTGTTCTCCAAAATATATTAGTGTATTGATTCCACATTGTTAAGATACTTATTTCAATTTTCCATAAAATTAATTCCATCATTATTGGTTTTATTTGGGGTGGAAATATAGAGAATCATAAAATTCACTTAGCTAAATTGGAGGATTTCGAGGTTGAAATCAGATGGAGGTTAGGAGTTAAAAAAATTCCTTTGGTTTGGTTGGGCATTGGCATCCAAATCACCATGGAGGGATCTATTTGAAGCAATATTTTGTCAAGAAGTTTGCAAGGATAAGTAGTTTTCTAAGATGGTCATTGAGGATTGGATACACGTGCCTAACATAGGTCAGGATGTGAGTTATCAGTCAAATGTTGGATAGTTTCACACATAAAATGGATATACTTTCCATGAGTAGATACAGAATGTCAAAAATGGCTTGTAGTTTGATGTCCCCATAGTACGTATTTATTTGGATGTATTTTCTGCTTAGAATTAGTTTTGCAGTGCACAAAGTGACCACTAAGTTAAAGTGTTTAAATGTATATTTGATCAAAATTATATATATATATATATATATATATATATATATATATATAATTTTAAAATGCATGTTCTAAAATAACCTATATAGATTTCATTATATGCCTTACATGTTTTTATAATATAACTTATCTAACTCTAATTTCCATTTCCTTGAATGTTAATATGTAGATGTCATAATAATTTAATGAGTGTTCCTTGTTAATCAATCCAACACTAATAGCCAACATTTACTAACCAATCCATATGTTTAATTTGTTCATACCATGAAAATTTGAAACCCCTAATGATCACCAAAATAGGAAAAAATATATCATCCATAAAAAAACATTAAACATATAAGAAAGATTTAGGTATTAATTGTTAATTTTATGGTGTATAATAAGTATCATTTTATATTCATAATTATTTTACATTGAGAAAAGGGCCTCTCTTGTCTCACCTTAGTCATCTCAATTGCATTACCAAAATATACGTAGTAAGATTCAACTTCATCACCATATGCATAAAGAGAATTAGCATCCCATGAAAAGAACAACGTAATTAAATTGAATCAAAGCTTGTGAATCATACAAAATATACCACTATCAACATCACCATTGTATGATTGGATCTAAATATCAAAGAAAGGCTCCCTCATCCAAAATCATATAAAATTGAAGTGTAATATTCCTTGAGTATTCCAATGTTTGATTATTGGAACAAATTCTCATTTTATTTAATGATAATATGTTATTTTTTTTTTCTCTTGTGTTTTTTTAATGGTGATATGAAAAACTTGTGGAAAAAAGAAAAAACACATGAAAATATACTCAAACATAGCATGCATATATTGTACCTTAAAGAAACACATAAGTTTGTGAAAGGTCTATCAATATGTGAGGGAAAATCCCCATCTTAGAAAATTTTTACATGTTTCGAAGAAGCTATCTGTGAGAAAAAAGTCAATGTCATATTGGACATTGGTCTCTTCATTTTCTTTGCTTGTTTAATTCCGTCTAATTCATCTCTATTGTGAAATAATTTCCTTTGATACACTTCTCCAAACTCTTAGAACCCATGCCCTTCTTTTTAATTCAAATCATTTCTCCATTTATTCTCCTTTTACTTATATTATATTTTCATAGATAATCATATCAATTGTTTCTTTAGCTACCCATCATCGATAAAACTCCTTAATTGATATAGTTTCCCACATGGTATCATCTATTGGTGGAAAGGATAGGAAAATTATAAAATAAGCTATTGATATTTTCGGTTTTTCCTTTTGTTTAGTGATTATGTTATCTCCTTTCCCTAGTGACTGTAAGGCTTGGAGTGAGCAACCTTGTCAACACATGAGTCATTTCTAGAGCATAAGTGTCGACTAAATCCTACACACTTCCTTTTCTTAGTGGCTACACCATCATCTTTGTTTATGACTGAAGGGTTCAGATGTCATCAATTTTGTCAAGCATTATCTTTTCTTTCAAGGAAAGCATTATCTATAAATAAAATTGGCTAGTTCATGTATCAACAAGTATTTTAATTGGGTTTCCATTATTTTCACTCTTCATGAAAAAAATCGAGAAAAAAAATAACCTATTCTTTTCTTATGTGGCATTCCTACTTCTTCATAACTCTTTTTTTCCCTCTCTTTGAGAATTTTCAACTATCCTTTTGAGCAACTATTTCTTGGAAATAAAATTCAACACCTAAAACCCAACATGGTTTTTTGTTTAATCAATCCTTGTTGACTACACTTTAAAATGGCCAACTAGTTCAAGGAAAAACTTGTCTTATAAAATTGGGTGTTCTTTTAAAGTAGCATTATTGTATAACACTTCCCTAGATCAAGATTTTTATTGTTCCCTCACAATGAAGGAAATAAATCAATCAAGAATTGGGAGAATATGTATTTGAAAAAAATCGTAAGCCTCGATTAATGAAATCTTTTTTATACAACCCTGGTGAAGGATACAAAACAATGAAACATTAGGGTGAACGAGTACTTGGAAAAATAATTAAGCCTTCATCCATTGAATCTTGTTGATATAGCCCTAATGAAGGATGTAAAGGAGTGAATCATTGGGATTAGCCCCTAATGAAGGATGTAAAGGAGAAAACCATTTAGATCTTTGAAGCAGGGTCTATCTATAGTAAGCCCGAAATTTCCCTCGGTGAAACAAATCTAAAAGCATCCATTTATGTAAATTATAGGTATTGTTTCAATTAGGGATTGGAACTACCAAAAGGAGTTGTCACTAATGATGTGGTAGAGGGAGTAGTGGATAACTAAAGTAGCGAAGGAAATTTCTAGCATAATGGGCTCTTGGAAAGAAGAGTCTCTTGGAAAGTGTAGAAACATACAACAAATGAAACACTAACTTTTGCATAGAAGTAGATGGAAACTTAAGAGCAAAGAAAAGGGTTACCGACTCTGGACTATCCATGCTCTAATTGAGTAAACATTTAATGTTTTGGGAAGTAGTGCTAGATTTAGATCTATTATTATTTCAACTGTGAAAAATATTAGTCAATGTGTGGTACAAGTTATGCTTTAATCTAAGATATGTGGAGTTTTGCCTTGAGAAGAGGCCAAATCAAACCTAAAAATGTTTGATTGGTTAAACAAAAATGTTGTAATTGTTTGATAAGTCTAGAAAAAGTGTTTCAGTGAATATGAGACTAAAACTTTGGATGAAGTATTTTTATTTACATTGTGTGGAAATATTTGAAAAATGAAAAGCTTTTACAATAGTCATTGATGCATTCACGTAGGGACTAATAATAACATAGGAAGTATGTCGTTTCAACACAACGTTTAATTTTAGATCATCTACTATCTATTCTAGGTAAGAACAAAATGGTTAATTAGTGATAGGTATGAAAATTAAACATAGTGAATATTAAAACTAATTAGTTCGATTGTGTACATAGAATTTAATAATTCAAAAATAAAAACAAAAAAAATAATGTCTTGATGTGATACGTTTTCCAAGTTATAATCAGTGGCCACGAACAACTCACATATATTTTTAAAATTGAAATGACTTTTGTATCATAGTGCTAAAAAGTGGGAAGTGTAATAGATTCATGTTCAAACCCAAAACAATTTAATGTTTATTGAGAGATTTTTTTCCATTCATATAAAATGTGTTAGTGGAATGTTATATTCTATCAACAATTTTCATTATGGTGTCTTGGACATATTTTCACCCTTGGATTTTTCTAAGCACAAGTGAGTTGTTATGAAAAAATGAATATATGAGGAAAATATAATATATATTCAATAGTGTCCAAAATGAATGTAGTCCTTGAATATATTAACATATTTAAAGAAATATGGTTAAAAATTGGAGGTAGACTAACGATGGTTAAGGTTGTGTTCCAAAATCTACTGGTATACTGACTCCACATTGTTAAGATACCTGCTTCAATTTTCCAGAAAATTAATTCCATCATTATTGGTTTTATTTTGGGTGGAAATACAAAGCATCATAAATATCACTTGGCTAAATTTGAGGATTTATCGAGGCCAAAATCAGAAAGAGGTTGGGGGTTAAAAAACATGCTTTGGTTTGGATGGGTATTGACATTCAAATCATTATGGAGGGCTTTGTTTGAAATGGGATTTTGGCAATACATTTGCAGGAATAACTATTTTTCTAAAGTGACGGTTGAGGAATTGATATGAGCTCCTAACATAGTCTGGGATGTATGTTACCAGTCAAATGTTGGATAGTCGGGAATATAAAATGGAAAATTGAAGATGGCTCAAGGGCTAGGATTACAGAAGGCTTCATTGGATCCTCCTTTGTTACTTTTCCTCAATAGTTCATCAATATCTTACACATTATAGGTTATTACTAGTTTAGTGAGATTAAGAAGAGGGATTTGGAGCAAAATGTTGGCACTATTTGGCTGAGACCTAACGGCTAGAAATTGTCTAGAGACTTGGCACATTTGTGGAAGGAATACGCATTGGGTTTAGAATAGGCATGATTATATATAAATTTTTAGAAAGATATCCTTATATGGAACATAAATACCGAAGAAGGAAATATCATAGTTAAGAAGGTTTATCGACATATAGATTCGACAATGATCTTCCCAACCCTTATATGGTGACATAAAACATTATGGAATTGGAAAATCCCTATGAAGCTAAAAATTTTCTGGTGGATTGGTTTGAGGAATAAAGTTCTAACTTGGGATAATATCTGTATAAGAGGTTTCTCTAAATCGATAAAATTTTCTCTTTCTATGGTGGATGAGGAGAATATATCACGCTTATTTATAAAGTGTCCATTCTATTTTAGTATCTAACATTATGTGTTGAAGGAATTTAATCTCATCTTTAGTTGGAATGGGGAAATATTTGGGACATGCTTTAAATAATTGTACAATGTACATCCAGATTGGGAAATACTCCTATATACATAGCATGGGGCATTTGGACAACTAGGAACCATTTTATATTTGAGGAAAAAGTGCATGTTATTAAAATAACATTTGATAAGATTATGGGATATTTTATTGAGAAGCGACCTAGGATGATTTCACATAAACCTAGGGTTGTAAAGTATCCGATGAGGATGGTTTATCCCTCTGCATTTTTTGGTGGGGTTGCTTGCTCAAATACCAGTGGCTATGGAGGTGTAATCCTCTTGGAGCAAAAACACTTTTATAACCTATATTGGAGATGTGGATTGGGATATAATACAAAAGCATAACTTACAAATTTATGGGGAGTTTTAACATTTGCAAAAAATTTAGGTTTGGAAAATATGCAGGTATATCGGGGTTCAAAGGTAGTGGTGGAATGGACCAATGGGAAATATAACATGTACATTGCAACTCTTGGGCACTGGAAACAAAGGGTTAGACACTTATTCAACTCCTTTAGTGACATCAATATTGGACATATCTATAGGCAACTGAATGGACAAGAAAATGTTATCTCAAAGAAAGGATTGATTTCACAGTTGGGGTCTATCTATGTGGCATAATATGATGTTGGTAGCCTAGTGTTTTCTAGATAGTTTCCTCTCTGCTAATACTTTTAATTTTTATCTAGTACTATCTAACACATATTACATATCTAAAACTAATGGCATTCGAAGTGCTCGATTTATAAAGTTTGGCAAATATTATTGTACATGTTATATTCAATATGTGTGTTGTTTTGGGCATTGTTGAAACAAACGAAGAGTATCATTTTAAACCATGGGAGATAGATTTTGGAATGAACACTTAAATGAGGTTATAATGAATATTATACTAAAACATCATTATGTTATTATTATTATTATTATAAGAATATAATAATAATAAAATAAGTTGATTCAATTCAATTTGTTATATTGTAATTTTATTTTTATTAATAAAATTTACTAACAATTTTTGTAAAAAATAATTATAATATGCATATTTCATTCAAAAGATTTAAGTAATAATGATTTATATTTGTAACCATGATATTTTAGAACTTCATTTTTAAATTGTATTAATAAATATATCATTACAAATAATGATATTTCTATATATAAATATGTAAAATATAAATAATAACTCTAATTTAAGATCCATTTTACCATATAAATTAATGTATATGTCTAATTATAAGATTTCATAAATTTATATTTAAATCTAATTAATAAACATACTAGAATTAAATATTTACAATAATCTTTTTCTATTATGCCTATCATATTAAAATTAACAAGTTATAAAAAGCCATTATAAAATAGGTCAAAGAAAAATGTCAAGTATGTATATGCAATTATATGTATTATCAAAGATCTTAATAAAAAAAAAAGAGATTACTTAAGTGTAATTTATGAAAAAAAAAAAAAAAAAGCTTTCTCAAAAGTTTATGGAATGCATGTTAAAACATTTCTTATTAAAAAATAGATAAATTGGTCTATTGAGGACAGTTTAGTTTGAGCGGTTCAAACTTACTAGCTAAACATATAGTTTAGACATTATTATATTGACCCAAAGGATTGCAATGGTAGCAATGTAAGGCAATTTCTAGTGATGTAGATCATATTGTATTTTAATTATCAGTTTCAAAAAAAGGGAAATAAATTGATGTGAACAATTTAACACTTTAGGCATTATTATATTGACACAAAGGATTGCAATGGTAGCAATGTAATGCAATTTCTAGTAATGTAGATATATTGTATTTTAATTCTCAGTTTCCATAATGAATTGAGGTGAACAATTTAACAATTTTAATAGCAAAGAAACAAAGTGGCTAATTGAAAATTATTTATATTTATATTTTTATTTGATACATAATTCTCTAATAGTATATAATTTGTCCAAATTTCTTATGTGATGTTTTTTGGAAAAGGAAACTAATAAATTAAGTTGAAATTGTATATACATGTATTTTCTTTTTTTCTATATTATAAAGTTAAAAACATTAATATACCAAAAACTTGAATGTAAAATATCTTATTGAAAATAAATATTTTTATTGATTTATAGATTAATAATATTTGTTAAAAAATGTTTTAAACAAACTATATATTACATTACTTTAAGCAATTTTATTTATATTTCAATTTAATGTAAAAATAAGTTATTAAAGTGATTAGCGAAAATAATTATTTTGTTATGATTCACCAACATCGCTATCATGTTGCAAGTAACCATGTTGTTCGCTATCATGTTGTTTGTAACCATGTTGTTGGACAAATATAGATATTTGGGATGTAACAAGTGTTTCTTAAACTTTAGGTTTTTCTTAATTATTGTTTATTACAATATTGGAGTTAATTATATTATTTCTATTAAAAAAAAAATTTACTTTGAAGAGATTTTAAAAATTCTAATTTGAAAGTGTGCAAATATAACAGGAAAATATAATTTAAATAATATAAAAAAAATCTTTTATTTTTAAAAAAATTAATATTGATTTGCGTATCGCTTCTTCAAAAATCAATACTTCACCCTAACTTTTATATATATATATATATATATATATATATATATAACTAACTTGAGTAGACATTACCACGCAGGTTTTTTTTGAAAAATATTGCGGCTTCACCATAACTCATATACAAATACATATACATATAGACATCTCCTTAATATGCTTAAACTTGATTTAATTTGGACTAATTAATATCCATAACCAAAAGATCATAAACGCCCCCATGAAACTCTGACATGGATGTAACTCAAAATGATTGCAATTCATGGTTTAAATTAGATTGTGTACAAATAAATAATAATGAAGATCAAATAAATAATAATGAAGATCAGACCCTCATTTTCAGTTGGCGGCTAAAATCCTCAATCTGAGGAGAAGCATTCATCCACCAATGTTATAAATGTCTCAAAAAAAACAAAAATTATACTTAACGATCGGCTCTCTCCTGCAGTCGGAAAGAATTTAAAATTTAACCGCCTTGCCTTTGGGAGCTACAAGTGAACCCCAAAATACTCCATGCCAATGGACTCATCCAACGGCGGGAATTCATTTAAATTTGAAGACTTGCCGCTCTCCAGACATTCAAGAAGCACCCAATCCCAAAATGCCGGGATCTTTTCCGTCCAAATCTCATGGCCCTCATTGCCGCATTCCGCTCCCGAACAGGAGGATGAAAACGCTGCTTCAGAAGGCAGTTGCAATTCTTCTGCTGCGAATTTGGCGGCAGAGGCTTGAATTTGGGGCGGCGATAAAGAAGAGGCGCAGGGGATTTCCGGCCGAGACGGGAAAATTGAGCTTCGGTTTTGATCCTCTCAGACAATACGCCGGAAAATCGTACGCGCGGGCAGCTTTTTCCGGGGTGTCGTAGGAGCCCAGCCAAATTCTGCCCGTTCAATTGGGCATTAGTATTTCCGACACCCATTTCCTCTGTCGGATTCCCTTGAACTGCCGCGACTTCAGTGAGCGGTTTTGGTGTCTATTGTGGCCGTTCTCGTTTAGCCATGACGGTTTGTTGCTCTGGTATTCCGGAGTCGAACTCAGGAGGTGCTTGAGAAGCTCCAAGTCTTCAAAACGAGAGAGTGTGAAGCCTAGAGGGTTTGAACTCATGACGCATCAAGGTGCTTCTACCGTATTGCTAGTGAATAAAACACAAACCGCGTTGAGTCCCTAGGGATTTATGCGTAGTAGTACACGTGGCCGTTTTAAAACAGAGTTGTGTTTCGAAAGCTTTATGAGTTGGACAACATGCGAAGGTGAAAATAATTTGATTGGTGAATTTGATTTGCTGACGTGGTTCCGGAGGGAACATGAGGAACACTTTTCTCAGATGATTGAGTCTTTTGAGTCGGTTAAGGAGCACAGCACAAAACTGGCAAGGTGGGAAGCTTCTTTCGCGTGACGAGGAGAGCATATCCATTTATAGTTTCACGGATCAAGTGGATACACTTTCCATGAGTAGATACAGTATGTCAAAAATGGCTTGTAATTTGCCGTCCCTACAGTAAGTATTTGTTCAGGCGTATTTTGTGGTTAGAATTAATTTTGCGATTAGTTACCCCATATATATATATATATATATATATATATATATATATATATCTTACACAAAGGGTCTTTCTTGTATTACTTTAGTTATCTCAATTATGTTACTAATATCTAGGTTGTAGGATTCAAATGACATCATCACCATATGTATAAATAACAGTAGCATTTTCCATGTAAAGAACAAAGTAACCAAATTGAATCAAAGCTTGTGAATCACACAACATCTATCATTATCAACATCATTAACGTATAATTAGATCTAAATATTAATGAAAGGCTCTCTCATCCAACATCATATAAAATTAGAAGTGTAATATTCCTTGAATATTCCAATGTTTGATTATTGCTACAAATTCTCATTTTACTTTATGATAACATGTTTTCTTTTTCTTCTTAAAATGAAAAAACACATGAGAATCTACTCACACATAGCATACACATATTGTACCTTAAAGAAACACATATTGTGTGAAAGCTTTCACAAAATGTGAGGGGAAAGCCCCATCTTATTAGAACAGTTTTACATGTTATGAAGAAGCTCCCTGTGAGCAAGAAGCCACTATTGTCATATTGGACATTGGCCGCTTTCTTCATTTGTTTTGTTGGTTTAGGTCCATCTGACACATCTCTATCTATTGTGTAATAGTGTCCTTTGATACACTTCTCCAAACTCTTGGAACTCATGCCGTTCTTTTCAATTTGAATCCTTTCTCCAATTCTTCTCCTTTTACTTATGATGTCTCTTCATCCAGAATTCACTCAATTATTGCTTTAGATGCCTATTGTCAATGAAACCCCTTACTCGATATGGTTTCCCACGTGGTGTCATCTATTGGTGGAAAGTATGGGAAAATTAAAGAAAACTATATTGTTGTTTCCCATTTTCCCTTTTGTTTAATGGTAACACTATTTCCTTTTCCTAATCATTATAAAGCTTGCAGTGAGTAGCCTTATCAACACATGAGTCCATTCTAGAGCATAGGTTTCAAGTAAAGCCTACACAATTCCTTTGCTTAGTGGCTACATCATCATCTTTTCTCTATGGCTGAATGTTAATTTTCCATTGTTTTATGTTGTTACAATCACTTTAGCCCAAATATTTTCTTCAATTAGTAATCTTTCAAAACAATTTAATCTTTCAATAATCAATAGCAATTTTAGATAGAACAACAAATGCAATATACAATAGAATACAATCAAGATCCATAACAAGAGATACTGGGACTGGTCAAAGCCCAGAGAAAAAACACACAAGGGGGGGAACCCTTTCAAATTCATCTTCTTATTAGATTGTCATAAAATGTTCATAAAAAAGAGTACAATGTTCCAATTCACCAATCAAGAGTCAAATTCAATCCTTTCACTTATCCAACAAAACAACCAAACAATATCCAAGAAAGGAGCCCAATAGAAAAATCTGATCAAAGTCAAATTATCTAAAATTGTTCAAAGTTTGCGGTCAACAGTCAACATAATTTTAGGTCATAGACACAGGGACAAAATATTATAGTGTGGCTATAGCCCTCAAGCCGCAGGGAGCACCCTATCAACATATCAGTGGCAGCCGAGATGTTTTCAATCAAACCCTATGACTCTAGATAATGTCTTTTCCTCGCATGTGTGAGCTCGAACCTTGCAATTTTAGACCCGTGCAAACCAATCCGAAGAAGAGAGAAGAGGAGATGCTTGATGATGATGTCCAAATGAGGTTGAATTCTCTTGTATTTATATTCCTCCAAGGGGTGCTCAATTCTTCTTTAAATATGACATGTACTTATGTGCACACATTGTGGGTTTTCACATTAAAAATACATTTTTCTTTAACCAATTTAAATTCTTCCAAGGGCTAGGAGAGGTATTTCTTAATGAGGAAGGTTGTCTAAAGGAGGGAATTTGACCCTGAGCTGCCAAATTAACACTCCTTCTTAGTTAGGGAGAAATTACCAACTGCAACATATGTCCCATCTTAAATATCTCATCATCATGAAATAAAATGGCGACACTACTCATCTCTGTTGAACACTCTCGAATCAAAAAGAAGAAGAATTTGACATCATAGGGGAGCTCAAGATTCCACCCTCTATCCAAGGACAATAGTCAAGATACCACCTACCGTGATGTAAGGATAACACTCTATCCTATTGACCTGTGACATTAGTAAAGATACCACTTTCCATGAGGTAAGGATCACAAAATATCATATTGTCTGTTGATCTTCCCAAGTTGACCGTGAAGAGTCAGTGATAGAACACTTGCATCCCATAACTTGAGAGAGATACTACTTACCATAAATGGAAAGGATCACACCTAACTCAAGTAACCAACACCCATTGGCTAGGTGGGTGGATAAATAATCCCAACAATCCCAGCTTATGGGTAGGATGCCAACTTGGGTATACTATGTCAACATCAAAGAGAGAAAATAGACAGGATAGGACTTACCAATAGGCAAGGATCACAAACTATCTAATTGCTCAAGAATAGGCATGATACGACTTACCAAGAGGTAATGAACACAAATTATCCTATTGTCCAAATTTCCCACAACCTTAGGAGCTCTAAGGCTTAATTCCTCACCATAGGAGCTCAGACAGGGGGGGAGATCATATCTCAGTGTCCTCGATCAGTTGGGACCCTTACCTGGGAGGGTCACATCCATCAGTCCAAGCTACTCTCTAAATACCAAGAAATTCCCTTTCGACAAAGCTTTGGTGAGTATATTTGTTATTTGTTGATGAAATGTGATGGATCCTCATGACTCCTTTATGCACCATGTATTGAATGTAGTGATACTTGATATCAATGGAATTGCCCTAAAATACGAGATTATTTTTCAATCAAATCCCACTCTTGTTGAGGCAATATATGACTGTCATATCTAGAACCTGCTCAAATAAATCTCTAAAGAGCTTCCTCATCTAGGCTGCCTCACAGACGTCCATGCCAGAAACAATGTATTCTGCCTTGGTCGTGCTTAAAGCTACGAAATTTTATTTCCTTCTTATCCAAGATATCATGGTGGAACCTAAACTAAAGAAACACCCTAATCTATTTTTCCTATCAATAATATTTCTAGCCCAGTTAGCATCAATGTAACCATGAAGTCATGCATATCCAGTAACATATCTCAAACCAAGGTTAATCGTCCCATGAAAATATCTCAGTACGTTCTTAGTCGCAACCCAGTGTGTGTGAAGGGGCTTAGTTATGAATTGATTCAAAGTGTTCACTGAAAATCGTATATCTAGACAGGTGTTTACAAGGAACATCAATACCCTAATCATGTGTAGGTACTTAAAGGGGTTCACCAAGTCAGGTCTAACAACATCTCCACATAACTTCTTGAAGTTCATCTCCATCGGGGTGGCCAAAGATTTGCATTCTGTCATTTTGAATCTTTCTAATAACTTCCTGACATATTTTCCTTCAGAAAGTAAAACCTCTTTGGGTTTAAAACCTCTACTTCGAGGAAGTAATGCATCATATAAAGATCCTTCATCTCAAACTCATAGGCCAACTCCCTCTTACACTCAGGAATCAAAGGCTCGCTACCTCTTAAGAATAGACCTTCAATGTATAAAACCAAAATAAAAGGCATACCTTGGACCACTTTGAAGTAGAGGTTCGAGTCAACACTATTTCTCGTGAATCCAAGCTTCACCAGGTAATTTTCAATGTGGGCATAACAAGCTCTAGGGGCTTGCTTTAAACTATATAGTGCTTTCTTTAACTTGAAAACATGAGTCTTCTTGTCCTTCACTTCAAATACCTGGGGTTGCTCAACATATACTTCTTCCTAAAGTATTCCATGAAGAATTGTCATCTTTACATCCATCTAGTGAAGATTCCATCCTTGACTAACAGGAAGGGTAATAATCGATCTAATGGTAGAGCAGCGGGAAAGAAGAGTAAATATATCATCATAGTCTTCTCTGTCTTTCTAGGAGAAACCTTGGGCCACAAACCTTTCTTTATACTTCTCAATGCTACCATTAGCTCCATGCTTGATTTTGTATGGCCATTTCTAAGTCACAACATATTTTCCTTTGGTCTCAAAATGACATCCTATACATCATTATCCATAATAAATTCCTATTCTTTAGTAATGGCATTCTTCCAAACTTGTTATTTTACTACTTCTTCAAATGTGGGAGGCTCAACCTTTCTTTCTGGTGGCTTCCAACTTGTTCCTCTTGTCCTTCAGCACATGGAAATATACGGGGAAAACAAATATCCTGAGATGCCAAATGTCATGCTTCACTCTTATGAAAACTTCTTTGGGAGTCTTTTTATCCAAAGCTTGATGAGGAACCCTGTTTTGTACATAGATTATTATATTTGTAGCTTCTCCCCATAAGAACTTTGGAAACTTTTGATCATGCAGCATAGCTTCCATGATGGATTTCTTCTTTCTCTCAGCCACTCCATTTTTCTCGAGATTATAAAGTACAATAGTTTCCTTCTTGATTTCAACTTGCTTGCAAAAATTAACAAACTCATTTGACGTATATTCTCCACCATAGTCAGACTTGAATACTTTGATTTTATTCTCGGTTTGATTTCTATCCGCTCCTTGAAGTTCTTGAACATATCAAAATCCTCATCCTTATGCTTCAAGTAGTATATCCATGTCTTCCTAGAGAAACCATTAATGAATATTATGTAGTAGATATGTCCACCAATGGAGTGCACAAGCATGGGTCTGCATAAGTCACAATGAATGAGTTGAATAATATCATCGGTATTTTTTTTGTTAGAGGGGAATGGTCCCCTTTTCTTCTTTCCACTGGCACACCCTGAACATACACCATCATGACTAGCCTGAACATCATGCATCTCAGAGGCTAACTTCTTGAATTTCAGTAGGGATTCATAATGTAGATGTGCCAACCTTCGGTGCCATAGCTCACTTTGATGATTAGTTTCATGGACCATTGCTAGCAGAGGTCTTCCATTGACTCTATAGAGTCCTTCAACTATAGATACCAAGGTAAAAGCATCCCTCATGTGAGATTCCTAAGCCAGATGAGGACTTTTCCTTTTATAAAAGCTACTCTCATAACCTTGTCTTCCAAGGAAGAAATAGATATGAAGTTCTTCTTTAATACTAGAATGAAAATCACATCATGAAAAATAACGGATTCACCAAAGTCTAACTGAAATTTGAAATATGCATAACCCTTCACATGATGAGTAGTGTTGTCTCTAAGGATGATTTTAAAACTTGTCTCCCTCTCAACTAGGTTAGAGAGGAATTCCTTGTACCTAGAGAAATGTCCAGAAGCCTCGCTATCTACCAACCAACTATCATATGAATCCGGAGGAGAAGAATTAGAAATAATGGAAATAAGAATATATTCAAATTGACTAGCAATTTCATTGTTTTCATTCCTGGAGTTCCTTGACCTATTTTGAGGATGATGGCCTTCTTCGTGATCATTCGAAGTATCTCTTCTTCTATCATCTCCTCTTATTGTATCATCACTTCTTCTATTGTTGAACATGTTGTTGGTGAAGTCACGATTATTGTTTTAATTGGATCTTGGAGCATCCCTCTTCTTTGGGAAGTCTCGGGCATAGTGACCATGCTTGTGGCAATTGTAGCATTCAATATCCCTTAGTATTCTATTAGAGTCCTTTGATTTAGGGGGAGGACTTATTGAACCATATGGAATTCCTCTTTCTTTTCTCTTCTTGTATTGAGCAGAAAATGCAGAGGGATCTATTTCTTCATGATTTTGAATCATTCCTCTGGCAATGATCCCAATCTCCTCTTGAGTGCATTTACAAACAAGATCAACAAATTTCAGAAGAACATTATTGTTACTTGGTAGTAATGAAGGTTTCCCAAATAGGAGGAAGATCTTGAAGAGTCACCACCATTAACTCCCTATCAAATATTTGTTCATCGAAAGATCGCAATTGATCCCATAGGTGGGATACTATCATGATATAGGATTGCATGGATTCCCCCTTGTTCATCTTCATTTCTTTGAGTTTATTTTTCAAAGAGAGGATGTGATTCAAGTTGTTGACCTCATACATCCCGACCAGCTTATTGTAAATATCCTTAGACTTCTTCAAGCTACCAACATAAACAAGCAAATGATATTGCAAACTATCAATGAGATTTTTTTAGCTTTGATCTCACCTTTCTTATACTTGGATTTGATAGCAGCAGAAGCATTCATCGAAGGCTCTGGTACCTTTCATTATGTTTTCCTCTGATATAATTCTAGGTTAATTAATTATGACAGAGCATCCAAAATATTTTGTTGTTTTAAAAGGGGTTTTCGAATGACCAATGTATTGAGAAAATAACAAGAAAATGTTTTAAACTTTGATAGTATTAAGTATTAAGAAAAGGGCTTTTGCTTTACTTCAAAACAGTGATTTGATTTTGCATATGTGAAGGCAGAAACTGTAAGAAAATATGATGAACTAAATATCCAGAATGAATGTTTAATTTATCTTAAGTATGAAAGGCTGACAAACAATGTTTACAACTTAACAAACTATATTTAATATTATGAAGATTACTGACAATTAATTGATGTAGAGGGATTTATACAAACATATAGTTTAATAAATCAATCTCTAAAATGGATTATAACTTCATAGGGTTTAAGATAGATTGAGATACAATTTTCTCTTACCCACATATCTTCATAAAACTTAAATATATGAAAAAATAGAATGAAATGAATACTGGAAAAACTTACAAGGAGACAAACTGATTGAAAAAAATCCTTTTATTAATCATCAATGATCAAAAGCTCATACAATGTTGCTTTACAAGTGCTCATCCAAGGGTGCAACCCTTAATAACTCGAATGGGGAGTTATTTATACTAATTTCTATCTATTAGAAGCATCTAAACATATTACAAAAATACTATAAAAATATAGTAGTACAAAAACTGTTGAGCTAAGTTGTCTGTGTCTTCAAGGAAGTGGTTGATGATGTGGCCCCAAAATGTGTTGTTTTGTTGGTATGTTGTTGGAGGTGAAAATTACTCGATAGTTTCACATAAGTGATCCCATTTTTCTTGACTTGGTATATCCATATTAATTAATCTTCTGAAAACTTCATCTACTTCAGTGTATCTCTCAAAAGTAGGCTTATTGATAAAGAGATGTTTGATTTAATGTCTGATTATTAAATCAAACTCTAAAGCCTCCATAAAAGTTTTTCCTGTCATATGACCTTTTGATCCAAGAGGATCTTACAGGTCCAAGTACAAGTGGCATTAGGAATGGCTCAAAATTCAAAGTGGCAAACTCAATGTCAAGTTGAAGATCTTGTCGTTCTGATCGCAGCAGTGTGAACGGTTCGTCAATCCGAGCTTGTACGAAGAAGTTAGAGAGATTCAAAGTTTTTGGGTTGACTTGGTGACGTGGTAGGTTAAGGAGGCGACAATTTTGCAATTTTTTGGCGCTAGAATCTGACCAATTTCCGTGAAAAATCGTGGGATGGTTAAATTGCCTAATAATCGCCCAAGTTCAAGAAAGTTTAAAAAAAGGGCCTTGCTTATATATATATATATATATATATATATTAAAAGGGTGGCGGGCCACCAACCCCTCCACCCCACAAATATGAATTGGCAAGTTGAATTGGGGGGTGGGTTGTCAACCCCGTCGCCCCGGAACCAGACTCATATATAAATGTTGAAGCCCAACCATCGTATAAATTAAAACAATTCACATGGGCGGTGGGCGAGCCATCTCCGGTGGACCCGGCCCACACCCTACCATTATCACACCATATATATACCACCGTTAACCAACGGTTCCGGCGGGTGTTGAACCTGCTCAGTTTAATAACCGGGCGGTTCGCCAACAGAACCACAACTAAACTATATTATATAACCAACACCATTGCAATGAAATCCAACGGTTATATGTATTTTAAAATATGCACCCAAATGGTTTTATAAAATAGATACGCGGAAAATAGGTGGGGTCGGTGGGGTTATAACCCTCGACCTCCGCCTTGTCGCCTCCGCCCATAACCAATGCGCCAAGGTGCATTTTTGGAATATTCGCACACTCCAACCTATAAAAACCTCATTTCCACAATGCGCCCAGGCAGACCAGGTATAGGGGGCACATAGTTCGAGGTGGTGGAACCCTGAGACATTCAGGGAGGAAGTGGAACCATGATCTAAGCCACATTTTTAGAGGGCCCAAAATTGTCCAGTGTTCAAATTGGGCAAATATTATATGGATTCTACACCTCTCGGTGAGAAGAATCTGATGGTGTTGTCTGTTTCTGCAACAAAGGCCTCCATTTTTCGGGCATTTTTCAAATTGGAGGTATAAGGGTGCTTTATGTAATTTTTCTTGTACTTCTTCTTCTTCTCGCCACTTAATGAATGAAGGCCTCCCTACTGTTGAGCATGGCCCGGAGACATAGTTCGAATTGGATGAACTTCATAATCAATTTTTGGTGTCTTGGTCTCATGCGTGTCATGGTATCTTTGTTCTTCATTTTATGTGTTTATGATTCATGGTTTAAAATGCTCTGTTATATATAATTAATTAATGCATCTATAAGAAAAATATCTTGGATCACATTTAATTCTTGCAAATTTGGCTTTGTTAATCGAAATTGTGTAAAGCTTATTGCAGTACTCCTCCAAGCTGATTGATCTGTCATTTTGAGCTACTAATCCTGGAAATCCTCTCAGATTTAGTAGGTTGAACTTGATGTGAAATCTTTGGACAACAATGTCTAAAGTTTGACACTTAGTTTCCAACTGATTCAACATATTCTTCTTTTGCAGAAATTTCTTAATTTCCAAGATGGTTTCGGTTATGTCTGTGATATTAATATGTCGTAATTATGCCCTTCTCTTTGAATTCAACACTTTAATGATATCAGAGGCTTCAGTTGATTTCTGCTTAAGTGTTGCATTTTTCTGCTCAATGACTGCTTTGCACTTATTGATTAGTTCTTCTTGTTCAAAAATTATCTGTATGGAGGGCCATACTTCAGTCATAGCTTGACTTATTTCAGTCCAGATGCTCTCCTTGGCTTGGGCCAAGGTGTTTTCCATTAATAGTTCACTCTCTAACTTATGAAATTTCTGTGCTAACCTGTGAGATTTACACATTTCTTCAATTTACAAGGTGCCATTCTTTATCTTCTGAGATTCTATATTTCTGAATTTCTCCAGAAGATTTTCATTCTCCTGCTTTTGTAGAGTCAAATCCTGCACAAGTTTTCTTGAGTCGCCTGCTGCTCATGTTGATGAAGAGATTGGTTATGTGCCTACAACTACAATAGGTACATCTGAAATTGGAATCATGGCCAATTGAGTTGATTGTTCCTTCTCCTTGAGTAAACCTTCAATTTGTTCCTCCATCTTCTTAATCTAAATGTTCTTCTCAATGATGCTATTAAGCATTTCCTCTATATTATATTCACTTTCCTCTATCTCCTTGGTCTAGGGATCTTCTGTAGAAGGCAATTTTAGTTGCTTTCGAAGAGCTACAATTTTTGCATTCTTCTTCTTAAGAGTTTCTTCTACAAATTTAACATCCTTAGGGTCATACCTAATATTTATAACATTGTCTTCTAATGATTTCAGTTTATTATCTTTAGCTAAAGAGGAAAGTTTATCAATTTTTAATTGTGACTGTACATTTGACAGAGTTGTTCTTAATTTGGACAATGTCATGGCAGTTTTAGTAATGGTAGAGAAAAACATCTCTCCTGACTGTTTATGCATGTCCATCTGGTCAATGGGATGAATCTGATTTGCATCAAATGAGAATATGGTTTTCTTGTAATCAAAAGGATCTTTGGGAAAAGGGACTTGGGCTTGTAGGAAATCCATCTACATCCTTCCCTTTTCACTGTCAAAAGTTGTCAATAACCTATGATGTGATGTAGAGGTCTACTTCCAAAAATGATTCTAGACATTGGCATTTATAGATTCATTCTTCTGTTTAAGCTCTAAGAATTTAGAGAAAATGTTTTGATCACCTTGTTCACTGGTCCCTACTGATTGAATAATATCCATGGGCTCTTATGAAGATGAAGAGGATGATGAAACATCAGGAACACTTCCATCTACTGTTGTAGAAACTTCTACATCACCCAAATCAATGATCTTTGGTTCTTTTTTACTTTTCTCAGTAGAAATGGTGAAATCTGTCTTTTGCTTCTTCTGTTGGATAATGAATTCTTTGGCAATGTTTGCATAGGATGATGGTTCCTCTCTAGGCATTTTCTGCTACTTGTCTTGAGAGATAGGAGTCTGCAGAGTGGAGGTAGAAAGAATTTTCTCCTCTACTTCTTGCAATGTTTTTTCTGCCCATTGATATTGGTTCATTAATTTCTAAATCTCAGGCCTAGGTGTATGATTGTAAGGAGTTGTCTTCAGCTCGACGCTCAAGTTTGAAATAATGTTGAATGGATCATATGACCAAGTGAAGCTTGGCTGAAACTTCATCCTCTTGAGGATTGCATCTACTTCAATTCATGATGACTTGGTATTGAATATAAAAGAGCCTACTTTATTCTTGATCTTAAACTGAAATTTTCTTTTACCTGAAACAAAGTGAAATTCACCCATGTTAATCATCTTTATAATATATTCCAGAGATAAAATTCTCATTGGAACATATTTGGGCAGCTTGTAAGGTGCCAATTCACAGCCATATACTCTGATATATGTGTAATTCTAGTAAAGATACCAGTCTCATGTTTTAACTAGATCACTTAGATGGAGTATTATTTTGATATCTGAGCCAATCTTAGGCTCATTCTGACTGCTTAAGAGCTGGGAAACTGGATGAATGAAGGAATAAATGAAATCTGCAAATGAAAACTCAGTTGAAATGGATCTAACCAATTGAGTCCAATGAATGACTAATTAATTAACACCCTGATCATCCTGTTTATGCAATGCAATTGGTAATGAATCCCCCTGCTGAAAAAGAAACATGTGAACTAGTACATAAGTGTACATGAACATGCCTTGAGTTGTAAAATTCATCATCTATTCATGCATATTATTATTCAGGAACTGGTTGTAATTGTACATGAATGCTAGCTAACTGCCTTTGGAGAAAATGGAAAAGTAACCTAGGATTGACTCATCTACTGTACTGTCATTTTGATAGCCTAACAAACATGAAATTAAGGACATAATACGCCTGGTTTCTTCATGTAATATGGAGGATGGGTAAGGAGGGTTCTTTTTCGGAAGCTCAACATCATCTGGAAGAAAGGTTTCAAATATTTGAGCTCTCTGCGAAAAAGCCATGTTGTGGTATAACTCTATGAGAGAAGCTTGGGAAAAATGACTGAGGGAATCACTATGTGGGATAAGCAGCATCTGGTTTATGGTCTCAGGAGTAATAGAAATCAGAATATCTCAATTCTTAGCTGCTACAATCCTTTTAAGGGGATCATACCTAGCTTGACACTAGGGGAATAGGTTAGGAAAATCATGGGTTTGAGGAAATGTGAACAGAGACAATAGAGTCTCCTAGAGCTTGACTTCATCCTATGTGTCTAAATATTTATTTTTTAACCACAAATGAATTCATAGAGGTCTAATTAGCATTTGGTCTCTGTAATCTTGAAGAATTGATCGGCTAATGGGACATGGTCAAGATCAACAGGGGCAGACACGTTTGGAGTTTCTTCGGTGACTGGTTTTCGACCCTTTCCTTTGGGAGCCATCTCTTCCTGCAGAGGAAAATAGAAGAACTATTTCTGAAATACTAATAGAAGATGAAAAGGATGGTCTCTGCAAGTAACAACTCTGTTGAAAAGGGCGATAGATGGCGGAGCTGTAAACTGAAACTGTCTTTCTCCAAACCTACAATTTCAACAGAATAACAAATGAATCAAAGGGTGATGCAAGGAATGGGATAATTTTTTTATAACATATTTGGATTACCGTTATAGGGATGAATATAATAGAACTGGTCCATGGAGGTTTAATGGATAACGGTAATGGAGTGGGTGATATTAAAAAACGGATAACAGTAGAGGAGCGAGCGTAACGAGATGGTTAATCACAACGGTAAGGGAGCGGGCGTAACGAGATAGTGCACATGTGGCGGGAGGTGATTGGGCATCGGGAAATGGTCATTAGCGAGAAGTTAAATATACATTGGCGGGAACCAAATAGCCGTTGGGAGGAAGGAAACTTTCGGAGGGGGTAGGTGATAGGAAGCAGTATCAAGTGGGGGGGGTGGTGAAATGCCGAGGGAGTGACATGTATGCAAGGGGCCCACCAAAAGGAAACCACTTTTCGGACCACCCCCCCATTAATGAGAAACGTGGAAAGGGGGTGTGAAATGCCTTTCCTGCCATTGATCTAGGCGGAGAAGATGAGAACCATTGAGATTTTCTCTGACGATAATCACAAAATGACAAACAAATTTGTCGCGTTGCAGAATTTAGAATAAAATCAATATGCGCTTTATTACAATAATAATTAACCACTTAAGAAGTGATTAACGCTAATAAAACTTAATTTAATCCTAATTTTATTTTTAGCGCATTTGAACAAGTTGCCATTAACTTTCCTAAGTCCAATGGATAAATTTAAATATTTTTAATCATTAAGCAATATAATAAAAAACAAAATATTTTGGGTTGTGGCATCCTAACAAACTGCACACAACTTTATTTTCTTTTTTATTTGAAACTAAGAAATTTTATTTATTTTATTGCTTCAATCTATGCCTAGAATTTTCCATCTTTTTGCCTTCATTTTTTAAAGCATCCAATCTTATCATTTTTTTTATATGATTATTATATTTTGACATGAGTCCTAACATTTTTTAATTTTCATCTATTCATATCCATACCTAACATTTTTTAAGTTTTTCATTTTCTTCTACAATGTCTAACTTATCAAAAGAAAGAATTGTTACAACATCGGCTCTAACTGGGGACTACTTTCTCCTGTAGGGTGCAGAGAACTAGCAAATCCAAGTTCCTTCTCCTTGGGCTAATGGAGTCTTTGTCGAGAAAAAAAACATATTTGAAAATAAAACAAACCGGTATATATACAATGATGAATGTGTGAATCACTCTTCTGCATCTTCAGTACTGAATGTAGTGCTTCAGATATCTTCCATTGACTGGCAATGAAGAAAATTTTCCTTCCAAATTCTGCAAGATGAACCCTTGAATTCTGCAACACTAAAAGGTACAAACTAGATGTTGTCAAATTTTCCATGTTTTCCTCTTTCTTCCCTCCTAGCATCCCATATTAACACCAAATCGCCTTCCCTAAAATCTCTTTCTCTAGATTTTCTATCAAAGAGATTTTTCATTTTGTTCTAATATTTCCTAAGCTTGTATTAGATTTCATCCCTATTTTCTTTAAGTTCAATAATCTGATTGATTCTCCTAGAAAAATCATCAAGTTATTCATTAACTTCTTGCAAAAATTTCAAAACAGGGAAAGCTATATTTGTAGGAAAAATTGCTTCTTTACCATAAACCAATTGAAATGGAGATTTGTCTTTAGATATTTTTGGAGATATAATGTTAGCCCAAACTGCATTAATGAGATGACTGGCCCAATTCTTTTTATGATCTTCTAATGTCTTCTTGATAACTTTGACCAAACTCTTGTTTGATGAATCTGCTAGACCATTTCCCTGTGGATAGTAAGGAGTAGAATGATGCAACAAAATTTGATATTTTTGACAAAATTCAATCATTTTCACACTAGTAAATGATGTTGCATTATCAATTACTATCTGCTGAGGACATACAAACCTAGACATAATGTTTTCTTCAATAAACTTTATGACTACAATGTTTGTGGAATTTCTAACTGGAATGGCCTCTACCCATTTAGGTGAAGTAATTTGTTGCAGCTAGTATCCATCTATGCAAGTTGCTTGATGCTGGATGAATTTTCCCTATGAAATCCAATCCCCAATATAAGAAAGGTGTTGAAACTAATACTGGAACCAGAAAAGGTGCTACTAGTTTTTTCTTTCCAACAAACATTTGACATGGAGTACAGCTCCTAACCTTTGCTCCTACTTGTGAAAATATAGTAGGCCAATAGAATTCTGCTCTCAATATTTTATATGTTGTATCTCTCCAGGCATAATGTCCACCACATATCCCTGCATGAAACTGTTCAATAATTCCTTTTGTTTCACTTTTTGTCAAGAAAAGCAAAAGGATATTGAGTGGATCCTTCCAGTATAAATTTGCATTGATGATACAATACTTTATGGATTTTAACTATAGTGTCTTACACTAATTCTTTGAAAATTGAGAAGGACACTCAAAGTTAATAAGAAAATGTATAATATTAGAATACCATTCTGACGGCAAGAATTTCTCATCAATATAAACAAGAACTGATTGAATTGAAGACGAAGGTTCTTGTGTATTCTTCCCTTCTGAATCTTAGGAAGGTTCTTTCAGATTATCCCCTTCTGCATTTAGAGAAGGTTCCTGTGGATTCTCCCCTTGTGAGTTTGGAGAAGGTTCTTGTGGATTCTTCTCTGCTGAAATTTTAAAAATAGAATTTATTCCCAAAAATTTACAATTGGATTCAGCTAAAAGTTTAGCCGAACATTGAGCTTTTACCAACTTTGTGTTTTTGAACTAAGATAAAATTCAAGTATTTGGGTAATCCATATTCCTCTTCTCCCATCAATGTCTGGTTGAATTAGGACAATTTTCACAACACTGTTGAGAACATAATTTGTAATGGTTGAGTGAAGGACATCAATTCTGAAGGACTTTAAAGCTTGGACTAAGGAATAAGCCTGATTTTAAATAATGTCCTACTTAAGTTCCACATCTCTCATGAATTTAATAAAAAATTCTATAGGTTGATCATCTTTGTCTTCATTCTTTCGCAAAGGGACAACAACTAAAGTGGTTTAAGAGGAAAAGGAAAATATGCTAAAGGGTTTAGAATAATTAGGGTTGGCTAAATTTGGGGCTTCAGAAATGGCCTTTTTAATTTGGTCAAAATAATATCTAGTTGGTATTATCCACTTAACTTCATAATTCTTCTTTAACATATCAGTGATATCCTTAACTATTTCAGCATAGTTAGGAATGAATCTCCGCGAGAAGTTAATCTTTCCAAGAAAAACTTGGATCTCCTTATTGTTCCTTGGAAATGAAAGTGCTTGGATAGATGAAACCCTTTTAGGATCAATTACCACTCATTCCTTAGAAATGATGTGGCTGAGAAATTGCCCTTATATGATAGCAAACAAAGACTTCTTGGGATTGAGTGATATCTCGAATTTTATACACCTGTCAAAAAATTTCATCAAGTGTTTTAAATGTTTCTGATCTGATTTAGAAAACACAGTAAGGTAATCACGATATATAACAACAATTTTTTTTGTATCACCCACAAAATCTAAATTCATATCTCTCTGAAAATGTTGCTCCAACATTTTTTAATCCAAAGGGCATCCTGACATTCATAAGTGTACCCCAAGGAGTGGTAAAAGCAACCTTCTCTTTGTCCTTTGGACTCACCATTATTTGGTTGTATCCAAAGAAACCATCAAGCATTGAAATTCTATTTGCACTTGAAACTTTTTGAAGCAACTAATATATTTTGGGTAATGGGTAGTTTTCTTTTAAGGATGACTTGTTTAAGTTCCTGAAATCTACACAAAATCGGATTTCCCCATTCTTCTTTCTAACATGAACTAAATTAGCTACCCAATCTAAGTATCTTAATGGAACTATGATTTGAACATCAAGTAACTTCTTAAGTTCTTTCTCTATGGTAGGGAGCAAGACTGAATTGATTCTCCTTAATTTTTGTTTATAGGGCTTTTCTTCAGGTTTTAAAGGAATTTTATGCTCAATGAGAGATGTATCATAGTTTTTTAATTCAGCATAAGACCAAGAAAAAACATCCTTATAAGCTTTAAGAAGATTAAACTATTCAGTTTTTACTTCCTGAGGTAGAGATGCAAAGATTTTAATGTTCTTGATTTCTTGAGGTGTTCCAATATTAGATTCTTCAATATCCTCTTTGGGTGAATTTGATAGTGGATTCTTGGGAACATCATTTTGGTCAAATAATTTTTCTAGAGGGACTAGACCTTTAGGAATAAAGTTGTTTAACAACTGAATGATATTATGGTCAACCATTTTTTAATTTAAATTAGAAGCTTCATTTTCTTTATTGATTTCATTTATATCTGACTGATATTATTCAATTTGAAAAACAAAGAATTCATCAATAACTTGTAGAAAAGATTTTAGTTGTTCATCATCCTCAAATATTTTCTAGTATTTAAGATTTTTAGGAATAGATGGTCTATATTTGACTTTAATTTGATATTGCAGTTGCATTCGATTTGGAATTTTGAATGAACTAGTTGAAACATCTAGGGAGTCTGCATGAATATTCTCATTTCTAGGGATACATGTAATATTAAATGCATGAAAGAAGTTTTCCACTGAATCCCAAACCTCATTTCTGTAAGATCTAAGTCTAGGATGCTTTGTTTGGCAAAGATTCCTAACTTGTTTGACTATGAGTTCAGAGTCACTGAAAACACTTAAATTCTACACTTTAAGACTTCTAGCTAGCTCTAAACCTACAAGAAAGGCTTCATACTCTGCTACATTATTAGTAACATCAAAATCAATTTTACATGATTGAGTTATGTTTTATTTTTCTGGTGAAATTAAAACAACACAAGCTCCAGCTCCATCTTTTGAACAAGACCCATTGAAATACAGTTTCCAAATATCAGTTTTGAGAATTTTTGGGTTTTCTACAACATCTTCAATTTTAAGTTGAGAATTCTACAAATTATTTGAAGATAATTGAAAACACAAAAATATTGGTCAACTGCATATATAGGATGGTTTCTAGCTTGGTTTGCTTTGCAAACAGTATGCATGAATCTGAGCTTCCTATATAAGCTAAGGTTTTCACCCCCATATACAGGAATTGTAGCAAAAGACATGTCCATTTCAAGGCTTCATCCTAGCTTGGCACAACAAGATCGTGATAAAATCATTCCAAACTTAGGAGGGATATCAGTGACCACAATGTCCAAAACTATGCTTTTTAAAGGTATTTGGGTCAAAGTTACCACTAAGTCTTTTATGAGTCCTAGACATGGTACCCTTTTCGAATCAAAGGTATGTAGGTCATGGTAAGAACGAGTAATTTCCAAATTAATTTTATTCGTAATAACCTTCAACATAAGATTGTGTGAGGATCCAGAATCTAACACGTAGTTATATAGTAAGGAATCATGTGATTTCAATGTAACATAGAAAGGTGGCACTGTTTCATCTATCATGTCTGAGCTTGGACCAAATACTATTGAGGGTTTTTCATCTTGTAGACTAATTACATCCCCTTCATAATCCACACTTGAATTTTGAATCCATTTTGTAACTTGATTTTTGTATCTAGGGTTCTTTGAAAGTTCTGATAATGGGATGGGAATTTTGACTCTCTATAATTCGCTTTCAACATTAAAAGTTGTTAAAACAGTTTTATCAATTGAAGTGGTATAAATTAGCTGATTTAAAGGTTGAATTGTAGTTGTTTGGTTTTCAATAAATTTTATATGTGGCTCAATTATAATTAGGAAGCCTTATAGGCCCTTCCCTTGGTCTTAAATGATACCTCCTATTTAGTTTTGCAATTAATAATTTAGAGAAGGCTTGATATCTAGACACTTGAGAATTTCCTTGATCCTCTTGGGATGTTTGATTTTGAGAAAGAGGGACAATAGAATTTTGAACAGATGTATTGTTAAGATTTTTGATGTCTTCAGTGATCATAAGTGTACTGTCATCATGCTATTGATCATCAATCAACAAGGGAGGTGTAATTGGCTGATAATTACTAGTCCTTTGAAGAATTTGAATTTGAGGAGATTTCTGAAATTGAGCTTGAGTTTGAGTTTGAGGTGTGGAAACGGTTTGTTGAATTGTTCTTGGTTGATTTTCAATTTTAGAAATCCTATTAGAAAGGTTCCTAAGTAATTAATTTATCTCATTTATCCTTTGATCTTCGTTTTTAGACTTTGAAGAAGAAGCAACTTCTTGATTAGCTTTCATTTTCCTCTGAGCCTTTTCAGCTTTGGCTTTAAGCTTAGCTGAAGCAGATCTATTAGGTTCAACTTCAATGGAATTAGTTTGCATATCTTATAAAGTATGAGATGTTATTTCCCTAAGCATGAATGCAAAATCATCTTCAAAAGATTTGGAAAACCTAACTTTTGCTGCTGCCACTAGTGGTTTACAATCAGAGGGCATTTTATGATAAAGTTTGTTAAATCTCTTAATGAAGTCAGATATTGGTTCACCATAGTTTCTTTTGAGTTCTTCAAATTCTATCAGAAAATAGACATGATACTTTTTAACACCATATTGATTTTTAAACATGGTGCTTAATTCATCCCAACTTGGAATAGAGTGTGCCCTCAATTGTCTAAACCAGATCCTAACATTTACTTTTAAGGATTTAACAAACAATCTCATATATACATTTTCATATTCGATATTCATATTGTCATCAAAGTCTAAGAATGCTGCTAAATGATCTTCAGTAGATAAACCAATTTCCCCATTAAATCGTTTGGAAGGTGTTTCAAGTATCCATCAGGAAAATTGGTTAGTGTGTTTGGAAGTTGTAAAGCAACATATCTTGCTTGAAAAATAGGCTAAAAAGCAGCCACCTTTTGATGAAGATGAAGAAGAATCTGTGGTAGTTGTTGTAGAAGATGATGAGGTAGATGTAGAAGATGGAGATGAATATGGAGGGGTAAACTAAGTGGTGGAAGAAATAAAGTTGAAGATCTTCTTAAAGATTTAAAAGGTGTATGAATGACCAATTTCTGGACCTCTAATTCTCCTTCTTTAGGTTCAAATAAAAGATTTGAATATAAGGAGAAAAGATTTTCTGGTTGAGCATAAGTAGAGGGAAAATAATAAGAGGTTGAAGAAATGAAATCAGTAGGTTTGAATTCAAGTAAGTGAAAATCCAATTCCTGTTCTGATTTGGGAGATTCAGAAGGTACTTAAGGTATTTGATATGATTCTAATGAATGGAAAAAAAGAGAAAATTGGAAATCAGCTCCTTTAGAGATTAATTCATGTACCCTAGGAGGTAAATCTTATGAATTTAAAGAATGGGTCTAGATCTAAAAGGATTAAAGACTGAAGTATCCTCCGGTTGAGGAGGAATACAAGAACAAGGGGTTTGAAGTCTTCTTCTTGAATATTATTGTCTTACTAGTCTCTGTAAATCTGACAAAGGTAAAACAATCTCAGAATCAGAGTGAGACCTGGCATGTCTTGAAGGAGCCAGCTTTGGGTTCTGTGAAGTCGCAAGGTGAAAGATTTTAAGCTTACTAGTCCTTTATTCACCCTTAAAGGAATAGGTATATCGTTGTCCCAGGGAAAATGGATCAAATTTCGTATCCCCGGCAAGGTCGCCAATCTGATGTTGTCCTCTGAGATAATTCTAGGTTAATTAATTATGCCAGAGCATCTAAAATATTTTATTGTTTTAAAAGGGATTTTTGGATGACCAGTGTATTGAGAAAATAACAAGCAAATTTTTTAAACTTTGATAGTATTAAGTCTTAATAAAAGGGTTGTTTCTTTACTTCAAAACAATGATTTGAATTTGCATATGTGAAGGCAAAAACTGTAAGAAAATATGGTTAGCTAAATATCCAGATTGAATGTTTAGTTTATCATAAGTATGAAAGGCTGACAAAAAATGTTTACAGCTTAACAAAATATATTTAACATTATGAATATTACTGACAATTAATTGATGTAGAGGGATTTTTATAAATAGATAGTTTAATAAATAAATCTCTAAAATGGATTATAACTTCAAAAGATTTAAGATAGATTGAGATATTGTTTTCTCTTACCTAGTTATCTTCATAAAACTTAAATATATGCAGAAAACAAAATGAAATGAATACTGGAAAAAATTACAAGGAGACAAACTGATTGAAACAAATCGAGAATCCTTTTATTAATCATCAATGATCAAAAGCTCATACAATTATGCTTTACAGTGCTCATCCAAGGGTGAAACCCTTATTAACTCGAATGGGGAGTCATTTATACTAATTTCTATTTAATAGAAGCATCTAAACAAATTACAAAAATAGTATTGAAATATAGGAATACAAAAACTGTTGAGCTAATCTGTCACTGTCTTCAAGGAAGTGGTTGATGGGGTGGCCCCAAAATGTGTTGCTTTGCTGACATGCTATTGGAGATGAAAATTACTCGATAGTTTCACATAAGTGATCCCATCTTTGTTGACTTGGTGTATCCAAATTAATTAATCTTCTGAAAACTTCATCTACTTCCGTGTATCTCTCAAAACTAGGCTTATTGATAAAGGTATGTTTGATTTCATGTCTAATTATTAAATCAAACTCTAAAGCCTCTAGAAAATATTTTCCTGTCATATGACCTTTAATCCCCACAAATTTGGATTTGTCAATTGCAATTGTGTAAAGCTTCTTGTAGTACTCTTCCAAGCTGATTAATTTGTCATTTGGAGCTACTAATCCTGGAAATCCTCTCCGATTTAGCAGGTTGAAGTTGATGTGAAATCTTTGGACAACAATGTCCAAAGTTTGACACTTAGTTTCCAACTGATTCAACATATTCTTATTTTGCAGAAATTTATTAATTTCCAGAATGGTTTTTGTTCTGTCTGTGATATTAATTTGTTGTAATTCTTCCATGCTCTTTGAATTCAACACTTTAATCGTATTTGAGGCTTCGGTTGGTTTTTGCTCAAGTGCTACCTTTTCCTGCTCAATGAATGCTTTGCACTTATTGAATAGTTCTTTGTGTTAAAAAATGATTTGTATGGAGGGCCATACTTCAGTCATAGTTTCACTTATTTCACTCCTCCTTGGCTTGGGCCAAGGTATCTGTCATTAATAGTTCACTCTCTAACTTCTGATCTTTCTGTGCTAACCTATGAGATTTCTGCATTTCTTCCATGTACAGGGTGTCATTATTTATCTTATGAGCTTCTAGATTTCTGAAATTCTCCAGAAGATTTTCATTCTACTGCTTTTGTAGAGTCAAATCCCGCATAAGTTTTCTTGAGTCACTTGTTGCTAATGTAGATTCTACTGTTGTTGATAAAGAGCTTGGTTATGTGCTTGCAACTGCAATAGGTATAGCTGAAATTGGAATCATGGTCAATTGAGTTGACTATTCCTTCTCCTTGAGTAAACCTTCAATTTTTTCCTCCATCTTCTTGATTTGAATGTTTTTCTCAATGATGAGTTAGAGAATTTCCTCTCTATTCTATTCACTTTCCTCTATCTCCTTGGTCTGGGGATCTTCTGTAGACGTAAATTTTAGTTTCTTTTGAAGAGCTTATGTTGGACACCTAATCCTATATGGGTAGGTGTGGAAGCCGAATGGACAAAAGGAGTCCAAGTGACCTTGGAATGTGGAATCCAAGAGTCACATCAATGTATTATAAATACACATCTATGTTTAATGGAAAAGTATCTCACACTTATCCTTCAATTTTGTCTTGTATGTTTATTTTTGTGTGTGTTTCACCATGTTGTGTTTGACATGGTATCGGAGCTGCAGATGAGGTCCTGGCATTTTCAGATTCTTCTAGCTCCATTTTTAGGATTTATGCCCTCGTAACTCCTGTCAGCTTTTTACCATATTCCTTGACATATTCTCTGCAATATTTTGTGCATTCAAATCCCTTGTAGCTGCATTGAACGTCTGTTGAGGAGATATTTCATCCATACGTTATTTTTAGTTGTACCCTGACACACCTACCTTCTTCTAGCATAAATTTCTCATCCCCTCATCGAAGAACCAAACCTTACTTGTTTTTGGCCGAACTTACCTCCCTTTGTCATGCTAACATCTCCATCTTCACCGCCCTGAAATATCGCTCGCTCTAATATGCCTAAGAAATGCCAAATTCCTTGCCATTGCTTCATGTTCTCTGGCTGGTGTTCTATCAGAACCTGCAAATCCTTATGGCAACTGCCCAAGCTGCAATAGAGTTCTTACTTCATCCAAAGTTAAGGATTGTGAATTTATAGTGTTATTTGACTCTGTCTGGGATTGTGGCAAGGTATTCAATGTGTCAAACTGTGCATATTTTGGAGGTGACTTTCCTATCTCATAATTCCCATGTCCAGATCTAGTGAATTACACCTTCTGTATGTTATCTGAATCTTCTTTCATATACTCATTTAATAACCTCTCGAGAGCACTTCCCGTGGAATTGTTGAAAGATGACAACAAATTCTTGGGAGGCATGTTGATTGTTTCTTCAATTTCAAATGTAGAAACAATTCCTTTTCCTTGAAATGGAACTATTTGGAGATCGTCGGCACAATGTCCCATAATATGTTGATCGTGAGTGTGCATAGTATTCCTCAAGTTGCTATCCAACTGAGCATCCTTTTGGGACTGAAATTCATTAATAACAGTCTCAGGAAGAATTATGTCGGAGAGATGAAAGAGACAGATTGTGAACAAATTCTCCCAATCGTCTTCCTGGCACATCAAATCCTTGGCCAGTTCCGTTGATTCCCTTAGCCACCAGGGTCGGCTCCCTCCTAGCCTTACATGCTTCCTCGACCTTGCTGTCGTGGCCTCGCTGATTGCAGTTCCTATGGATTGGGAAGAGCGAGTGGCCATGATTGCTTTAGCCTGAGCTGATTCAGATTCTGCGAAGAGGCCAGACATGAGGTATGTTGCAGGGGAGCTATCAAAAGCTTTTAGAAGATACCATTAGCTCTGAGAGGCCGAATTTATGAGCATTACAAGAGGTCGGAATTCTAAATACTATTGGAGGTCGAATAACAATTGATGAAGGAACCAATTTCTGAAGTTGCAATATATTGCACTGATTTCATACTTTGAGGGCCGAACTAGTTTGTCACTCTAAATTTCCAGGTCACTGCTTGTATTTCCTCGTAAAATTTCCAGATCAGATCAATAAAAGTGATGTTATGCCCCATTAAGTTCTTTGCTGAAACCGTTCACTCTTTGCTAGCAAAATGTTTGATGAAATGTTTGCATCCCATATGTTTGTATAAATTCCTCAAGAAAATTGGCTGCTAACTATTTGAAGAAATTCCTTAACATTAATCTTGGTTCTAATAGCAGATAATTAGCGTGGTATATTATAGTGGCATTTTCTGATCAGAGGGGAAAAATTCTATCAATTCTCAGAAGCCTAGTCTTGTATTGTAAATCAAATCTGGTTATTGATAGTCAAGGTTGATTATTCATATTGGAGGAATCCAGAATTTTCATCATCTTCAGCAATGTGAGTTAACACTAATCGTCATTCGAAGAAATTTAGAGCACTGAAATTATTGACACTATGAAGTTTCTCAGCTAGAGGAAACCTGCAACCAAATCTTTGAGCCACAAGATTAGATGTTTGCTCTAAATTTTGGGGTGAATTCCATAGTAAAGAAGAAATTTGAAGAGTATAGAGTGCTTGTGGAGCCACACTTATTTTCATAATTTCCTATAAATATTTTTTCAAGAAAGACAATGAAAGCAATGAGTTGTGCTAACTTGGAGTTTAAGGATTCCAAGCAATTATTTTAAGCTACAAAACTTTGCTACAAGTTGTAGTTGCAAAATTGTAGAAAATGGCCAAAATTGCTGAGGTATTAGGGTTTTTGAATACTCTAATACATTCCACTATTGATGGGATGGTTAAAATCAGCAAAGACGCTCTTTTTGATATTCATACCTGTCTACATCATGTAGAAGAAAAGATTGATTTTTTGCAACTAGAAACTGAGCTCCAACAAGAAGAATTAAAATAGAAGAGTTGTCATTGTGAACCTGTTTTTGTTCAGAACATTGAGATAAAATCACATCAGCAACATGAAATTGCAGAGGCAATACCCATTTCAAGAGCAGATGTGCAGAAAGATTCAGAAATGCAGCATGCACTTCCCAAGCCCATCATCAGACCTTGGGAAGAGCTTGTCAACAAGAAGTACAGAACAGGTCTTGGATATGACAAGGAGTTTCCCTTTCATATTCTGGAATACTCCAAGCCCATTAAATTTTAGAGTGCTGGATTTCTTCATGACAATTCACCTTCAACTGTTCCAGATCCTGCTCCTCTTTCACAACAACAACAATAGATTGTGAAATGCCAACACTGTGATCGAGTTGGCCATATGAAAGATCACTGTTTCGATATTCACCCATGCAAGCACTGTGGTCGGCACACCCATTCTTCACAGAGATGCTTCAGAAAAAACCCTCCTACAGGAACAAAGATTCATCTTGGATGGATCACTTCATGGCAACGGGCATCAACAACGAAGAAGATGTTTAAGTCATATGTCAGAACTTGTTCTAGAATATTGAACAATCTTGCAGTTGAGTTTATGCCATCATCTCACCTTGTACCTAATAGGGGGGAAAATGGTGGTCACCTACAAGCTTCGAAGCCACATCAAGTGAGCCTGAACCACAACCTATCATTCCAAATTCAAAGTTGCAGCCAGAGACACAACACTTCAAGCAAACCAGAGCCACAATCTCTCATTCCAGATTTAAAGTTTTAGCCAGAGACACAACAATTCAAGCGAGCCTGAGCCACAACTTGTCATTCCAGATTCAAATTTGTAGCCAGAGACATGGATGCCCATGAGCATGCCTTTGGTTGATGGACATCCTTAAACCATCCATGCGAGGTTGATATTCTTCCTCTTCAAATAATTTAGATCACTTCCTCTAGCAGAAGACTTTAGATTCTTACCAGTTTTGGAAGAGTTCCAGGAAATGCATCAAGCATTCGAGTGTTGGGGGTCATCCTTAAACCATCACAGGTTGTAGACCTCCCTTCCTCTAGGTTGAAGGTCTCCCTCTTCAAATATGAGGGATACTTCCCCTTGTAGAAGACCTCAGCTTCTTGCCAGATTTGGAAGAGTTCTCGGAACTACACTAAGCGTTCCAATGTTGGTGGTCATCCTTAAACCACCTCTTTATGCCAACATTTTAGAGAGATGATTCAACCTAAGTGTTTTCGTGCATACTTTGCAGATTTGTATTACAAATCTCTTCTTGGACTCACACATACCCCTTCGGATTAAGGGGGGGGATGTTGGACACCTAATCCTATATGGGTAGGTGTGGAAGCCAAATGGAAAAAAGGAGTCCAAGTGAACTTGGAATGTGGAATCCAAGATTCACATAAATGTATTATAAATACACATCTATGTTTAATGGAAAAGTATCTCACGCTTATCCTTCAATTATGTCTTGTGTGTTTACTGTTGCATTTGTTTCACCATGTTGTGTTTAACAACTTCAATATCTGCATTCTTCTCCTTAAGAATCTCTTCTACAACTTTAACATCATTAGGGTCATACCCAATCTTTATAACAATGTAATCTAATGATTCCAACTTATAATATTTAGCTAAAGAGGATTTTTTTTCAATTTTTAACCATGACTGTATATTTGATAGAGTTGTTCCTAATTTGGACAATGTCATGGTAGTGTTAGTCATGGTAGAGAAATTCATCTCTCCTGACTGTTTGTGCATGTCCATTTGGTCAATGGGATGAATTTGATTTGCATCAAATTAGAATATGGTTTTGTTGTAATCAAAAGAATCTTTGGGAAAATGGACTTCGGCTTGTAGAAACGCCATCTGCATCCTTCCCTTTTCAATGTCAAAAGTTGTCAACAACCTATGCTGTGATGTAGAGGTATTCTTCCAAAACTGACTGTAGACATTAGCCTTTAAAGGTTCATTCTTCTATTTAATCTCTAATAATTTAGATAAAATGTTTTGATCGCCTTGTTCACTAGTCCCTACTGTTTGAATAATCTTCACGAGCTCTTGTGAAGCTGAAGAGGATGATGGAACATTAAGAACACTTCGTTTTGGTGCTGTAGAAACTTTTGCATCATCCAAATCAATGATCTATGGTTCGTTTTTACTTTTCTTAGTAGAAATGGTGAAATCTGTCTTTTTCTTCTTTTGTTGGATAATGAATTCTTTGGCAATGTTTGTAGAGGATGATGGTTCCTTTCTAGGCCTTTTCTATTGCTTGTCTTGAGAGATAGGAGTCTGCAGAGTGGAGCTAGAAAGAACATGCTCCTCTGCTTCTTGCAATGCTTTTTCTGCCCATTGATCTTGGTTCATGAATTTCTCAATCCCAGGCCTAGTTGTATGATTGTAAGGAGTTGTCTTCAAATCGACCATCCAGTTTGAAATAATGTTGAATGGATCATATGACCAAGTGAAGCTTGGTTGAAAGTTCATCCTCTTAAGGATTGCATCTGCTTCAATTCTTGCTGACCTAGTATTGCATATAAAAGAGCCTACTTTAGTCTTGATCTTAAACTGAGATTTTATTTTACTTGAAACAAAGTGCAATTCATCCATGTTAATCATCTATCTAATATATTCTAGAGAGAAAAGTCTCATTGGAACATATTTTGGTAGCTTGTAAGTTGCTAATTCACAACCATATACTCTAATATCTGTGTAATTTTGGTAAAGATACCAGTCTCCTGTTTTAACTTGATCACTTAGATGGAGTATTCTTTTGATGTGTGATCCAATCCTAGGCTCATTATGACTCCTTAAGAGCTGGGAAACTAGATGAATGAAGGAATCAATGAAATATGTAAATTAAAACTCAGTTGAAATGGATCTACCCAATTGAGTCTAATGAATGACTGATTGATTAACACCCTGATCATCTTGTTTATGCAATGTAATTGGTAATGAATCCCCCTGATGAAAAAGAAACATGTCAACTGGTGCAGAAGTGTACTTGAACATGCCTTGAGTTTTAAAATTCATCATCTGTTCATGCATATTATCATCTAGGAACTGGCTATAATTATACATGAATGTTGGCTGAGTATCTTTGGATAAAATAGAAAAATATTCTGTGATTGAATCATCTACTATTCTATCATTTTGATAGCCTGACAAACAGGAAATTAAGAAAATAATATGCCTAGTTGCTTCAGGGAACATGGTGGATGGGTAATGAGGGTTGTTTTTCAGAAGCTCGGTATCATCTGGAAGAAAATTTTCAAGATTTTAGCTCTCTGAGGAAAATTCAGCTTGTGGTATAACTTTATGAGAGCAGCTTGGTAGAAATGACTAAGGGAGTCACCCTGTGGGATAAGAAACATCTGGTTTATGGTATCAAGAGTAATAGAAATCAGAATGTCTCCATTTTGAGTTACTACATTCCTTTTAAGGGGATCATACCTAGCTTCACACCAGGTGACTAGGTCAGGGAACTCATGGGTTTGAGGAAATGTGAACAAAGGAAATAGAGTCTCCCAGAGCTTGACTTCATTATGTTTGTCTAAATATTTTTGTTTTAACCACAGATGCAATTCATAGAGCTTGAATTCGCATTCGCTGTCTGTAATATTGAAGAATTAATCGGCTAATGGGACACGGTTAAGATCAATAGGGGCATACACGTTTGGAGTTTCTTGGTGACTAGTTTTCGACCCTTTCCTTTGGGAGCCATTTCTTCCTGCATAGGAAAAGAGAAGAATTATTTCTGAAATTCTAATAGCAGAAAAAAAAGGCGGTCTCTGCAAGTAACAAATTTGTTGAAAAGGGCGACAGATGGTTGAGCTGTAAAGTGAAACTGTGTTTCTGCAAACATGCAATTTCGACAGAATAACAAATGAATCAAAGGGTGATGCAAGGAATGGGATAGTTTTATTTATAACATGTTTGGATTACCATTATAGGGATGAATGTTAGAGAATTGGTCCGTGCAGGTTTAATGGATAACGGTAATGGAGCGGGTGGAAATGAAAACAACGGATAGTGGTAAAGGAGTGGACGTAACGGGATGGTTGATCACAACGGTAAGGGAGCGGGAATAATGGGATAGTTTAAAGGTGGCGAGAGGTGATTGGGAATCAAGAAATGGTCGTTAGCAAGAAGTGAAATAGACATTGGCAAGAGTAAAACAACCATTGGGAGGAAGGTGAATTTCAGAGGGGGTAGGCGATGGTAAGCAGTATTGAGTAGGGGGTACGAAATGTCGACATTAGGGGAATTTTGAGGTCTAAAATGGGCCTCTTAAGAAAAATGTACAACCAAAATAAACTTTATAAGAACCAATAGGATTCAATATGATGATGTCAACCATGGGGGATGATTCGTCATTTTTTAAGTAAAAGGGTAAAAATATTAAAAAATAATAAAATAATAAAAGTACTTTTTGAACTCGTATTTTCAACTTATCTCCAAAATTTTTTACTCAAATTTCAAGCGAGAGTACTTTTTGGAAGCAAAATTTAATTCCTCATCCAAGGAGTACCCATATTTCATACTTTCGATGGACCCTGCTACATGAAAAATGCGAAATACATTAAAAAACGTGATTGCAATCATGTTTTTCATGTATTTCTCATTTTTCGTGTAACAGGGTCCACAAAAAGTATGCAACATGGGTACTCCTTTGATGAGTAATTAAATTTTGCATCTAACAAGTACTCCCGCTCGAAACTTAATTAAAAACTTTGGGAGATAAGTTGAAAATACGAGTTGAAAAAGTAGTTTTTCCATTTTTCCCTCTAAAATTTGATGATGTAATCAAATCTTATTTTATTATTTCCACTATTATTTTATAATTTCCTTAGGAGGCCCATTTTAGACCTCTATATTCCCCTAATGAGGGAGCAACACATATGCAAGCGGCCCGTTGAAACAAAACCACTTTTCGGACACCCCCCCCCGCCCCCAACCCTCCCTCGTCGTTAATGAGAAACACGGAAAGGGGGTGCGAAATGCCTTCCCTGCTGCTGATTTGGGCGAAGAAGATGAGAACCGTTGAGATTTTCTCCGACAATAATCGAAAAATGACAAACAACTTTGTTGCGTTGTGGAGTTTAGAATAAAATCATTATGCGCTTTATTAGAATAATAATTAACCGCTTAATAAGCGATTAACACTAATAAAACTTAATTTAATACTAATTTTATTTTTGGCACATTTGAACAAGCTACCATTAACTTTCCTAAGTCTAATGCATAAATTTAAATATTTTTTATCATGCTTAAGCAATATGATAAAAAACAAATTATTTTGGGTTCTGGCATCCTAACAAACTACACACAACTTTATTTTCTTTTTTATTTGAGACTAAACAATTTTATTTCTTTTGTTGCTTCAATCTATGCTTATCATTTTCAATCTTTTTTCCTTGATTTTTTAAAGCATCTAATCCTGTCATTTTTTTGATATGATTATTATATTTTGACATGAGTGCTAACGTTTTTTAATTTTCATCTATTCATATCCAAACCTAACATTTTTTAATTTTTTAATTTTCTTCTACAATGTATAACTTATCAAAAGAAAGAAATGTTACAACATATTACATGTATTCCAAAGCATCGTTTTCATCCAATATAACTCCTAACTTGATCTTCCAAGCAATAAAGTTAGATGAATCACCTAACTTCTCATTATCCTTGAAGAAAGAGGTAGACATATTGTCTAAGTCTAATAGATTACATCAACTTCTTTCAAAGATTATTGTGCCTGTCTCTTTGGGCTTGTCTTCACCTTAGCTCCGATACCATGTTAATTTTCCACATTTCTATGTTGTTACAATCACTTTAGCCCAAATTTTTTCTTCAATTAGAAATATTTTAGAACAATTTAATCTTTCAATGATCAATATAAATTGTAGATAGAATATTAAATGAAATATGTAGTAGAATACAATCAAGAGCAAAATCAAGAGACACCATGATTGGTCAAAGATAAGGGAAAAACCCCACAAGGGGGAAAACCCTTTCAAATTATTCTTATTAGATTGTCATAAAATGTTCAGCAAAGAGAGTAAAATGTTACAATTCACCAATAAAGAGTCAAAGTCAATCATTTGACTTTTCTAGCAAAACCAACCAAACAATATCCAAGAGATGATCCCAATAGAAAATTTTGATCAAAGTCAAAGTCCCCAAATTGGTCAAAGTTTGCGGTCAACGGTCAATAGAATTTTAGGTCACAGTCGTAGGGACCTAGTAACAGACAGTGCGGTTGTATCCCTCTAGTTGCAGGGAGAACCCTATCAATGTAGCAGTTGTAGCAAAGAATTATTTGATCAAACCCTATGGCTCTATCTTAATTTCTGTTCCTTACACGTGTGATCTCGAACCTTGCAATTTTAGGATTATATGAACCAATACGAAGAAGAGAGAGAATAAGGCACTTCATGATGATGTCTAATTGAGGTTTATTTTTCTTGTATTTATATGCCTCCAAGGGGTGCTCAATTCTTCTTTAAAGTCGACTTGTGCTTTTGTGCACATGTGGGTTTTAACCTTAAAAACACATTTTTCTTTAACCAAAATAAATTCTTCCAAGGGCTAGGAGGGGTATTTCTTGATGAAGAAGGTTGTCCAAAGGAGGAAATTTCTTCTTGAGCTGCAAAATTAACATTGAGGGGTTCAGATGCCATCAATGTTGTTAAGCATTATATTTTATTTCAAGGCATGCATGATCTTTCAAGAAAAGTGGCTAGTTTATGTATCAACAAGCCTTTTAATTATTTTTCTATTATTTTCACTCTTCATCAAAAATTCAAGAAAAAAATTAACCTATGTTCTTCTTGTCTAGCATTTCGACTTCTTCATAACCATTTTCCCCCTCTCTTTGAGTGTTTTCAATTAGCCTTTCGAACAACTCTTTCTTTAAAATAAAATTCAATACCTAGAACCCAACATGGTTTTTTGTTTGATGAGGCCTTGTTGACTACACTTTGAAAGGGCCACCTAGTTTAAGGAAAAACTTATCTTAGAAAATTGGGTGTTCTTTTAAAGTACCATTATTTAAGAACACCTCCGTAGAACAAGATTTTAATCATTCCCTCACTATGAAATGCAAGTTAGATAAATTTAATTGCTTGATTCCTTCCCGTAACCCTAACCATGGCCCTATCCTTCCCAAAAATACTTACCGAACTTCTCAAAATCTAGCCTTTAAATATTTCTAATACAACCACAATGAATGACATCAAGAAATAAATCATTGGGCGAATAAGTATTTGAAAAAAATGATAAGCCTCAATCAATGGAACCTTGTTGATACAACCCTAGTGAAGGACACAACAATGAAGCATTAGGGTGAATGAGTACTTGAAAATATCAGTAAGCCTTAATCCATTGAATCTTGTTGATATTTGTATTGAAGGATCTAAAGGAGCGAAGCGTTGGGAATAACCCTTATTAAAGGATGTAAAGGAGAGAAGCATTGAAAGCTTTGAAGCATGGCCTATCTATAGTAAGCACGAAATTTCCCTTAGTGAAATGAAGTTCAAAGCACCCATTTATGTATATTATAGGTCTTCTTTCAATTAGGGATTGGAACTACCAAAAGGAGTTGCTACTAATGATGTGGTAGAGGGAGTAGTGGAGAACTAAAGTAGTGAAGGACATTTCTAGCATAATGGGATCTTCGCAAGAAGATTGTCTTGGAAAGAGTAGAAAAATACAACAAATGAAACACTAACTTTTGCATAGTAGTAGATGGAAACTAAAAAGAAAAGAGAATGGTTATCAACTATGGTCTATCCATGCTCTAATTGAGTAAACATTTAATGTTTTGGGAAGTAATGCTAGATTTAGATCTAGCATTACTTTAGTTGTGAAAAATTGTTAATCAATGTGTGGTTCAAGCTATGCTTTAATATAATATATGTGGAGTTGCCCCTCAAGAGGAGTCCAAATAAGACCTCAAAAAATTTGATTGGTTAAACGAAAGTGTTGTAATTGTTTGATAAGTCTAGAAAAAATGTTTCATTGAATATGGGAATAAAACTTTGGATTAAATATTTTGAGTACATTATGTGAAAATATTTGAAAAACAATAACCTTTACCAATAGTCATCTATGCCTTCACGTAAGGAATAATAATAACATAGGAAGTATGTCATTTTGGCACAACGTTTAATTTTAGATCATGTACCATCCATTATAGGTAAGAACAAATGGTTAATACTGATAGGTATGAAAGTTAAACATAGTGAATATTAAAACTAATTAATGTGGTTTTGTACATATAATTTAATAATTCAATAATAAAAACTAAAAAAAATAATGTCTTGATGTTATATGTTTTCCAAGTTATAATCAATTATCATGAACTACTCACACATATTTTAAAGTTTGAAATGATTTTTGTAACCTAGTGCTAAGAAGTGGGAAGTATAATAGATTGATGTTCAAACCCGAAAAAAATTAATGCTTAATTGGAAATTTTTTCCATTCATATAAAATATGTTAATGTAATGTTCTCAAGAATGGTTTCATGATATTCTATCAACAATTTTCATGATTGTGTCTTGGAATTTTTTTTCACCCTTGAATTTTTTTAAGCACAAGTGGGCTATTATGACATATAGTCTCAAAAAAGAATGTAGTACTTGAATATATTGATATCTTTAAATAAATATGTTTGGCAATTGGAGGTAGTCTCATGCTGGTTAAGGTTGTTCTACAAAATCTACTGGTCTATTGACTCCACATTGTTAATATACCTGCTTCAATTTTCCAGAAAATTAATTCCATCATTGTTGGTTTTATTTTGGGTGGAAATACGTAGCATCATAAAATTCACTTGGCTAAATTGGAGGATTTATCGAGGATGAAATCATATGGAGGCTGGGGGTTAAAAACCTCCCTTGGTTTAGATGGGAATTGGCATCCAAATAGTTATGGAGGGATTTGTTTGAAGTAGGATTTTGGAAATGCATTTGCATGGACTTATTTTTCTAAGGTGAGAGCTGAGGACTAGATATGAGCTCCTAACACATGCCAGGATTTAATTTATCAGTCAAATGTTGGATAGTCGGGAATTTAAAATGGAAAATTGGAGATGACTTGAGGGTTAGGATTGAAGAAGGCTTCATTTGATCCTCCTCTGTTACATTTCCTTGAAAATTCATTAATCTCTTACACATTAGAGGTTCTTACTACACTAATCAGATTAAGAAGAGGGATTTGGAGCAAAATATTGGCACTATTTGGTTAACATCTAACGACCTGGAATTGTCTGAAGTCTTGGCACATCTATGGAAGGAACACACTTTGGATTTACAAAAAGTAGTATATCTAAGTTATGAGGAAGATATACTTATATAGAAGAAAAATATTGAAGAAGGAAAGATCATAGTTAAGGAGGTTTATCAACATATAACATCGACAATGATCTACCTAACCCCTATTTGGTGGCATAAAATTTATGGAATTGGAAAATCCCTATGAAGCTACAAGTTTTCAAGTGGCTTGGTTTGAGGAATAAAGTTCTAACTTGGGATAACCTATGTAGAAAAGATTTCTCTAGACTAGGAAAATGTGCTTTTTGTATGGAGGAGGAGGAGAATATATCACACTTATTTCTAAAGTTTCCATTTTCTTTGAATATCTAGCACCATTTTGTGTTGAAGTAATTTAATCTCATCTTTAGTTGGAATGTGGAAATATTTGAGACCCGCTTTAAAGATTGGAACAATTGTTACACTAAAATTTGTCACCATGACTGTCGATTCATATATTTTTCCATCCGATGGAGTGTCTCAAGTGAATCCCCTATGAAGCGTGAAGTAAAATAATACCAGGGACAAAAGGAATTTTGGTTTTCACTGCTTAAAACCCCTTTTTTAGCATCTGCAAATTTTTCCTGAACAAAACCCATGCATGCACAATTTCTTCCACTGTAAATTGTGCATATCTGTGTAGTTTCTTCCACTATAAACTGTGTAGGTATGTTCATGTAGGTAAAAATAAAAAAGTAACTTCTAGAAGCTTTGGTTGAGGAGTATTATCCAAATTAGAAACCTCAAACCACTACATACCTGTGCCTCATCCCTTGGTATATGGAGCTAATCTCCTTTTCTTAAGGATCATATCCCTTGATAAGTGGAACTAGAAACCTCCTCATCCTTCCTATAAATTCAACATAGGACTAAAGGAATGGGAGATTATTGGGGCTGGGATTTGTAAACTCATGATGTTGGTTTTGGGTCTGAAGAGCTTGTCATCAAGGGAAGGAAAGAAGACCATTGGAAGAGGCTTGTGAAATCAAGGCAACCAGGTTGTAAGCTTGCTTTCCCTTTAATTTTAATACAAAGTAATTGTTCTTTCCTAACTGCATCTGTTGTTGATGTTATTTGAGGAATTCCTTGATCACTCACATGGTTTATAACTAATTATTGATTCATTTATATGTTGTATTCTAGATTAAGGATTTGATTTACCTTTGCTTTTATATGCGAGATGCTTTGATCCTTTTGATTTTTTTTTTCAATGCAGATCTCTTTTGGAGCATCATGGAGAACCTGTGGAAATAATTTGGAAATCCTCTTGTGAATTGACGGAAAGTTGGTTGTAGAAAGCACTGAAAGGAATTCTACCAATACTTCGTTAAAAGGTAAGTGATCCTTCGCATACTACATGTTTCATGTTTTTGTTATAGGCTAAGGAAAAAGCTATTGTTTTGTTTGTGTGTTTCTAGTTTTCCTTTAGGATTTTAGGGAGATTGCTCTTGTCCGCAAGAGGGATTTATCCGAGTAACAATTTGGCAACCATACTGGGGAACGAGAGTTCTCCTTTGTGTCCTTTTGTGACCTTTGATGTCTTTAGACACTTTTAAGAATTAAAATTTTTGGTTTGAGACATTTTTTTTTTCTTAATTTTCTCGATCTGTGTGGTTTCTATTTAGACACAGAGCACAGATCTGCGCAGTTTTTCTTCAGCAACAGTGCGCATGTGCACTGAAATCTAATTTATACCTGTGCAACCCTATGAAATTTTTGAAAAAATTAAGGTTTCTCTGATTTAAGTCCAGATTTTTTGGTTTTTATGATCCTGTTAACTTGTTTGCAGTCTCATTAAGCTCTGTTAAGTTGATTGGTGTTTTTAATTTTCTTTTTTGAGAAATTATTAATTTGATTTCCTTTGGTTATTACTCTGAGGTTTGTCTTAGTTTCTTAACAATTTTTTATTCGGGGGCTAAATTTTGTCTGAGTGTTAATCTCCTTTGGGTGTTATTATTTTTGACCTTTAGAGTTTTCACCCAATTTTATTTACTTACACTTGATTGGTTCCTTAGATTACATTAGTGGAGGAAAATATACTTGTTGTTCTTTCGTTGATTTGGAATAATCTTTTGTTTGGGAATTCTCTTGCATTGATTACATTTTCATAGTTAGAATTCTCTCATTTTCAGAATATGAACGAAAAGTGTGCATAGATTACATTTGCATAGCTTTCAAGTGAATTGTGCATAGATTAGAACTGCATAGTTTACATTATGGAAAAGTCAACCATAGATTTAGATCAGTGTCTTTGATTGTCTTTTTTAGGGAAATCACTTATCTTTACACTTTTTAGTTTTGAGTTTTTGTTGGTTTGTTGATCTATCAAAAGAGTCTTTCGCTTCTGAAATTGGTTGTGCGAGTCTCTTTTCTTTCAATGAAAATCATCATATATTCATTTATGCCCGTTTTAAATAGTTATTTCATGAGTTGAAAATATAGTGTTTCTCATTGAAAGATAGCCCTGATTTGAATTTACATTTTTTTATGCTTGTTCTAAAACATAAAAATATTTTTTTTTCTTTGAATTGATTAGCATTAATATTTTCTTCCTGAAAATTAGTGCATTAGAGAATTTGTTACATTTTCTCTTATTTATCATTTTTTTCTTTGTTGGAAGTGAATGGAACCTCTCTCCTTACTTTAGTTAGGATTCATCGAAGTGAAAAGGTTACATTATCATATTTGATTGCATTCAATTTTGGGTCAGGTCATAACACCACTAGTTTCATATTCATTTACCCTTTGAGTAAATAACAGCCAAATAACACAACGCTAAATACAATTTATCTAGAAAATTTTATATTTTCTAGGGCTCATTCCACCAAATTAGATCGGGTTAGTGCTTTGGAATAGGGAAGTAGTTAAATTTCCAAAGAAAATAAATAAACAATAGTATCTTATGGTAGGGAAAATTTCCAATTGTTGCAATTTTTCTCTAGGAAGCTCTTCTTAAAAGAGTCAAGCACGAGGTCATGTCAGACCTTGTGGAGTAATCGTACCTACTTCGTTGGTAAAGATAAAAGATGTGCATGCATTACAAATGGTAAACCTCAGATTAATTGTGTCGAGGAGCCTGGGATCACTTGTCAGTAAACCTTGGATTTACCATGTCGAGGAGCTTTCAAGGGTATTGAGCTTAGTTACTCTTCCCTTACGTGTATATCGGGCCACAAAATGTTCCCTCTGGTTTGATTGTATCAGTTGGTAAACTTAGCGGCTATAATATTAGGATTTTTCCCAAGGTGACAGTGGAGGGAAGATCCCACTATACCTGGAACATATGTTAATTAGACTCACTTCAAATTTTTGAAGGGTAATCTTCACTCGATATGGAAAAATGGAGTTACTTACACCATATTGTTTCATTACGTAGGTTGTCACAGTAACTAGTTCCATCCGCTAGTTTTTCACATTGATTTCTACGACATTAGATTTCATCACCAACTAGTGATTTCACGGTGAAAACAAATTGTTTGTGTGTGGTTTGACTCCTACATTTGATATCGTTTTCATTTGTTTGTTTTTACTTTTTAGAGACCTCAGGTGTGAATTGTGAATTTGAATTGTTAATATTTTTAAATTATTAATAAAATTTACTGAAGTTGAATCTAATGTCAATAATTACAGAATTTACCAACCAAGGGACCCCTCTTAACGAGAATCCTAGTCCTTTTCCTTGCTTTGGAAATGTTGGTCCTCCTTACATGGCTACATTGTCATTACCTAGATTTACCATAGGTTTACTGATATGGTTATTTTCAACTTGGTTGGCCTCAAATACTCAATTTGTTCCACCTCAACCGGATGCTTCACCTCAATAGAGTTCACCATCTCAACATCACCAACCTCATGTTGACATTGTACCTTCTTCACCCAACATGTCTTTCACCCTTTCTTCTTCTTCACTTGGTAAAAGCCTTGATGCTAGTAACTAGGTGGCTAAGAAGAAGAAGAAGCAAGATAAGAAAGAAGTCAACCAACCATGGATTTAAGTATTGGTAATGTTGAGGAAACCTCCAACATGCATCATACGCCCAAATACCCTTGCAAGCTTTGTAAGGGTGACCACTCTCTTATTAATTGTCTTGGTATTCCTAAGGTCTTGGAAGTATTGTCGAAAATTCCTATAAACTTACTGTTGTTCCATCAACCCATGATTTTCAGGTTTTAGGGAAAAAGAGTAAAGTTAGGTTTCCTTGTAGGTTATTGAAAGGGAGTCATCATAGTCACCTTTTCCCTCATATGGATGAAGCCTCAAAATTGTTGGAAAACCTTAATGTTCCACAACAATAACTTCCAACTGGTTACCGTAAACTTTATCCCAACATACCGTCAGTTGACGAAGTGATTGATCTCATTCCAATTATAGCCAATCCCACTCTTCCAATGGAGAGTGAAACCCATATCACTCAGGTTGATGAACCATTAGTTTATCAAGTGGTAAAATCGATTTCAAATTCGGTCGATCCCACTCTCCCTGTAAAGAGTGAAATTCATACCGCTCGAGTTCTTCTTGTTAATTCATATTCTTCTACAGAAGGAGGCATTTCACATATTTCTACAGAATCCTCTCCAAGTACTAAGGAATTTTCCTTTGATTGGAGTAGAATGATAGAACCTCGTCTTCCTTCTTACATCCATTTCCAAATCATTGTGAAGGCTTCTTGTAAGAATGTGCGTTGCAAAAATGTAGATGAAGGTGCTTCTGTTAGTATTTTATCCTCAACTACTTGGAAAGCTTTGGGTTCCCCTCTGCTTGTGCTTGTTACACAGAATCTGTCAGCTTTTAACATAATCATTAATGAGACTTTAGGGATCATTCCTAAGTTTTCTATTACCTGGGAAGGTAAAACTGTTGGTATTGATCTTATGGTAGTTCGAGGCCCCTTGGATTTCAATTTACTCCTTCGGTGAGACTATGTCTATGCCATGAATGATGTCGTATCAATATGTTTTCCTGTGATGTATTTCCCTCACAATGGAAGTATTGTGGCTGTTGACTAGATTTCGTTTGTTAGTCTTGATTCGACTAGCAACCATCCAACATCCCTGAAATTTCCTTATCTGGAAGTTGTATCTACCCTGCCACAGGTTAATTATGTGGCAACCAGTTCCATGCATTCAGTTACCAATGCAAGCGAGCCTCTCACTATTTAATCGACTTCTTTTGACTTAGATCCAGTAATTGACATAGTAAACCCTATGGGATTATTTGAATCCAATGTTATTTTCCCTATTGAGTCTCTTGACATGTGTTCCTTCCAATTTTTCTTCCTTCTAATGAAGACCACTTGGAAGCCATGATCGAGGTGTTTCGTTTGGCGTGTGTTCCTTCCACTTAGAATTCATGATCCAGATACTCATGAGGATGGTTCTTTTATTGTGTCAACCTCATTAAAAAATGAAACAGATCCTTGTGAGGATATTTCTTTTACTATGTCAACCTCATTAAAAAAAGAAACAGATCACTATGAGGATGGTTCTTCTACTGTGTTAACCTCATTAAAAAATGAAACAGGTTACCATGAGGATAGTTCCTTTTATTGTATCAACCTCATTAAAAAATAATAAGTTCCATGAAGATGGTTCTTTTACTGTGTCAACCTCGTTAAAAAATGAAACAGGTTCCCATGAGGATGGTTCTTTTACTGTGTCAACCTCATTAAAAATGAAACAGGTCACTATGAGAATAGTTTTTTTTACCGTGTCAACCTCGATAAAAAATGAAACAGATCCTTTTGAGCATAGTTCTTTTTCTTGTGTCAAGCTCGTTAAAAAATGAAAGAAGGTTCCATGAGCATAGTTATTTTCTTGTGTCAAGCTCATTAATAAATGAAACAAATCCTCTCCTAATTAAGTTGAGTCTTTCATCTCATCTCATCAATGAACCTTCATTCTATCCAGCTATTAGTAACTAGTAGTCTATTTAGGTGAATGAAATGAAGCTTGGGGGGGCATGTTCCCTTGCAGGTTATGCTTGGGGGGCATTAAAACTTGTCTCAAGCAAAATTGTCTTTGTTTCAATCTTGTGTAAAAATGAAACAAACCTCTCTCAAGCATAGTTTCTCTCTGTTTCAAGCTTGTATAAAAATGAAACTATCTCGAGTCCATTTCAGTTATTATTTTTAAGACTCGTTAAACTCATGAAAAATCTCGAGCTTCTTTTTCTATTCTTTTGATTCTCATAAAACACATGAAAATGCCGAGTTCTTTCCATCTTTTCTTGCTTGTAAATCAAATTGAAATTTGGTCATATGAGTACACTTTTATCCCTTTTTCAGACTCATTAAAAGTTACAAAAAAGAGAAACCATGGAGTTCTCTTTTAAGCCCTTTTCAGACTCTCTAAACACGAAAAGATTATCGAACACTTGACTATTCAAACTCGTAAAAGTAAATGAACAGTCGTCTATTCAGTATAAGTTTACCCCTTTTCCGGACTGAGCTAGACTATTTATGAAAAATGTATATGCTGACTATGCATGGTCAATAGAGTTCTCTCTTGTATTATTTTATCATTTTTCGGGCTTGAGGGACTAAATTCACGGAAAATAACATTGTGGAGTTTACTTATGTTTTTCTTCTGACTCTCTAAAATTGAAAAACACTGAGTTTTACTTTCTCCGGGCTCGTTAAAAATTTACTTTGAAAGAACAATATCAGTTTTATTTTTGTGTCTTTTCAAACTCTTTAAACATGAAAAAACATTGAGTTAACCCTACACTGGACTCGTAAAACTTAAACACTGTAGGAAACGTTGATGAAAACGAGACCAAACCACTCCTTCCTAGGGTTCTTTAAAAGTACTTCGGAGGACTCATCCAAAGGATGAGCTTATATGACAAGCATATGTTATCCTCCTCAAGTTTGTGTAAAAATAAAGAAGTACTTGCTAGTAATGGCGGGGAGAAATTGGGAATGAACATTCATTTTTGTATTATTAAAGGCAACATGTCGCTCTTGAACATGACACTCCGTCACATTTATGTTCGGGTTGGGTAATCCATTTGTCTCACAGTTAATTGGGCCTTATTGAAATTCTTCGGCTGGTTTTGGGTATTATCGTTGAGTCAATGTTGCCAAGTCATATGTCGTGTCACCAATATGTTCAAGAGAAGTTCAACCTTAGTAAAAATTACCTTGTTATTCATAACCTTCAATTGCGTCGAGCATCCCTGAGTCAGTCCCGAATCACTCCATTCAAAACTTGACATGAAGTTTCGTGTCGCAGGCCCTCTTGCGACAAATCTCTTCCTATCGACTTCAGCTCATTATCTAGGAAGTTGATCTAGAAACCATTTTTAGTACCTTGGGGCCTGCATGCCTTAATGGCAGGTTTCTCACTTTTGATGATAGGTTCTCATCATTGACCTTCAATCGAAAGATTCTATGAATTTTTTACTTCAAAACATTTAATCACACTTCATAGATTGTACCTGAGTACCTTGGGGACCATTGACATTAATGGTGGTTTCTCTCGCACATGTTAACGGTTCACATCATTGACTGGTAATCAAGTGGTTTCTACCATGTTCGACTTAGAGACATTCCTTCGCATGGTTAAAATCATGCTATGGATCGAGAGATGGAGATCAAGACCCTAGATCTAGTTTCGTCCATCTAGGTTGTGTGGAGTTATAAAATATTCATGATTGTAAATATAGATCCATTGATGGTTGCGTCCATACAATGTCTACTGTTGACATGGATCTTTGTGTATTTCCAAACTAGTTCATTGAGTTATTTTTACTCAAGTATGGGAATGCCTACCTCAGTGATGTTTATATGAAAGCATGATATGGTAATCCTTAATTTTTTGTTTCAGGTCCTCAACCAATTGGTCTCTAATTCAAACCTTTGACATGATAAAGTGCTTCAGTCATTAAACATTTTTTTTATCTTTACACTTTAGGGGCTAATCTGTTACACTAAAATTTGTCACCATGACTATCGATTCAGATATCTTTCCATCTGATGGAGTGTCTCAAGTGAATCCCCTATGAAGCTTGAAGTAAAATAATACTAGGGACAAAAGAAATTTTCATTTTCACTACTTAAAACCCCTTTTTGAGCATCACAGTTTTCTTGAACAAAACCTGTGCATGTGCAATTTCTTCCACTGTAAACTACACGGATTTGTGCATTCTCTTCCACTATAAATTGCGCAGGTCTGTTCATTTAGGTGAAAATAAAAAAGTAACTTCTAGAAGCTTTGGTTGAGGAATCTTATCCAAATTAGAAACCTTGAACCACTACATACCTACGCCTCATCCTTTGGTGTATGGAACTAATATCCTTTTCTTAAGGATCATATCCCTTGAGAAGTGGAACTAGAAACCTCCTCATCCTTCCTATAAATTCAACGTAGGACTAAAGGAATGGGAGACTATTGAGACTAGGATTTGTAAACTCATGTTGTTGGTTTTGGGTCTAAAGAACTTGTCATCAAGGGAAGGAAAGGAGACCATTGGAAGAGGTTTGTGACATCAAGGAAACAAGGTTGTAAGCTTGTTTTCCCTTTGATTTTAATACAAAGTAATTGTTATTTCCTAATTTCATTTGTTGTTGATGTTATTTGTGGGATTCCTTGATCACTCACATGGTTTATAACTGATTATTGATTCATTTATATGTTGTATTCTAGATTAAGGATTTCATTTACCTTTTCTTTTATATGAAGGATTCTTTTATCCCTTTGAATTTTTTTGTCTATGCAGATCTCTTTTGAAGCGTCATGGATAAGCTATGGAAAGAATTCAGAAAGACTGTAAGGAATTGAGGGAAATATAGTTGTAGAAAGCACTGAAAGGATTTCTATGAGCACTTTGTTAAAAGGTAAGTGATCCTTCGCATACTACATGTTTCACATTTTGGTTATAGGCTAAGAAAAAGCTATTGTTTTGTTTTTTTTTCTAGTTTTACTTTAGGATTCTAGGGAGACCGTTCTTGTTTGCAAGAGGGATTTATCTAGGTAAAAACAATGTATATCCAAATTGGGCAGTACTCTTATATACATAGCATGGGGAATTTGGACAACTAGGAACCATTTGATATTTCAGGACGAAGTATTTATTATTAAAAGAAAATTTGATAATATTGTGGGATATTTTATGGAGAAGGGACCTAGGAAAATTTTACTTAAGCGCAGGGCTATAAGGTATCTTATGAGGATGGTTTAAACCTCTACATTTTTTGATAGGGTTGCTTTCTCAAACACTAGTCAGTGATCGTGGAGGTGTAATCTTCTTGGCACAACAAATTTTTTATAACCTATTGGAGATCTAGATTGAGGTATAATATAAAAGTTGAGCTACATCTTTTTGGGGAGTTTTAACATTTGCAAAACTATTAGCTTCAAAAAAATTGTAGGTATTTGGGGATTCAAAGGTATTGGTCGAATGGAAAATTGCGAAATATAACTTGGACATTGCAACTCTTGGGCACTGGAAACAAAAGGTTAGAAACTTATTCAATTCCTTCAGTGACATTAGGATTGAAAATATCTATAGGGAATGGAATAGACAAGTGGACACTCTCTCAAAGAAAGGATTGAATACACAATTGGGGTATATCAATGCAACATAATATGATGTTGGTAGCCTAGTGTTTTTTGGGAAATTTCCTCTTTGCTAATATTTTTACTATTTTTTAGTACTAATTGTTCATGTTTGTGAATATGATTATCAACTATAGTTTTTGGATATTTGGATATATTGAACAATGTTGGACATATCCATATCTTGATATATTATGAAGGGTGTAAAAAATTTAATTAATATAAAGATGTTAGTTTTTTCTTACTGAAAACAAAATGTGTTGAATATATACACTCTTGCATCAATGTGATTTTCAAATATTGCATCACATTAAATATTAGTGGACTTTTGTTGAATTTATTTTCTCATGAAAAGACAACCAATACATCTCCTTCTCTAACTAGATTAGAAACATTATTATCATGATTGTAATGACCCATGTTAATCACAACCTCTTAAGTTTCCATCTGTAGATTACTTGCATTTCCAAATGTTGATAACTATATCAGTTCTACATGTTTCCATGGTCGTGAAAAATTTGTTATTTTGGTTTTGAGAGACATCACTCAACTCTACAACATCCATACAAGAAAGAAAAAATAAAATTATTTATATATTTTAAATAATTTATATTTTTATATTCATCATTCCAAGTGATCCAACATAAATACAAGGAATTGATCTATTAGCCTTGTCAATTACAATATTTGAAAAAGAACCCTTCTTTCCCCTTTTTAACATACTTTTTTGTTATTCCACGGAATAAAAAAAAGTACAGAGCAACAAACTAGAATATATTTTCAGAAGAACACTAATGGGCTGCATAAATTATAGTTGTAACCATGATATTTTTCATCCATATTTAAACATGCAGCTTTTACTAAGAGGTTGCATTACAACTAGTTTGCAACTATACATGATTAAAACTAGATATGATGCCTTTTTACAATTAAAAAATATGTAGCAAATATTGCACAACAAAAATCTGTAGGATTGTGAAAAGGAGCACAACAAAAATTACTCAGCAAATATAACACAATATATTTTGAAAAAGTAACAATTTTTTTTTTTTTTTTATCACAGAATGTCCATCAGCTGATTTGTTCAAAATTGGAGAAGTCCCTTCAGGATTTGTAGCCGAATTGTTGTGGCCGCGCCTTAATTTTGCTTCTCGTTTTAATTCATGTGATCAATATGAATTGCGTAGATGTTCTCGATTTTTTTTATATGTAATATTCATATATAATGATGTCTGGGTCCAGATATAAAGCTCTTTTCGAGAGTTTTCCTGTTGAACTCCCTGTAGATATGATAAAAACTTATAGACTAGAAAAAGGATTTTAATTCTTTGATTCTTAGTTTTCGGGCTTCTAGTATATAAGACCTCTAGTTGAGAAGAACCTGTCAGCCAGCCAATGATGCATTTCGAATCCCTAATAATTTTAATTTCTTTTATATTATAGATCTTAGCAAGCGTCATGAGCTCCCAAACTATAATCAATTCAACTCTAGTATTTTTCCTAGAATCGATGCCTATTTTGAAGTGGATGAATCTAATATCATTTATTTTTATCATATCCCCTCCTCCAGATACCTTCCCTTGGGTAGATATATTAAAAAATCCAATAGGGATCTCCTGAGGGATAACATGGTAATGGAATCTTCTTTGGGGTTTTAGATTTCGTTGAGGAAGATATTCCCTAAATAGGGAGATGATCCTTGTGGATTGGAGGTGAATACACATCTTTTCGTTGTTAAAAATAACCTTTTTTCTTAGGAGCCATATACCCCATGCACCAAAAATAGGCATGGCTATGAGATGTTTGAATTTCTTCATCCAATAAAATAACAGCTCTTGAAAAGTATTCTTGCTCAAATATTCTTTAATATTTAGAAATTGTAGAATTGTCTTCCAAATATTGCAGGCAATAGATCAATTAATTAGAAAATTTTCTATTGATTATTCTTTATTTCTACATAAAACACAACCATTAGGACCCAAGAATCCCCTTTTTAAAAGGTTTTCCAAGGTCAAGATCTTATTGTGGAGAACCAACCACCTAAAGCATTTTAATTTAATATGAATTGGCCACTTCTAGATAATCTTATACCACCAAATGTGATTGTTTTTTATCTCAGAATGATCTATAGCTTCGTAGGTTGAGCATGCTTTGATCTTCCCTCCTGAGAAATCCCAACTCCTACTAGAGATAAAGGAATTTTTTTGTCAAATTTCACAAATAAAAATTATTTCAATATAAAAGCATAAATTTATTTAACTAATTGTGAAATTTAAGATTATCCAAACTTACCAATGAAATTAACCTACATTAAGTTGACTTTGTGGCTTCACTATTACAATACATGATTGTATCATTATCATTAGTGTCATCTCCCATTGCATTTTTTTAAATAGAATAAATTCAAGTTTAAGTGATGTAAAACACATTGCTAATGGGGTCATTGTCTTGAATAGTATGTTAGTGTCAAAAAATTATTTAAAATCACTTTTGCATCCCATTTGTGTCAAAATCATGCTTCCCATGCTTCTTATGTCACATTACCACAATAGAATTTCATGTTAACATCATAGTGATTCATGTTACTGTCATTTATTTCATATTTGTTTCTTATTTATGTTATTTTAATTTTTATTGATTATTTAATAATTAGGTGTGTCTATTTTGGAATAGGGTTTTCAAATTTTAATTTAATTGTCACTAATTATTAGGTAGATGGTATGGATTTTACCTCCATGGAATATTTTAGAATATTCATAGTAGTATACACAAATCAATGATTGAGATTTATCTCCAAAATAGTTATTCCCTTTTTACTATTTTAATTAAATTGATTAATAAAAAAATGTCATATGATGTGAGTTATGACTTTTTGGGAATGTCGTATTGATAAGCAATGGTATTAGCCCATGGCATTGTAACAAATTATATTTATAGATTAAGAACCTCCATGGTAAAAGAGGGGTAAATTTCCATGTTAAGAATCTTGTTGCATGTTTTTTAAAATGTGTATATGTTTAACTTATATATTAATTCTTTTTGTAATTAAAAAAAAAAAAATAGAATAAACTTAATTAGTTTTATGGTTTTTAAAATTTTAGTCACATGAAATGTATCATGAAGCAAGCAACTGTTTTGATGCTTATTAAGGATTGATGTATATCTACATTTACACTTATATGGCTGTCCTAGCTATTAGGTGAATGGTAATATTTAACCTCCGCAGAACATTTTAGAATATTCTTGGTAGTAGTCACTGTGAAAGTTTGAGATCTATCTCAAAAATAGTTATTCCCTTTCTAATCTTTTGATTAAACTAGATAATTAAAAGAAATGTCATATGAACACGTATCATATGAAATGAGTTATGGTTTTTTGAGCATGTGGTATTGATAAGACACGGTACCATAAAAAATCTTATTTATAGGTTAAAATCTCCATGGTAAAATGGAGGTTAATCTTCGTAATTAAGAATTTTGTTACATGTCTCTTTTTAAATGTATATATGTTTCATTCATATGTTAATTATTTTTATAATTAATAATAGCAATAATAATTAATGTTGAGGCATGGAGGGCCCCCACAAACAAAGTTTTTGCACCACATCTTATGTGATGTTCATTTTGTACATGTTGGCATAACCTGTTCATATGTGTTGTTTTTTTTTAATGTTTATACTCTTTAACATTTAGTTTTTGTGCATTATCACTTATCCTATTCATACTAGTTGCTTTATTATGCTATGTTTGTAGTTCATGTGTGGACTCACTCTCATATTCAATAACAAACTACTAGATCCCATTAGGGGATTTTTGAGGTCAAAAGTGGGTCTAAAAAAAACTACCAAAATTAAATTTAAAAGAACCAATTGGATTCAAGATGATGATGCCATCCTCACAAGAAAATATTATGGAGGGAAAAGAAGAAAAATACTTTTCATTATTGTATTTTTGGCATATCTTCTTATAGGTTTACTCAAATGTCTTCTTATGAGTAGACCTACATCAAAAAAAAATTGAAGAGACATGAAAAAAGCATGTTTATGTAAAATGAAACACATTTTTTTCATGTATCTTCAAAATTTTTCAATGTGGGTCTATTCAAAAGTATGCAGAGTGAGTACTCGTTGGATGTGGAATTGAATTTCACACCCAAATGGTGTCTACACTTGACATTTGAGTAAACTTGTAAGGAGAGAAGTTGAAAATATAATAAAGAAATTAGTTTCTTTTTTTCTTCTTTAAAAATTCATAAATGTTATTTTATTATTTTAACTGTTATTGTATTATTTTCCTTAGGAGGTCCATTTTAGATCTCAAAATTCTCCTAATGATACTTTGTTTCATATTTTTGTTTATATTTCATGAGCTCAAGTGTTATTCATAAGCTTCAATTATCATAGAGTATTTATTGCCTATGAGGATAAGCTAGTAGACAAGTTGAGCAAAGGATTGGGAATGTTATCCACCACCCTTTTGGGTGGTGCAACCCAACTATTTGATAACTTTTCACTTATCATTGTATTAATAAACACCATAGTTCCTTACTTTCTTAGAATCATGATTCATTTATTTCTTTCCTAGAATAAATCAATGGATTAGGCATACACAATTAAAAACATGAGTGAAAGACTTCTTGAGTGATCATCCATTTTCACTCTCATAAATAGAGAAGATGATAGTGCATGAACTTACCTTTTTAAGTGGATTTTGGTTGAAGTTTACTGAATTGAATAAAGAGCTACCAATGTGTCCACTTTCTCTCATCAACAAGAAATTCCCTAGTGAATTACCAATCGATTAAAGCCAAAACCGCTTAATCATGGTTTCTTGAGTTCATCCATTTACAAGCATTTGAGTGAGAGCTTGTCATTCTTGAACATGATTGTGGAGAACATTGTGACCTATGTAGTGTGTTTCATTTAAATTTTTTATTTCATGATTTCTTGGCTTAGCTTTAATTCTTATTATAATTATAAGTTTTTATTTTAATTAGCTAATTTTAATACTTAGTATTAGAAGTGACAAACAATCTAGCCTAGATTCATACATATTGTAATGTGCTTCTAAGTTTACAAACACGTGTCGAGATATAAATATTATGTTTTGATATATTCCCATAGATTAGCCTGACATATTGTTAAAATTCATCCTTAAAATTTTGACACTCCTATTTTCTCTCTCTTCTCATTGGACATGTTTCATCCATCATATTCTATACAACATATCTAAGTTTTCAGTAAGCATAATAACGTGAGTGGTATTTTCATTAAAATTAAAGTATTATTGAAAGTTGTGCTTTGTCGTTAGGCTTATTTTATCTATATTTCAATAAGAGGCGTCTTAGTATATGTGGAGTGCATTATAAAGTGCACCTTAGATTTCTACAAGTGAAACATGTGAGTAGTATTTTCACTAAAATTCAAATATTATTTAAAATTGTGTTTTTGGGCCATGCTATTTTCTCTCTTCTGTCCATTCAAAAAACCTTAATCATCGTGGAGTGCACCAAATTTCCTCTTGATACAATAACATGATTGTTATTTTTATTAAAATTCAAATATTGTCGAGGGTTGTTTTCATGTGTGGCATTGTTATTTTCACATTTTTTCCTTTGGACAATTTTCATCCATCGCATATAGTGTAGTTCGTGTCACTTTTTCCCAAAATACATAATGAGAATGGTATTTTCAAAAGTCAAATATTATATGCATTTATGTATTCACTAATTCTTTTCTTTTCACCGTGAAGAAATCATCCATCTTGAAGGAATCATCTAATTATGTATTACCATTTCTATGCGATAAGTGCATAAAATTTAGCAATATAACATCCAAATTTTTAACAATGAAAATATATGTTTCTACTTTTTTACATTATATTCAGAAAAGGTTATGCTACTAAGTGGCCTCAATAACCTTACAAACTATAACTTCAAATCATCTCAAAAATTATCACAATATTTTGTTGGAATTATATCATTACATTTTATAGATTATTTGGTTAATTTATTTCTACCTCTGTTTTCACCCATCTCAATGGATATGGGCTAGGATCGTCATGAACATACAATCCAAGTTTTTTAACTAAATCCACTACTATGAGTTTTTTTGGTGATCTTGAGTCAAACAAAGCATCAATATTTGTCTTATTGACCTATATATTTATATGGAATATTTTGGTAATCTCCTTATCTTCTTGTTGCTAAAAGATACTCAAATTCACGCCCTTCTATAGTTAATGTATATATAGTCTTTTCATTTATGTTTGAGTTGATTTCCACTTTATTGATCAAATATGTGGCTATTATCGCTCCGTAATTTGTAAGATTGGCAAGAACAAACGACAGAGGGCAACATCAAACCACTTTGGAATCCAAGACCTAGCCTTCCTAGACTCGAAGAGGGCTCTCTCTATCTCTGATTTGAATTTATCTTTAATATCATGAATGTTGATGTTAGGATAGTTACAGTGATGGCAGTATTCCTTGTTTTTAAGTGATTGGGTTGGTTGGATGAGCAGGTTTGCAAGGACTATTCCATTGGGCTATTGAGTCAAAGGCTAGATTGGCACATCAATGTTCAAAAGCATCACAGGGCAACCTAACTGTGCGAAATGGATCTTTAGAGCTGTATGAATTATGAAGTGAAAGAAATAGTAAGGTTCAGTAGTGACTAAAGAGTAGTTAGGAATTATTTAATCAGACTTCAGCAGAAAACATTAATATTGTAAATGTAGACAAAATTAAGGTGCTCCGACAACAAATCTTAATTTAAGATTTCTGATTTACAATTAGATGAACAGATGCACAGCAGGGAAGACAACAGAAACATTTAAACATAGAAGTAACACATCACCATTTTAACACAGCCCAAGAATCCTAAAAACAATCTTTGATTATTGATGTCCAACTCCAAAATTATAGTGCTCCAATATAGTAGTTCTTACAATGCAGGGGCTAACAACATCCAACCCTTGATAATGAAAATTCTAGAAGTATTTAACTAAAACTAAGTCGGTTGCCCTACCTTACTCAACAACCTTTCATTGATTACTATTTAGCAGAAAATGGACAAGTGTGGTCATGCGATAGTAGAAAATGGACAAGTGTGGCCAGGCAAGGCCTGATCAGCAATCTTTGACATCAACACTGCCTGTAGAATTAATTTTGGGCAGCTCTTCATGGATCCAAAAGCTTTGATGGCTCTTTGTAAGATTAAACAGTAAGCTTGGAGGTGGCTATGATGGTTACAAAGAGGCAACCAATGGTGGCTCTGTTTTGTAGAAAACCAGTGTTAGGTAATCAGATATGGTGCAGTGCTGGCCACTTTCATTGATTGGTGACGGTGCTGATGTGTTCTATTGCCTTTTCCGCTTCTGCTGGTATACCATAACAGTCCTGTATGAATGCCCTTTTCCCGTCTTTATCTTATCTTCTTTCTACCGTGAAGTTCAGCCTCGCTCTGCCTTTTTCCCCTTGTCAGGTCCTACCTGATTCTTTCTGCAGTTATAACATAACAAGTTTGCAAAAACGCCTTGCCCAACTCAACCCTTGGTGTCTTTTTTCTAGTCGATCCCTTTCGGCTGTGTTTAACCCTTTTTCAAAAAAAAAGAATAAAAACTCGTGTACCCGGATTTGAAATTGTTTATATTTTAGTTCTGAAGCCACATCGCATCTGCGTTGGCATTTCATTTCACATGTTTTACAGTTTAAGATATAAGAATGTAATCGGCGATGCAATGCGAAGAGGGAGGTGACGTGGAGGGAAGGTGGGATCGACTGCATCGAAAATCACAGATCTTAGGTTTTGTAATAAGCAGCGGGGGTTAAATACTAAAAGACGCAAAGTGCGAAGTGCAGGGAGAAAGGACGTGATGTGGCAAGTAAGGTGGGACCAGACCGTAGCCTGCAGATCACAAATCTTAAAGTTTAGTTATAAGCGGCGAAGGAAAACTCTAAAATATGCGAAATGCGAAGCGCGGGGAGAAGGCGGTGACGTGGAGGGAAAGTGGGACCGACCGCATCGCAAATCGCAAACTTAAATTTTTGTTATGAGCACGGGGTTAAATGCTAAAACATGCGAAGTACAATTTACGCTGATTGGAGGATGATGTGGCAAGATGGAGCTCACTGCACTGACGAATTTATAAATAGGTGAATGTTTTATGCAGTAAGGAAAAGTTTATGAGGTTTCATGATATATCAATGTATTTCAACGTATTTCAAATGGCTTGAAGTGGGGTGCGGAGCTTCTGTGGTGGGGCCAACCGCATCACAAGTTAAACTAAATAAATGCAGGCGCTTCAAACGATAAGTTAAAAAATCTGCGATGCAATATATCACAAATCGATGATCGCAAGTGTTAACATTTAGTTGCGATGCGAAAATTTATCTTTGCCGATATGCGATAGATGGTGGGGGGAAAGGGTGACGTGTCAGGGAGGAATGGCCCACTTTAATCGCAATCGGGGAAATCACAAGTGGAGGTAAAACAATGATATAGTGGTGAAACACGGTAAAATAGCAATATAAAGCGGAAAAGCGGAAGAGGTAAGATTTTAAAGGGAAGTGAAATGAAAGGGGGTGTGGCAGGTGAATATGTCCCATTTCATCACATATTTCCTTTTGAAAGGTTATATCATGAAATTAAAACCCAAGGTTGGTTTTCGGAGGGGTCCCAAGCTGGTAGGTAGTATTATGAAAGTGGGGTGTGAAATCACTGTGAATTGACTCATGGGAGTAGGGCCCAGACTTGAAATTGTCCATTTCAGACCCTCCTTCATGGTTAAAGTTCGAAGGCTAAGGGGGGTGCGAAATGCATCTAAAACCGTCAAATGTGGAGGTGGGGAACATAGATGGTTAACGCGGATGGGTTGGGGCAGGTAATGTGAGGTGGAGTCGGGGTATGAGAGTCGAGGGGGTAAAATGAAACTTAGGATAAGAGGAATAACCAAGGGGTGGGGAAAAAAGATATGCAATGTGGTCGGGGACTTAGGATATAAACATACCATAAGGTCCCAAACTTGACAAAAATCATCCCTTTTCAAACCTTTAGAGAAAAATTTGAACTCTTCAGTTTGGTTACATGAAACAATCTGGAAGCTTTTAGGCTGCATATTTATAGCATGAACTTTTCATTTTTCCTTTTTTAAATGCCCTCTTTTCTTCTTCTTCTGTTTCTCTTTATCTTTCTTTGGAAAATACTTTTGAATATTGACATCTATGTAAAATATGAAAAATTTGCAAAGAGAAAGTACACAGTCACCTTGTGATGCTGTAAATTACAGGGTTCTAACAATGGCTCTAGCTGGGGATGGCAGCTCCTTCAGGAGATGTCAAGAACACCATATACTAGTAGCCTGATCCATTGGGTTGATCCCACAACTTGTATCTTGATCTGCTAGGCAACCTAGTGACTGGACACTGGCTGATTGTTCCTTTTGAATTTGATTGATGAAAATATACCACATGCTTGGCCAACCAGCTTATTAGCATACTGAAATATGAATTGAAACTACAATTGAACTTATCCACTACAATCCATCAAGCTGAACATACTGCTGCACCTTGAAAAATCAAATGGTGAAACAAAAATTGAGCTGAAACAAAATTCTGAAACACACTGATCTAAAAATGAAGAGCAATCTAAAACTAAGATTTGAAATATGCTCAAAATGCTGAGCTTATTTTCACACCTACCTACCCTAATCTAACTTGGAGATGATATATACACTAAGTGAACTCCTTTCTCTAATGCAACCAATCAAGTAAATGACTAAATGATTGATTCTTGTTCACTTTTTTGAGTGGGTTGAGAAAAAAAAATGGCCACTCACATCTTACTTTCCTTTGAACGACAATGCTCAAAATTTTTCTTAAAATCTGCAACAAACCATTCCTGGCATAGCATACTCCTTCTTTAGACGATCCTAAGAAACCAGCAAAAGGATCTTGGGACAATACCTGGCCCTAAGGATTTAAATAACAAACTTCATCTAGGGCTGCTCCTTGTTCCACTTTGCCGTTCTCGGGATCCTTCTGAAAGAGAATATCTACATATTCTACATGGTCATCTGACATGGCATCCTAATTATATACCACTATGCTATCCTCAAGCAAACCTGATATGGCTTGACTGAGTTGGACGAATTCTGTTGGAAGGCCATCATTCTGATGAATAGGAGCACTTTCTAGAAATAGGACTTCTTGAGAAGTTAGAACAACATCAGTACCAATATGTTCTTTTGTTTCTTCATGAGGAAATGCTTCAGTACATAAATCAGCAGTAGAACAAATAGAAATAATCTCTTCATTACATAAATATTGAGAGTTTGGTTGCATGCTTAGAATCTGATTGATTTCTTCTTCAGTTAAAGGAGGAAGGAGTCTTTGTTTTCTTTGGATTGAACAACAATTGTTTTCTTTCTCTTGTGAAGACTGATCATGAGGCTGAATGTGTTCTTTAGCCTCACACAAAAGAGCAGATGAATTATCATTTGTCCCCATAGAGAGATCTTGTGGATCTTCTTTCATTTCTTGATTACTTTCATTTTCAACTAACTTCTCTTGGTTGTCATGACAGTTAACTTGAGAATTAAATTCATGAATTACTTCTAAGAGATCCTTGTTATATGGAATAATCCCTCTTGCAGACAAGAGTGATCTCCCTACTATCCTAATGATATCTAGAATCAAACAAACAGATGTAGACCATTTTCTCTAGACTATTTGCTTACGAATTATTAATTAACTATAGGAAGATGCTCCTACCTGAAGTCCAATGCTTTGTTTGGTCTTCAATCCAGTCGCTCCAGAAGTTATCGATCCAACACATAAGATCTGCAACCAAATACAGGCAAATGGGATCAAAAGCATCTGCGAGATATAATAATTCAAAAGCATAAATCTATCTTAGTGATCAAGGAATCCAAGAATTAAATTATTCAAAAGATACATGAACAACTTAATGAGAAAATAGAATCCATTTGTATTAACTTTGAACAAAAGAAGAAACCTTACAATCGTGACGCCTTGATGTTCATACAGGTTCTTCCAGGGTCCCGAACATCCGTTTTCCTCAGTTTGAAAAGACTCTAACTCTCTTTATCGTCATAAAGCTATGGCCATGAGTTTGTAATCTCTCTCATGCCAATGATGCAGAATATGGAGAGTATGTTCACTCAGCAATTCCTCTCAAAACTATGAGTTCTAAGTACTCTCTCCAAAGCAAGAAGCAAGCACTTAGTACAAAATACAACCTATCATCTACCCTTGAGACTGAAGCTTGGCCTCAATTTATAGCATAAGGGAGGTAGTTTTAGCTCCAAAAAGGAAGGGATAAAGCCCTCTCATCATGGGATTTTAGCTCCAAAAACCAAGGGATTACTCCATTCATGAAGGGATAATAGTTCATGAATGTAAGGGGTGAAGCTCGACCAGATAATGCTTCTAGAAGGCCCCAGCTGGGAGAGTATTCGATCGACGGGGCTTCTAGAACTTAATTTTCTATTTTTTTCCATTTTACGGGGGTCCGCAGTTTTAATGAGCTTTATGTGCGGGATGTACCACATTTTTTACAACAATTAGCTATGGTACCGCAGGGAATGAATAGGAAAAGTGCAGAAGTAGGCTTTTTAGGACTTTTAAGAGCTTTTCCAGTTCCAACACTTGATTTGGGGAACTTTATGCTTTTAGACTTCTAAGGAAGTAATAAATAGGTAATGATGAACCCATATAGACAGCTCAATGTCATAGTGACAAATTTCAATGTAACAAATTGCCCCCTAAAGTGTGAAGTCTGAAGAGTTTTTTGAAGAATTCTGAAGAGTGAAGTGATTTATCATCCTGAAGACCCAACACACTCTGCCTAAACCCTAAAAAAATTAATGCAAACATATATATATATATATATATATATATATATATATATATATATATATATATATATATATATATGTATATCATCGTAGAGGTGAAATCATCTTATACCAGCATCATAACTAATTCACATGTTCAGATATTATGAAATTATTTTAGAATTGCTACGAAGTAGCAGGACACAGCAGGATGTGTAGCCATCTATTATGATTAGTCTACTATATGATTAATAATAAAACTCCTTGTAGCTCAATGGTGAAACGGATCCGTGTCTTGATTTGCTTTCAACTAGTATGATTTCATTCATGGCTGATTGTGTCAAGTTTAATGATGAGAGAAACTATCGATTTCCAACAATGATGAATCGGTTAACAAGTGTGAGAGAAACCACCAATAATGACAATGGCTCTCAAAGTACTTAGTACAATCTATGAAATGTGAATTTGTGATATGAAGTCGAACATTTCACAGAATCATTCGATCGAAGGTCAATGATGCAACCTGTCGTCGAAGGCGAGAAACCTGCCATTAGGGCATGCATATCCCAAGGTATTGATAGGATTCTAGATTAACTTTCTAGATGATGAGTTGTCGTCGATAGAAAGTGATCCATTGTAGGAAAGCCCATGACACGAAACCATTAGATCAAGTTTTGAAGAAATATATAGCAAGGACTGACTCAGGGATGGTCAACGCGAATGGAGACAAATTTTTGCAATAAATGGTTTATTAAACTGATCTCTTGAACACATAACGACACTGTAGATGGCTCAATGATGATTGACCTAAAGCTAATACCCAGAAACTGGCTGAAGACTTTCAATGTGGTTTGATTAGCTATTGGTCAAAGGATTTTCCCAACCCAGACATGAATGTGACAAAAGTGTCGTGTTCAAGAGTGGTATACAACTTTTTGAAATGAACTGTGACAATTGGATTCATTTTCTCTCTTTTCCCCCACCATTTCTGGCAAGTACCTCTTTATTATTGACAAGCTTGAGGAGGATAACATTTTCTTGTAATGTAAGCTCATCCTTCAGATGAGTCCAACTTATTATTAAAATCAAACCCTAAGAAGGAGTGGTTCGTTCCTATTTATAATTGACAGGTCCTTTACTGTTAAGTTTTAACGAGTCCAGTATAGGTGAAACTCGGTGTTTTTTAGTTTTAGGGAGTCAGAAGAAAAACTTAAGAAAACTCCGTGGTTGTACTTTTTCGTAAATTTAGTCTCTCAAGCCCGAAAAAGGATAAAATAATGCAGGAGAGAACTTTATTGACTATGATTAGTCAACGTATACATTTTTCGTAAATAGTCCATTTCAGTCCGGAAAAAGGGTAAACTTATACTGAAGGGACGATTGTTCATTTCCTTTAACAAGTTCGAATAGTCATGTACTCAGAAATCTTTTCATGTTTAGAGAGTTTGAAAAGGGCTTAAAAGAGAATTCCATGGTTTCACTTTTTCTGTAAGTTCTAACGAGTTCGAAAAAATGATAAAAACGTACTCATTGGTTTCGCTTTTTCTGTAAGTTTTAACAAGTTTGAAAAATTAACAAAAAGCATACTCATTGCCAAAATGATTATTTCACCCGAAAATCCTGTATTCTACACAAAAACTCAAAACATTAAACATACCTATTTTAGATAAGTAAAAATAATTTGAAAAACAAATTTTCAAAGTGAAAAATAAATAAAATATTATTTCATTTATTCAAAAAATCTTATAAAAAGGAGTTAAACGAAGTCATTTTTACCATTTTCATCCAGAGTGAAAGTTGAGAGCTTTTCGTAGAAAAAGTTCCGAAGGAGATATCAGAAAAACCGACTATCCGAATCCAAAACCATCGAATCCAGGTAATCCATAACTCATTTCTCTCCATTTTTTTTCGTTTACATTCTCTTTTTAGTCTTTAAAATCATTTTTAAGAGAAAATTAGGTTCAAAAAATCGCCCTTGGGGTACCGCAGGTAATACATACGGTACCTGCGAACGTGTGCGGTAGCTCGCACTGTTTTAATGCAAAAAGTGCGAAGGCGCCGTGAACAAAATTAAAAAGTTAATTTCTCTCAAATTAAGCCAAAATTTTCATTTTGATTGTGTCTAATCTTTTAATGCGTCCATTGTAGAGTATCCACAATGCTTGAATGGAGAGAACGTGAACATGAAGAAGTAGATGAGGCAGCTATCGGAAGTTTTCCCACACGACGCGTATTGAGAAACTGTGGATCATACAAATATTGGGCAATGCAGGGCATGAGAGCTCAAGTATAGTTATTGACATGGCTAGTGAGCAGGTGGGATGTTCAAGAATAGTGTTTCATTATCGGTGATCACTGGCTCGAACTTGAGCTGGAGGACATTTACTTCCTTATAGGTTTTTCCAAAAGAAGAGAACCTATTTCCTTGTTTGGGGCTAGGCAAGGTGGCCAACCTATAGCTAGCTATCAACAATAATTTTGTAACGAAGAGGCTGATCCAAAACACAAACGAATTGATATAAAAAACATTATCAGTCTTGAACTCAAAGTAGTTGTGTTCACAATGACCAAATTGTGTGGGAGTGCAGCTCCACACATGGCTACTAAAGCCCATATGCAGACAGCGGTTGAGTGCTACAGAGGCACCATCTTCAACTGGTGTGAAGGAGTATTGGCTAATGTAAAAGGCCAATTGACCAAAGAGAGGATTCCTTCTCTTGCCCCCCAACTTATCTCAGTTGATGCTGGTGGGGTCAGACAGCCTCTAATGGTTCACTGGGTGCAAGTGATGGCCCATCATAGTGAGGGTTTTGATATTGTTCGATTTACACCTACATACTTTCATTGGCTACAGAACCAGATTTTCACCATTAAAGATTTTCCATATGCAGGGATAGATTTCCGTGGTGATCCTAATATGCCTCTTCCTCCGGAATCCAATGGGACGAGTTAGGTAAATAAATCATTTTGATGTGTTTCTAATTCTAATTTTTTGTTTTTTAAATCGTCCAATATTGATGAAAAAAAATTCAAATGTAGATGTTGGTCCACAAAGACCAGTCAATATTTGTCGCTTCGAGAGGAAGAGAACATATCCTATCGCACCGCCATATAATCAAGCAGCAGAGATTCTCACTAATTTAGAGAAAAACTTGGAGAGGTTGACCAGAGACATACCAGAGACTAGTATGGACGATATTCCTTTACGCCTCCAGAGGCATGTTGCTGGCATTCCTGGCCAGTTTCGAAGATATCTTCGTAGAGTGGCACGAGCGATAGTGTATTATAATGATCATCACCATGGATAGTGGATGATTATCGCAGACCATTGTATTTTTTATTTTTGTATCACTACCTTTCGGATCATAAGGTGTTTTAAACCTATGATCCTAGACGATGTAATATTTTTTGAACACAAACTCTATCTATGGTATGACTACTTTGAACGGCTTATCTTGTTCAACACTTATCGAATGTTGTTTTAATTTACTGTTTTAATGTCGAAAATGTCTATTTATAACATTATTAGCTAATGCATCAGCCAATGTATTTAAATTTCTCAGAATGTGTTGATATTCAATGTAATCAAACTGTCTTTCCAAGAGACAAACCTTCAAGAATAATCTCAGTAACACTGGATTTTTAATTGCGTATACTCTGTTTAAGTGTAATACAATGAGTTCTAAATCTAACCTTATGAACAAATTCCAAATGCCAAATTAAATGGCATCATATAATAACTCAATCACTGCGCTATATTCTGCAACATTATTTGTTGTTTGACCAAGGCTTACCCCATGCATAGAAACTAACTCATCAGTGGGTGAATAGATAACCCAAGCTACGGAAGAGATATTCCGTGTATTACGACAGGCACCATCAACAAAACCAATGTAGACTTGAAGGGACGTTGACATCTGCAATATCAAGAGTAATCAAGATAAGTAGGGATAGTAGTCAACACAAACTTAAACTAGACACACTCATCTAATCTAAAGTAACTAAGCTAGAAAAAATAACTAATCTACCAGTAAGATCTCCACACAAAATAAAGCATAATATCTCTTCAGATAAAGTCCATTTCTGGGTTTATCTAAAGAGACCCCGTCATAATCAATCAATTCGTAAGCCCCTTTCGCAAGCACTCGCTTGACAATATAAGGACCGTGCCACATGGGTTCGAATTTCCTAGCTCCTAGTTTATCATTAGCTTGGTTGTATACCAATACTAGGTCACCCTTTGAAAAAACACGAGGTGTAAAACTTCGATCGTACTGAGCTTTAACGCGTTTTTTATGAGCTTCGACTGCCAATGCAACAGTGCGCCGAGTCTCATCTAATTGTGCCAGATACAAAAAGTGTTTTTCCTCTTCAGAGGTAGCTGGTAGTAACTCTATGGCTAATTAGAGTGACGGTATTTCGCATTCAATTGGTAACACAACTTCTAAACCGTAGACTAGTTGAAAAGGAGTGAAACCTATTGCAGTTTTTGCTGAGGTTCGGTATGCCCAAAGTGCTGAGAAAAACATAGTATGCCAATTCGATTTATGAATTCTGATTATCCTTTTAATCATAGTGGTTAAAACTTTATTGACAGCTTCAACCTGACCATTAGCCTGCGGGTAATATGGTGTAGAACTATCATGGCGTAGGCCAAGTTGGTCAGAAAGTTCGGTCATCATAATGTTTTGAAAATGGCTCCCATGATGAGTAACGATAGCTTGGCGTACATGAAATTGAGCAATCACGTGATTGAATACAAAAGTAGCTGCATTTTTTCCATTTGCCGCAAATGTAGGCATCACCTCGACCCATTTGGTAAAATAATATACTGCTAGAATAATATACCCATGCCCCCCGGCTGAGTGAGGGTTACATGTAATGAAATAAACGCCCCATTTTTCAAAAGGACCGACAACAATTATGGGGTGAAGAGGAGCTGGTGGTGCATGCATTTTTGATAAAAAATATGACAGTTGTGGCATTTTTAGATTGCAAGAATGCAATATTTAAATAACGAAGGCCAAAAATAACCAACGCACAATATTTTTTGGACTGTGGCGTACCCAAACATATGACCGCCACACGCTCCAAAATGACAGTCATTTAAAACTTGTTCAGCCTCTTCATGGGTTAAACATCATCGAAATACAGAATCTGCACTATGAAAATAAAGCGTTTCTCCGATAATATTGTATTTCTGAGACTGGCAACGGATCTTTCATCGATGTGAAAGAGAAAGCTCAGGCCGAAAAGTTTGGGTTTGGAGATAAATGATTATATCCCCATACCAAGGATCTAATGTACTAATAAGAAACAAATATTCATCAACGATTGGATGTTCTACCACAGTTTCTGTCTCAACATTTGGGAAGTCACACATCAGTTCGGCGAACACTAGTGATTTCTTTGATTTTAGTTGCTTAGTCAAAATATACATCATTGGGTTACAATTAGAAATCACCATTGTTTTTCGTAACAAGATGTAATGATGAAATCGCTGGACAACTTGAAATGTTGCCAAGGCCAATTTCTCCACATGTGAGTATTTGATCTTTGTCGGATTGAGATTCTGACTGAGATAGTAAATCACATGTTCGTTGTGGAATTCATCTTCCTGAACTAATACCATTCCAATAGTGGAATCGGAGGCTGCTAAGTAATCCTGGCTATAGTTTGGTGAATGCAATAACGGTGCATGGGTCAACGCGTGTTTTAGAGCATCAAAATATCGATCAGTGATCTCATCCCAAATGAAATAAATATTCTGTTTCAAAATCCTGGTAAAACCTTTGGTTAACTCGGCATAGTTCTGGATGAATCTATGTAGAAAGTTTTCTTTCCCTTGCAGACTTTGGAGTTGGCAAAGTGTGGAAGGACGAGGTAAATTGATAATAGCCTCAACCTTCGAAGGGTCGACACGAATGCCTTGTTTCGAAATGACAAATCCCAGTAATCTACCAAATTGTACACAGAAAACACACTTGTGCGGATTCATGCGAGTCTTATAATACTTACATCTCATAAAAATTGCTCGTAAGTGAGTTGGATGATCTTCCCTGTGTAATGAATGAGCAAGTAAATCATCGAGATAAGGTTGCACAATGTGTTTAATGTCATGAAAATCATAGGACGTAGCCCTTTGAAAAGTTTCCCCAGCATTCTTTAGTCCAAAAGGTAGTTTACAATAAGAAAATGTTCCCCAAGGACAAATGAATGTTGTTTTTGGTTAATTGGTAGGGAGTATGTTTATTTGATTGAATCTAGAAAATCCATCCATAAATGAATACATCTCATTTCCGGCACAATCGTCAATGATTTGGTCGATATAAGGGGTTGGATAATTGTCTTTAGGACAAGCTTTGTTAATATCCCTTTAGTCGACACATACTCGTATCGTTCCTTGTTTTTTAGTAACAGGAACTATGTTAGATACCCAATCTGTTAATGGGATAGGATAAATAAAAACTGCTTTCAATAATTTCTCAACTTTGGCCTTGATAGTGGTAGCCTTTCGTGGATGTATCGAACGTAATTTTTTTCTGATCGGTTTAGCATCTGGGTAAGTTTTGATTTCATGAACAACAATTTTGGGATCGATTCCTGGCATTTCTTCATAAGACTAGGAAAATATGTCGCAGAATTCTTAAAATAGGGCCTTATATGTAGCAATCTCATCTAACGTACAAGAGGCACTTATATGAATGTTTTCAATAATTCCCAGTTTCATTGATATGTCAATAGGAATCGTGGAAGAAATATTCCCCAAATTCACTTCAGAATCTGAATTTGTGATCGATATCGGATTCTGGGGTTCCTTGACATAGTCAATTATAAAAATAGACGAAAACTTATTTTTGAATCTATCAAGCTTAGGTAAAAATGATGACCTACGATGGAGATCATCCCATGGTAAATCATCTATGGACAAGAATTCACGAATGTTTTCGTCAATATAAAAAACTTCGTTAAAAGGATCTGGAATTGATGTTATAGCTGAGCTTGAAGGTGAAAATGATTCTTCATTGACCACATTCATTGGGTCAGAATCAGTTGATGGTGAATTGGAAAATGATTATACTTCTTGATATGCTAATTCAAACAGACTCAAAGGCATCGCGCCATCAAACGAATCCAGTTCTGATTCTGAAGGCACTATCCAAGGATCATCAAATGGAATAGTGCTTGATGTAATCATATTGATATTAGTGATAGTACGCGGTACGTTAGGTGGAGGCAAAGAAAAATTTCCCAACAAAATGGAATCTTTGATTAAACCTACTCCTACATCCTCATAAGGGATAGTCATTTTTCTAACATGCTGAATACCATCCTCAGAAGTTGGGTCAGACGAATAATATGAGAGATGATCGACTTTCACAATCTTTCCTTGATGAGGAAACATGATTAATCGAAAGACGGAAGACACAACAACAGTCATAGCATAAGACCAACTTCGACCCAGAAGAATGTTGTAAACTAGAGGGGCATCAACTACTTCCACATCTAAATTAACGGTTTTACCTTCGACCTCTATAGGTAGATCCTGCAAAATTCCGAATGGATGGAATCCTCTTCCGTCAAAAGCTTTAAGGATTGTCACTGATTGGTTAAGTGTCGGAGAACCAAGTGATTTCCAATATTTTAACGACATAATACATGTAGAAGCTCCTTCATCAATAACAGTACAAAAGCAACGTCTGTTTTTTACCAGTACTGGAATCTGAAAGGCCATTTGATGAGGGAGTCATGGTGTAAAATTTTATAAATCGAAGACTATAAGGTTCGAATCCTAAAAATATACTGCTCCAATCGCTGATAAGAGTAATTTTCTTTGGGCTGAGCATGATTGCAGCACTTCCAAAGCTGACATTGCTGAAGGATATATTTCTAAATCCTCGACAATGTTGTAATTCTAAGCAGCTCTCGCATGTGGATTGAAAGCTGATTTACGAAGTACACCTTTAGTAGGTGGTTTGATTACTAAATTAGGATTTGGTTTCTCGATGTGAAGTGGATTGTAAACCGAAGGAGATGTAGCTGGTGCAGAATTAGAATTTTCTACTTCTTTACCAGTAACGGGATTTTTATTGCCATAATCTTGCGATCGAGTCGCAACCATTACTTGAGACATCATCAAAATATCTGCTGATGTATTAGAAGATGATCCAATAATTTTACTATCTTGAACTGGAAAGGGATCCTTCAAGACAACGAGAGTGGGTGAACCTTTGACAAACTTAGAAACTTCAGCCCTATGTGGACATTCCTTAGTGAAATTATCCTCGTCACGGATAAGACAAGGATAACGAGGTTTCCGTTTGTCATCAGTTGATTCAGTTTTATCAGTTTTTTCTTTAGGAGATGAGGTCTGTTTATTATTTTTCTTCCCTTTCTTCTTGTTGCCAAATTTCGACTTCGTAGTAGATGAATCTACAATGTGAATATCGACAGTAGTTTCTAAGGAAGATTCTCCTTTTGGTGAATTTGGTAAAGTTATTATAGGAGAAGTAACCTTTGAAGATTTCTTCTTACTCTTAGTTGTACTAACTAAAATGATTACACCATCAGCGGCATGAGACTTTAAAGGAGTTGTTGTTATCTGACCAAGATGCAGTAAATCGGGAATTTTCTCGTACAAAGTTCCAGACTCGATATATACCAAGTCTAGATACTGAGCTTGAGCAATAACTTGTTCTTCCGTGACAACTCCTGCTTTAGCTACATCTTTAGTGATTTTTGGTAGCAATGATTTGACAAACCATTCTACCAATATTTGATCCGGGATAAAAACTTTTACCAAACGTCTTCTATGTCTCCATTCATGAATATGATTTGATATGTATGTAGACGTAGATTGTTTTAGTGAAGTTAATAATTCTGTGCCATTTTCGTATCTGACTAGCGACTGAAAATGAGTTAAGAAGGCATTTGCTAGGGCATTGAAATTGTTAAATGAGCCTCGTGGCAGTTCAATGTACCATTTGACAGTTAATCCTATAAACATTCTCTGAAAAAGTCTAAGTCGAATGGAATCGTCGATTAATGAGTTAGATGCGCACCAAAGGTGGTAAGTCATAACATGGTTAGAAGGATCCTCTCCTGATTTTCCTTCAAATTTTGGGATATTACTGGTCACTTATGGGGCATTGGTGGCCAATACGAATGATAGTAGATGGGATCATTCGTAAGGCGGGATAAATTTGGTAAATCCAAAGTTTCTATGAACGGTAATCGATGGGTAGGGTCTTGTGGATAACCTTGTGAAACTAAACCAGTCCTGGGAAGAGGATATCTAGGATAACCTAGAATAGGTTGTGCATTTGGAATCAGATTACCCCCTAGATAACCAGGAACAACTGGACCATACTGGGGTTGAACAGGTGTTTGATACGTATATCCAGGGTACAGTTGTTGCGGGTAGACTGGAGTTTGTGGAACATGTCCATATTGGTACGGCCCCTGATACGGTTGATAATAAACTGAGGTTGAATTTTTATAATTGTACTTGTACCAGGTTTTCCTACGAGCATCTGAACAGTAGTCTGAATCGTAGGTCCAGACCGCGGAATAGAAACCTGAGGAATCTGTATCGATGTTTGAGGGGCAGATGTAACAAGAACTGTAGACACTGCAGAAATAGGTGTGATAGGTTGAACAGAAGTCTGAGCAGCTATTTGTGGCGGAGTACTAGGTGAACTCAGACCAGGTTGTTGAACAGGACTAGATGCAGGTGTTGGAATTGAAGGCTGGACTGGTTGTTGGGGTTGATTATAACCAACAGGTTGTCCTACTTGATAATAAGGTACTTGCATTTTTGGTTGTAAATTCTGTTGGACTTGGGATGGATCCCACACCATTCCGAGATATGAGGGTCCCATCGAAGGTTGTACATAAGATGGCCTATAATTGGGTTGAACATATGGCTGATAATTAGCTGGATAATTTCCACCTCCTTGTAACATTTGTTGTTCCGGATAGAACTGTTGTGCTAAAGGAGGTTGCAATCCTTGAGTTGGATACTGCCCTTGAGGTTGATATTGACCTTGAGGCATGTATTGACTTTGAGGTTGATATTGACCTTGAGGTAAGTACTGTCCCTTAGGTTGATATTGACCTTGAGGTATGTATTGTCCTTGGGGTTGATATTGACCTTGGGGTAAGTACTGTCCCTGGGGTTGATATTGTCCTTGGGGTAAGTACTGTCCCTTGGGTTGATATTGACCCTGAGGTATATACTGCCCCTGGGGTTGAGATTGACCCTGAGGTATATACTGTCCTTAAGGTTGCCCCCCAGGCTGTATTTGGCTATTTTGAGGTTGCCTCCCAGGATGTAAATTACTACCTTGAGATGCGGGGTTCAGAATATTTCCAGACATCATATAAACTTGCTCATTGTTCAAAGTTCTAGTATTTGATTCGTTCAAGCCAGATGATTACATCAGTTTGCTGGGAAAAGGATATGCTCCTAAGAATGTACCAGAGAGCGACTGATATCCTGCAGGAACAGATGGACCACCATAGAGAAATGTTTCTAGCGATTCAGTAAACATAGATGACTCACTTGACATTTTTATCTGAGGTCTATAACCTATTGGTGTAGAGTAGAAAGGAATTCGGGGTGGCGAATACTGAAGACCTACATGTTGCAGAAAATCTTTCAATGAAGAATACCAATCGTCTTGTCTAAAAGGACTGTAAAAAATCGATTCACGTTCTCTAAGTTCTAAATTTTCCTAAGATGAAGGAAGAACGATTTCTTCTTCTATATCAGTGATTTCTTCAATACTAATGAGACCAGAAGGAAGATCTTCTGTAATTTGATTCCTCACTCTGGGTGAATCAGGATAATCAGGAGTTGGAGTAGTGAATTCTAAAGTAGGTTCTGATGTAGCAGGTTCGGTTTCCGGTTCAGAAATTTCAGGTTCTTTAGGTGATAATTCACTTGTTTTAGAAGCAACTTCAGTTAATTCGGAAATTGAAACTGTCTATGGAGTATGTTATACTATTTGCGATTGATCTACTTCAAAATTGGGATGAGTAATTATAGATGATTCTCCTTGTTCCGTTAATCCAGTTCTACCCATAACATTTGGTATCAGAGATTTAAGTCTTTCTAGTTGGCTTGGTGTGTACTCAGGGGGTTTCCCCTGAGTTCTACGTGATCATCTCGGTAATTCAGCCACGATTAAAAATTTTAACACATGAAAACAAAGAAAAAATTCAAACAAGCCCTAAATTTGCTAAGGGAACAATCAAATGAATCACACGCCTATAAAAATCTAAGAGATCAATTCACACACAAACAGTAAATTCCCGCACTAAAAACACTATTTTGTGATGAAATCCAACATCATAGAATTTTAATGCAGAAATGGTAGTTGGAACAGTTACCCCGACATCCTGCTTAATGAAACAGACCGGTGCAAGTTTCTCCACTTAACCCATCTCGAGTGAAGATAACCCTCCGGAGAGTCCAAGTGAGTTTAGTCGATGTCTGCTCCAAGTACAGTGGGACCTCCCCTCCACCGTCACCTTGGGAAAGAATCCTAAAGTTTATGGCCACTAAGGTCACCAACAGGAACACATATACATGGGGAAATAGTCTACGATCCGATATACACGCAAGGGCAGAGTAACAAAGCTCAATCTCCTTGAAGGCTCCTTGACAATGGTCTATCCAAGGTTTACCGATAAGTGACCCCAGGCTCCTCGACAATGGTCTATCTGAGGTTTACCGTTTTTAATACGTGTACATATTCTATCATTCCCAATGAGATAGGTATGATTACCTCACTGGTTCGGATATGATCTCGTGCTTGGCTCCTTTAGGAGGATCTTCCCAGAGCATACATGCTACAATTGGATTTTCCTACCGCTAGATCGACTACTTGTTTGTTTTTATTTTCTTGGAGAGTTAACTAAAACATATTCCAAGACACTATCCTGAGCTATATTGGTGGAAAGAGCCCTAGAAAATATAAAATTTCTAGATTGATTTTAATTAAGCGTTGCTTTTAATTAGTAGTTTCTTAGGACGATGGGTATGGAAATGAAACTTGATGATGTTTTAATGAACTGACTCAAAACACTCTAAAATGCATCTATATGATAATCACTCATTTCTTTTCAATGAAATCTAACTAAAGGAAAGAGTTGAGAGATTTTCAATATCTTTCAAACATCATTTTTCTTTCCTATATGAGAAACTTTGAAAAGAAGACAATTTAGAGAACTCAATTTCAGAAAGATCTTTTTGCTCAAAACGAAATTCCCTATATCATTTAGATCAGAAACAAAAACAAACTTATTCCAAAAGAAAACTAAAATTTCTCAATTTATAAAATTCAAAACTAAAAGCAAACTCTAATCTTGAATTCTATCTAAAAATTGGAGGATGTTTAAGCCTGGTTTGTAATCTAACCAAGAATTTTCTGCTTATCCCAACAAGAAACCAAAGCATCCAAAAATTGTTTTAAAATGAAATTCAGACCTTATCAATCTAAAGGTTTTACAAGTTTGCAAATTAAAATAAAACCAAAATTTCATAAGAGTAACAATTGCATGAAGTTCAATGGCTCAACAGAAAAACAATGAAACACCAAATAGCTGAGGTATTCAAAAGTTTCTGATTCAGAGCAATGGGAGGACTAGGCAAATCGTTTACTCATAACATGCAAACCAACTGAATAAATCACTTCAACACAGAAATTGCTGAAAGAAATCAGAACAGAGATCTTTGACAGTCAAAACAGATTGGGAAAATAACAAAAAATCAAGAACTTGGATTCCAGAAAACAAAATTTCTACTTTTTCTAAAATTTTCCAGAATACCGCAGTTTTTAATGGAACAAGGTGTGGTACTGCACTTTATCCTACTAAAAACAGTGGAGCCTACCGCTCTATTTAAAAAAAAAAAGTGCGGAAGGCAGGAAAAGTAGAGAAAAAATAAAAATACAGATTTACAGTCAGGGATCCTATTTAGTCTTGTATCCAACCCTATTTTAAGCTAAACAAAGTCAAAGATATTTCAAAATTCAAAATGAAAATAAAAAGAAAACTAAGTTCTTTTCCCAAGTGGAGTCGCCAATTTTTTATATGGACTAATCCCTCTTGCGGGCAAGAGCGATCTCCCTAGTATCCTAAGGATATCTAGAAACAAACAGACAGATGTAGACCATTTTCTCTAGACTATTTTCTTACGAATTATTAATTAACTATAGGAAGATGCTCCTACCTAAAGTCCAACGCTTTGTTTGGTATTCAATCCAGTCGCTCCAGAAGTTATCGATCCAACACATAAGATCTGCAACCAAATACAGGCAAACGGGATCAAAAGCATCTGCGAGATATAATAATTCAAAAGCATAAATCTATCTTAGTGATCAAGGAATCCAAGAATTAAATTATCCAAAAGATACATGAACAACTTAATGAGAAAATAGATTCCATTTGTATTAACTTTGAACAAAAGAAGAAACCTTACAACCGTGACGCCTTGATGTTCGTACAGGTTCTTCCGGGGTCCCGAACAGTCATTTTCCTCAGTTTGACAAGACTCTAACTCTCTTTATCATCATAAAGCTATGGCCATGAGTTTGTAATCTCTCTCATGCCAATGATCCAGAATATGGAGAGTATGTTCACTCAACAATTCCTCTCAAAACTATGAGTTTTAAGTACTCTCTCCAAAGCAAGAAGCAAGCACTTAGTACAAAATACAACCTATCATCTACCCTTGAGACAGAAGCTTGGCCTCAATTTATAACAGAAGGGAGGTAGTTTCAGCTCCAAAAATGAAGGTATAAAGCCCTCTCATCATGGGATTTTAGCTCCAAAAACCAAGGGATTACTCCATTCATGAAGGGAAAATGGTTCATGAATGGAAGGGGCGAAGCTCGACCAGGTAATGCTTCTAGAAGGCCCTAGCTGGGAGAATATTCGACCAACTGGGCTTCTAGAACTTAATTTTCTCTTTTTTTTACCTTTTACGGGGGTCCGCAATTTTAATGAATTTTACGTGCGGGATGTACCTCATTTTTTACAGCAATTAGCTACGGTACCGCAAGGAATTACTAGGAAAAGTGCAGGAGTACGCCTTTTAGGACTTTTAAGAGCTTCTTCCAGTTCCAATACTTGATTTTGGGAACTTTATGTTTTTAGACTTCTAAGGAAGCAATAAATTGGTAATCATGAACCCATATAGATAGCTCAATGTCATGGTGACAAATTTCAGTGTAACAATCCTTAGGATGCCAATTTCCTAAATCTTCATCAATATTTATAAGGTATTGTATGAGATCCTTAGAGTGATCACAACAATTTTCAGCTAATGATAAAGATGGAGAATATTCTTTATAATGCTCATAAAACACTTTGTGGAAATCTTTAAAAAAAAAACAAACTACCAGGGTTCAAACCTTCATACCATTCCCTCGCTTTCCCTTCTAATGTTGCCATGAACAACTTCATGAGGAAATCCTCATTCCATTCGACCTTCAGCTTCCATGAATTTATATGAAATTTAACGAGATGTAACGAAGCATCATCAACAGTCTCATCTTCAAAAATAAGAAGATTTCTTTGCCAATTTACCTGAGGCATTTTGTGTGGGAATCCAGGAATGTGATCTCTGTTCATTGGAGCATACTTGTGTTGTATTATCGGATTCATCTTGTCAATCAATCAGAGAATGAGGTCACTGTATATTCACAACCAATCTAGATTCTTCTACCTGTGGAGTCTTTAGGTCAACTGAAAACTGTGGAGTCGACAGGATGATGATTTCAAACTTCTTGTGTCTGGCTGTTTTTCCACCATCAACAACCAAATACCAATATTGGAACATACTTGAATCATACAATATTTTGACTGGGGTTTCTGAGTTTTGAAGAAACACTGAGCTTTTTCAATAAGTTTTTCCCTAGTATGGTCGCCATTATGTTGTCGCTCCGTAATTTGTAAGATTGGAAAGAACAAACGACAGAGGGCAACATCAAACCACTTTGAAATCCAAGACCTAGCCTTCCTAGACTCAGATAGGGCTCTCTCTATCTCTAATTTGAATTTATCTTTAATATCAGGAATTCTGATGTTAGGCTAATTATAATGATGGTAGTATTGGTTGATTTTGATTGATTGGGTTGGTTGGATGAGCAGGTCTGCAGGGACTATTCCATTGGGCTATGGAGTCAAAGGCTGGATTGGGACATCAACGTTCAAGAGAATCACATGGTAAGCTAACTGTGTTAAATGGATATTTAGAGCTGTATGAATTATGAGGTGAAAGAAATAGTAAAGTTCAGTAGTGACTAAAGAGCAGTTAAGAATTCTTTAATCAGACTTCAGCAGAAAACATTAAGATTGTAAATGCAGATAGAATTAAGGTGCTCCGACAACAAATTTTAATCTAAAATTTCTGATTTACAATAAGATGAATAGATGCACAACAGGGAAGACAACGGAAAAATTTAAACATATAAGTAACACATCACCATTTTAACACAGCTCAAGAATCCTGAATACAATCTTTGTTTATTGATGTCCAGATCCCAAATTACAGTGCTCCAATATAGTAGTTCTTACAATGCTGGGGCTAACAATATCCAACCCTTGATAATGAAAATTCTAGCAGTATTTAACTAAAACTAAGTTGGTTTCCCTACCTTACCCAACAAACTTTCATTGATTACAATTTAGCAGAAAGTGGACAAGTGTAGCCATGTGATAGTAGAAAATGGACAAGTGTGGCCAGGCAAGGCCTGATCAGGAATCTTTGACATCAACACCACATGTAGAATTAATTTTGGGCAACTCTTCGTGGATCCAAAAGCTTCGATGGATCTTCGTAAGATAAAATAGTAAACTTGGAGGCGGCTGTGATGGTTACAAAGAGGCAACCAATGATGGCTCTTACATCTGGCTTTGTTTTGCATAAAAACGATGTTAGGTAATCAAATCTAGTGCAGTGTTGGCCACTTTTCATTAATTGGTGATGGTGTTGATGTGTTCTACTACCTTTTCTGCTTCTGTTGGTATACCATGACAGTCCTGTATGAATGCCCTTTGCCCATCTTGACCTTCTTTGCTTGCTACCGTGAAGTTTAGCCTCGCTCTGCCTTTTGCCCCTTGTTAGGTCCTACCCGAGTCTTTCTGTCATTATAACATAACAAGTTTGCAAAAACGACTTGCCCGACTTGACCCTTGGTGTCTTTTTGCTACCCGAGCCCTTTCAGTCGTGTTTAACCATTTTTCAAACAAAATATCATAAAAAATCGTGTACCCGGATTTGAAATTGTTTAGATTTTAGTTCTGAAGCCACATCGCATCTGCGCAGGCATCACATTTTGCATGTTTTACAGTTCAAGATATAATAATTTAATTGTCGATGCGATGCAAAGAGGGAGGTTACGTGGAGGGAAGGTGGGACCGACTGCATCACAAATCGTAGATATTAGGTTTTGTTATAAGCATCGGGGGTTAAATACTAAAATACATGAAGTGCGAAGTGCGGGGAGAAAGGAGGTGACATGGCAGGTAAGGTGGGACCGGACCGCAGCCCGCAGATCGCAAATCTTAAAGTTTAGCTATAAGCGGCGGAGGAAAAATCTAAAAGATGCAAAATGCGAAGCGTGGGGAGAAGGCGGTGACGTGGAGGAAAAATGGGACTCATCGCATTGCAAATCACAAACTTAAAGTTTTGTTATGAGAGCGGGGCTAAATTTGCGCTGATTGGAGGATGATGTGGCAAGATGGATCCCACTGCATCGGCAAAGTTATAAAGCAACGAATGTTTTATGCGGTAACGAAAAGTTTATGAGGTTACATGATCTATCAATGTATTTCAACGTATTTCAAATGGCTTGAAGTGGGGGGCGGAGCTATTGTGGTGGGGCCAACTGCATTGCAAGTTAAATGAAATACATGCGGCAATATAAAGCAGAAAAGAGGAAAAGGTAAGTTTTTAAATGGAAATGAAATGAAAAGGGGGCATGGTGGGTGAATGGGTCACACTTCATCAAATATTGCCTTTCGAAAGTTTATATAATGAACTTTAAACCCAAAGTTGATTTTCGGAGGGGTCCCAAGGTGGTAGGAAGTATTGTGAAAGGGGGGTGCGAAATCACTGTGAATTGACGCGTGGGAGTAGGGCCCGGACTTGAAACTGCCCATTTTGGACCCCCCTTCATGGTTAAAGTTCGAAGGCTAAGGGGGGTGTGAAATGTATCTAAAACCGTGAGATGTGGAGGTGGGGAACATAGATGGTTAACGCGGATGGGTTGGGGTAGGTAATGTGAGGTGGAGTCGAGGTATGAGAGTCGAGGGGGTAAAATGAAACTTAGGATAAGAGGAATAACCAAGGGGTGGGGCTAAAAGATATGCAATGTGGTCGGGAACTTAGGATAGAAACATAACATAAGGTCCCAAACTTTACAAAAATCATCCCTTTTCAGACCTTTAGAGCAAAATTTGAACTCTTCAGTTTGATTACACGAAACAATCAGGCAGTTTTTAGGCTGCATATTTATAGCATGAACTTTGCTTTTTTCCTTTTTTAAATGCCCTCTTTTCTTCTTCTTCTGTTTCTCTTTATCTTTCTTTGGAAAAGACTTCTGAATATTGACATCTATGTAAAATATGAAAAATTTTCAAAGAGAAAGTACACAGTCACCTTGTGATACTATACATTACAAGGTTCTACCAGTGGCTATGAGTTTTTTCTTCTTCGTATCTTTCTTTCAATTCTTCAGGCTGATCTATGGATATAATTTCCAACAAACCTCCTTTCGTACCATCAATGTTATAGTGGTTGCTAAGATCCTTTCACTAGTGTGTTGTGTCTATTAAATGTCCTTCCCCCCTTATACTTCTTATTCCCCTCCTTGGACACTTCTTGGTGTTCCTTTTGCTTTAAATCACTTTATTTCCCTTTCTTCTATCCTACATTTTCCATTTACTATGCTTGTACACAAGCCTCATCCACCATTCTAGGTTTGAACAACATCCCTTGCTTATGTAGATGGCTATGTAGACCCATAGATACTTAACGAGTACGTATGGGTTCTTGAGAGAGATACCTAACATTATTTCCATCTCCCTAAATTATATGGTGTGCTCCTGTACAGTCTTCCCTTGCCTCTAAATAAATTAATTCCATTAGATCCATTGGTCCTCTATATACCCAATAGGGTAGAATTGGGACTTTATGAGATTTTTAAAATCCTCTCACTTAGTTATTGGAGGACCCCCTTCCAGTTTCAGGGTTTTGGTGTGGCTTTCCAACTAGGTCAAGGGCATTGTACTCTAGTTTCATATGGGTGAATAAAATTATATGTTCCTCGTGAATGTGGTGAACACTAAAATGAGCCTCAAAGTTCTACAACTAGTGATTTAAATTCAAAGTTTCAATCTCGACTTGATACGAATTAATGTTGAGAGAAATTTTGATGTGAAAAATGGGTCTCAAAACAAAAATGTATAACAAAAATCAACTTTATAATAACCTATAGGATTCAATATGATGATGTCAATCATGGGGGATGATTCACCATTTTTTGAGTAAAAAGGTAAAAATATGTAAAAAAATAAAAAAAAGTTTTTTAACTCATATTTTAAACTTATCTCCATATTATTTTACTAAAATTTAGAGGGGAGCACTCATTGGATGCAGAATTTAATTTTGCATCCGAGGAGTACCCATGTTGCATACTTTTGATGAACCTTACTACGCAAAAAATGTGAGATACCTGAAAAATAATAATTGCAATCACGTTTTTCATGTACTTCACATTTTTCGTGTAGTATGGTCCATTGAAATTATGCAACATGGGCACTCCTTAGATGCAAAATTAAATTCTGCATCCAATGAGTACTCCCGATCGAAATTTGAGTAAAATTGTAGGGAGATAAGTTGAAAATATGAGTTGAAAAGTAGTTTTTTTTCCTTCCAAAACTTGATGAGGTAATCTAATTTTATTTTATTATTTCCACCATTATTTTATAATATTCCTTAGGAGGCTCATTTTAGACCTCAAAATTTCTCTAATGCCTTCACTTCCATCTTGAATAGGGACTGCAATTGGTTCATAGCACTCGAACTGGGTTGTTCTTTTTTAGGTTCTTTCTTAGACACCTTCTTTGATTCTTCCTGATCCGATGATTTGTCCTCTAATCTAACCTCTAAGTTGGAACATCCATCTTTTTATATTCCAAGCTTATTTCCTACAACTATCATAAGAAGGTTCATACTATGGCTAATATATATGGCCTTCTCTTCTATCTTTTCAAATCTTTCCTCTTATAGATCTCAAGGGTTATTAAAAATAGATTTATCATCCGTTATTGAGGTTTTATGACTTTTTCATTAAGTCGATCTAGATCCCATGCAACTTCCCATAAAAAACCCAAGGAAACTTACTCTGATACCATTATGATCCATAAACTATCATGGATGTTCCACTGAATATTTAATCACAACATATATAATAAAATAATCCAAAATCAACACTATCAAGGATAAAATCTTTTAGATTCTAGATTTCTTATTATTGATTTTTTTATCTATGCATGTAATATATAAAATCACTACAAGGAAAAGACCCTCTAGCACAGGTTATAAAGGAGGTTTTTAGCATTATAAAACTGGCCAAAATTGTCAAAAAAACATATGCTACCACATTCGTTTCTGGGAACGGAGGTTTTGGCGGAGCTTTTAATGGAAATTCAACATAACTAAAAAAAATGGGTGGCCGGAGGTTATTACAGATGTTTTTTCATCGGTGCGCTACTCTGGCTTTAACACATTGGTGCGTACATGTAGAAGGCGCCCTGGCGCGGTCGAAGGAGAATGCACCAGGCCGTTAAGGTATAAAACAACACTAGGCATAGTGTTGGTGATACAACGCACGGGGCCGTTCTATTTGGTCTTGGGATTTGTGCATTGCCCATAGGTCGTATCAACGCACCGGTGCATATACCTTTATGATGCACCTGTGCACCATATCACAGAAAGACACTGAGATTTATAATTGGTATTGGTATTTGTGCGGTGCACATGGATCGTACAAATGCACCGGTGCTTATAGATACATAAACGCCCCGGTACGCAGTATCACACAAATGCACAGATATTTATAGCTGGTATCGGTATTTGTGCGGTGCCCATACATCATAAACGCATCGGTGCGTATAGACCCTGTTGCGTATAGGCACCGATGCATATAGACACATAAGCGCACCGATTGACAGTTACTGACACGCATCAGTTTTCATTTTGTTTTTTTTAGAAACATCGACCTATGACAGTCCAATTATTGTGATTGTTTTAAATTCATTATTCATCAAAAGTCGACACATATTATAAGAATATTCATATTAATTACATTTTTATTAATGCATTTGAATGTGTTATTTGGATTAACTTGTTATATCATATCAAAATTATTGTGGTTTTTTAAAATTCATTATTCATCAAAAGCCGACACATATATATCTTATAACAACATTCATATGAATTAAATTTTTATTAGTGCATTTGAGAACGATAATGGAGAACGCAATAGCGACAATGGAGGGGGCAATAGAATAAATTAAAACATATTTTATGATTATATATATAATATATATGAATAAGACAATCTTTATCATACAAAATGGGACAATTAATATTTGTATCCCTTTGTCTTTCAACTGAGACACTATGTCCATTACATTAAAAAAAATGTTTGATTTCACAGACATTTCAAAAAATAAAACGCCTTGCTTTGATATCCAAACATAGTGATCATCATTCTTCGCTTGAACTGTTGTCACTGCTAGAGCTACTTCCATGACTTGGGTTATTTTCAGGAATGTTGTGTTCACAGCATTGATTGTTTTCTTCATCTTCACCTTCCATCTACAAACATAAAAATAAACTGAAATGAGTGTATATACATTGGTGAGAATAATGAAAATTTCAATATAAATAATATATATCAATGTAAATCGAAAACAAAAATGATGTACCATAGCAACAATTGACTCATAAACTATACACATTCTTTCAAAACCATGTACCATGCCATCTTTCAAAATTTCATCTGTTGGCGCAATTCCATACTTTGTTTCCTGCAAGTTTTATACCCCATAACAAATCATATATTTAATATAAAAGATGTATTTTTTCTATTAATTATAGACAGAGCTAAGTAAAACAAGATCAATAGATGCTTAAAAATTCCACAATTAAATTATGATATGCCAACATATACTCACAACCCATATTTAACCCAATTTCAATCAATTCGTCTTATGGTTCTTCTTTGTATGTTAGCACCTGTTTGAAGACATTCAATGATGATTTTTGTAAAACAACACAAAAAATACAAAAATGAAATCTAGTTAAGTTGTTATAAGGAAGTAACAATTACTCACAAAGTTAGAGATCAACCATTTTCTTCCTTGTCGTCCTGTTTTATGTGTTGAATGGGTTCCATTTCTTTTCTTTTCTGCAAGAAAATTCTTGAAAATTAATATTTAATGCTAAATTGTTTATTTATTGTACCTAATGATCAAAAAATTCAATGATTACATATTACATTTGAATCACGTTATTGTTGTTGGAAAGAACGTATATACATTCGTTCCACTAGATCCCTCAAACTTTTGTAAAAGTTTTTCCCCCTTTCGTTAACTTCCAGCACCACTCTAGATGAGCTAAGGAGCAATTGATTTTCATTGCATGTTCTATTTTTTTTCTTTTATTAGAACAACATTCTTTTTCTGAATTGTTGGTCCCTGTAGAACATTAAACAGATGTGAATTAGTAGATTGTTTAACACATGTTATCTAATAATTTTAAGTATATTATTAATGATAATTAAAAAAAGAAACTCATATTGGATCGATAGTATTTTTTCATTCACCCGATTCATCCTTCTGCAATTTTTCCATTAAAATTTTACGCTCTTCTGGTCCTAGATCAGAAATAATCATATCGAGCTTCGTCATTTTGTGGCTCTGCATGATACACAGTAAACAATACATATTAGTTAAACTTACATATAGTTCAAAAATAATATTTTTTATAAAGAATTTACAAAGAACTTGCCTTTTTAACACTGTTACTGATGAAACGGAAACTATTACCTCAAAACAGGAACTCTAGCCCAAAAAGACTCAAAAAACATGAAAAAAAGCCCCAAAAACAAAAAGTGTGTATTCCATAACGCATTTGTTTTTTTCTCAAGGTCAAATTTCACCTTTTTATAAAATTATGCTAAAAACAAAATTGTTTATTGAAAAAAGGATTGAAAAAACACCCTCAAAACAAAACGAGTTGATGCTGGAATAACAAAAAAAACATTGTGTCACACTTTTGACACATTGTAACAATGGAATTAAAGACAACATATCAGAACATTGAAAAATCGTAAAATTCTAAATTTTTTTATAGATGATGTTAAATATAAACAAAATCATGTTTGAAGGGATTATCATTTCGAACAATTTTATCCATGTTGTTAAACATAAAATATCTTGACTCTAAGCAACCCTAAAATTGTAATTATTTTCGACCATAACATTAAAGATAAAATTTTGTAGCGCATAAAAACCTTAATGACAAGTTGTAAATCTCAAGTTTTTAAATCTTCAGTTTTCAAAATACTTGAACCATGAAATTATGGAGAAATTATATGCCTTAAAGAATTTTAAAAAATGAACAAGTAAATGAAAATTTCATTATTCATATATTTGTTTGTTTATATATTAAAACATATTTTTTAATTTTTTTTTATTGTTTCTCTATATTTTAAATTATAATTGTTTTAGTTTTAAGAAAATAAAAATTAAAAATTAAAATCTTCTTCTATATGTTTGTTTATGTTTCAATTTTTTTTATTTTTTTTTAAATAATAATTTTTTTAATTTAAAAAAAATTAAAATTAAATTTTTTTTATATTTGTTTGTTTATTTTTTAAAACATATTTTTTAATTTGTTTTTATTGTTTTTTTATATTTTAAAATTTAATTGAATAGTTTTGTTTTGTTTTGTTTTGTTTTTTTTTTTTTTTTTTTTTTAACAATACATTTTTTTTATTATAATAGTTTTTGTTAAAAAAAAAATAAATTTTTTATATAATTTGTGTTTGAAAAAAAATAAAGAAAATAAAAAAATAAAAATTTGCCGCACATCGGGGGCCGGAGGCAGGCTCGGCAGCCCTTGATGGCACCACCTGGCTGGCCTCTTGGCGCCATCAAGGCCTGCCCAGTGCCATCAAGGGCTACCCAGCCTACCTCCAGCCCTCGGCTGAGGCAAGGGCGATTCTCGGAATCACCCACTGCCCAGTCGAGGGCCGGAGGCTAGCCGGGTGGCATCATCGAGGGCTTCCTAGTCTGCATCTGGCCCCCGACTGGGTGGAGGGTGATTCCGAGAATCGCCCTCCGCTCATCCGGGGGTGATTCTCAGAATCTCCATCCGCTCAGCTGGGGGCTGGAGGATGGCCGGGTGGCACCGTCGAGGGTTGCCCAGCCTGCCTCTGGCCCCCGGTTGGGCGGAGGGCGATTCCAAGAATTTCCCTCCGCCCAGCCAGGGGCCGGAGGCAGGTTGGGCAGCCCTTGACTGCGCCGACCAGCCTGCCTCCAGCGCCTGACTGGGCTGAGGGCGATTCCGAGAATCACCCTCGGCTGGGCGGGGAGCGATTCTGAGAATCGCCGCCAACTGGGTAGAGGGTGATTCCGAGAATCACCCTCCGCCCATCTGGGGGCGATTCTCAGAATCGTTGTCTACCCAACCAGGGGCTGGACGCAGCCTAGGCAGCCCTCGACGGTGCTATCCGGCCGGCCTCTGACCCCCAGCTGGGTGGAGGGTGATTCCAAGAATCACCCCCGGCTAGGCAGACGAAGATTCCGAGAATCACCCTCCGCCCACCTAGTCGGGGGCGATTCTTGAAATCACCCTCTGCCCAGCTGGGGGCTGGAGGCAGGCTGGGCGACGCTGTCGAGGGTTTCCCAGCCTGCCTCCAGCATGCGGCTGGGTGGAGGGCGATTCTCGGAATCACCCTCCACCCATCCGGGGGCTGGAGGCAGGCTGAGCAGCCCTCGATAATGCTGCCCAGCCGGCCTCCGGCTCCCGACCGGGTGGAGGGTGATTCTGAGAATCTCCCTTCACCTAGCCAGGGGCCGGAGGCCGGCCGGGCGGAGGGTGATTCTCAGAATCCCCCTCCACCCAGCCAGGGGCTGGAGGCCGGCTAGGTGGCACCATCGAGGGCTGCCCAACTTGCTTCTGGCCCCTAGTTGGGCGGAGCCAGGCTGGGCAGCCCTCGACGACGCCGCTCGGCCTTTCTCCGGCCCCCGGTTGGGCGGAGGGTGATTCCAAGAATCGCCCCTGGCTGGGCAGAGGGTGATTCTCGGAATCGCCCTCCACCTAGACGGGGGTGATTCTCGAAATTTCCCTTTGCCCAGCCGGGGGACGGAGGCAGGCCGGGTAGCGCCGTTGAGGGCTACCCAGCTTGCCTCTGACCCATGGCTGGGTGGAGGGCGATTCTCAGAATCGCCCTCCACCCAGCTGGGGGCCGGAGGCAGGCTAGGCAGCCCTCGACGTTGCCGCCCAGCCGGCCCCCGGCCGGGCGGAGGGTGATTCCGAGAATCTTCCTCCGCCCATCCGGGGGCTGGCGGCCGGCCGGGTGGCGCCATCGAGGGCTGCCTAGCTTGCCTCCGGTCCCTGGCTGGGCGCAGAGCAGAGAATCGCCCTCCGCCTAGTCAGGGGCCAGAGGCAGGCCGGGCAGCATCGTCGAGGCGCTGCCCGGCTTGCCTCCGGCCCCCAGATAGGTGGAGGGCGATTTCGAGAATCACCCCCGACTGGGTGGAGGGTGATTCCGAGAATCGCTCCTAGCTGGGTGGAGGGCATTTCCAAGAATCGCCCCCGGCTGGGCAAAGGTCGGCCAGGTGGCGTCGTTGAGGGCCGCTCAGCCTGCCTCTGGCCCTCAGCTAGGCAGAGGACGATTGAATCACCCCCGGTTGGGTGGAGGGTGATTCCGAGAATCGCTCCCGGCTGGGTAGAGGGCAATTCCAATAATCGCCCCTGGCTGGGTAGAGGCCGGCTGGGTGGCGTCGTCGAGGGTTGCTCAGCCTGCTTCCGGCCCCCGGCTGGGCGGAGGGCGATTCTGAGGGCTGGGCAGAGGGCGATTCTTAGAATCACCCTCTGCCCAGCCGGGGGCTAGAGGTAGTCTAGACGGCACCGTCAAATGAAGGAGATTGGGTTTTGGATCTATTCTCAGGTTCAGGTAAGTTTTATTATACAAATTTAAATTTAAATATTTTAGTTTTTAGTTTTTATGTCTTTATACTAATTTTCTTACTTATTTCTTTTGTGCTTGATGATTAGGTACACCACTAGCATGTTGCCTACCAAAAGGAAGAAATTGCATTGCCATTGAGAAAGACCTAATGCAATGCAAATTTATTCAACAAAGAATTAACGCTCTTGAATTCCTTCCAAATGCAAAGCAAGAAGTTGGTTTGAGGAAAGGGGATTTTAATGAATCACGTGTGGCAAAAAAAGAAAAGGAACCTCAACCACCATTATATAGAATGATTGGAAAGGGACACTTTGGAAGATTTGCAGACATGAAAGATTCATTAGAAGATGACAATGACCAAAATGAAGCAGAAAATGTTGCAGAAGAAGCCATCAATGATGTTCTAGATGATATTGAACATGTATTAGTTGATATTGTTGATCATCTTTAAGTTATGCTTGCAAACAAAGCTCATTTTTTAGATCTATTAATCAGTTTTACTTGTAATGTTTAGAATTTGATATTTTATAAGAAGAATCCTTATTTTTTGCAAAAAACATGTGATTACTATTTTTTTTGACATAAAATTCAATAAAAATGCTATTTTCTTAAGTTTTTTTGTTAAGAATTTCCCCAAAATTAGTTTATTAAACATGCTTTTTTCAACAAAAAGCCTCTAAAAGTGTATTTTTTGCATTCTATTTGTATTGAAAATTTGTATTTTTTTGTCATATCATTCAAAATATTGGTTTTTTAGCGACAATTATTTGATGTGCATTGAAAAATTAATTAGCAATACATAAACTTGTAGAAAATATAAACTTTATAATATTGACCTTTTTTCATTTTTAATCTATGTGAAAAGTGAAGATATCATTACAAATTTTTATTTAATTTAATTTTTTTTCTTTTTAAAACACAAGTACATAAATTCACTTAAAAATAAACATCTCACGGAAGAAGAAGACATTAGAAAATGTATAGCGTCAAAATCAATCCTCTAAAAAAACGTTGGTGATGATATGCCACCACTATTCAAAATCGACATAAAAAGCATCAGAGAAAAAAAGAAAAAAAAGAAAAAATTAAAGTTCCAAAAACATGCTAAAAAAAAAATGATTCTGAATCACCACTTTTCAAAATCGGGTGTTTTTCTTGCTATGTCAAAAAGTAGGTACTAGTGCAGTTACCTATTTCATCGGTAACAATGTTTTTTTTCTTTTCTTGATGTGTTAACAATATTTTTGTTACTTGATCTCTTGTCAGAAATTTCTTTGTCAATCTAAAATGCGTACCATATCATTCATTAATATACTTATATATAAATTCTCAAATTTTCAGGTAGAAAATAAATCTGAAGACACCGGTGCACCTTTCATGTGGTCCGCACCGCTGCCGGTGCGTGGGGATATTAACAATGCACCGCTAAACAGTATAATACATTGTACAGTGCGTTGGGTATTATAAACGCACCACAAAAAACAGTGACCTAATAGTGTGTGGGGTATTATAAACACACCGCAAAAACAATGTAATACACCATACGGTGCTTGCCTAGTTAAATGGAGCACCGGTGCCCTATTTCAAATTTGGCGCACGGATTTAGAAAAAATGTTTTAATTTTTTTTACTACAGTACTTGTGCGGTGCACTGTATAATACAGCGCACCGGTGCGGTAGCGTACGCAGGGTGCACCGATAAAGAAAAATCCATTTTTTCAAAAATTCACGCAATGGCCGAATGGATTGGGATTCGACTATGCAAGTCGTCTCGTGGGTTGGACGTCAATCTAAAATGAAAAACCCTGATTCTAAAATCACAAAAACAGGGAGAAGAAAGGGCAAAAACAAAAAAATGAAGGGTTTAGGGTAAAAATGGATAAAACTGCAGAAAAAAAGTAAAAAAAAAAAATCAAATTTACTCACGAGATGGTTTCAAATTCTATGATATAGGGTTTGAATCACCAGAGGTTTGGTTTCTGATTATCTGAATACTTCTGTTCGAACGTATTTCGTTGTTCCACAGTGCCCTCCTGCTCCCTTGCTCCAGGTCTGTCTCCTGCAAATATCTGGCTGAAAATTTTAGCAAAAATAGTTAAATAATGAAAAGTGTTTAGTATTTAAAGAATTATTTTATGAAATTAGAATTTCAAAAATAATTTTCCACCCATTTTTCAAATTACCGCTTTTTTTTTCACTTAAAGAAAATAGAGTTGCATTTTTTTTATTTAATGTGTTTATTCATTACCGGTGCAGAAGAGTTGTGACGCACCGGTGCGTGTTAGGATGATAAGCACACCGGACTGTATAAAGTTCTTTTATTTTTGTATGTAAGATCATAATAAAATAATGATAATTATAAAGTACATGAATTTATTTTCATTATTTTCTAAACTTTATTATGTTACAAAGATTTGTATTATTCTAGATTTGTTATTTTACAATTATTTGCAAATTTATAAATTTAAATATTTTAATAAAATCATTTCACATTAATAGAATTAACATTTTACAAATATTTTACATACAATTACAATTAAAAGTACAATTACAATTAGAATTAAAATTACAATTACAATTTTACATTAATTTCACATACATGAATTACGATTAGAATTAGAATTAGAATTTTAATTTTACATACAATTACAATTACAATTTTACATAGAATTACAATTACAATTTTACAAATATTTTACATACAATTACAAATACAATTACAATTTTAGAATTTTACATACAATTACATTTACAATTTTACATAGAATTACATTTACAATTACAATTACAATTTTACAAATATTTTACATACAATTCAATTAAAATTACAAATACAAATACAATTACAATTTTAGTCACATTTACAATTTTACATAGAATTACATTTACAATTACAATTACAATTTTATAATTTTACATATAATTAGAATTAGAATTACAATTTTACAATTTTTCATATATACAGTTACAATCATTTCAGAATAAATTAAATATTACAATTACAATTAAAATTTTACATTAATAAATATTTTACATACAATTACAGTTAAAATTACAATTAGTACAAATACAAATACAATTTTACAATTTTACATACAATTAAAATTAATTTTTTTATTTTTTTTTCGAAAGAAAAAATCGAACTATCTATTAAAGTCATATAGAGTTACATAGTATATGCATAATTCATTCAAAAAACTGCATTTCCTTCCTTTTCAGAGAGGAGATGGAGTTACTGCAAGTGAAAGACAGTTCACTGCTAGTGTCTAGTTGAGAATGAACTCAGTGTCCATGTTTCCCCCCCAGGTTCCTTTGCAAAGGAAGCACCCGAGATAGGAGGTAACAGACGGAATGAGCCGAGATAGAGCTCCTTTTTTGAGTGAAACTGGATGGTAGTCACCGGTCTAGTTTTTAGACAAAAAAGCACAAAAATATTGAGTTTTTTCTCCCTGCCTCCCGAGCCTCCTCATGGAGGAAAACAACCCGAAACAGAGACAGAAAGAAAGGTATGTCCAAGTATAGTGAAAGTGAGAGTTTGAAAAACATATGAAATAATTACAAAAGTATTAATCACTTCAGTTGAATACAGGTTGTTCGAGATTTCGAACCAACCCATCTTCCACTTCGACAGCTACCCAGAGCCCCATATCATGTTGAACACCCTCTTTAGAAAGAAGGTCTGCTTCATGGTTCTGCTCCTTGTAAATATGGCAAACAGATATCTCATTAAAAAGAAATTTCAATTTGGATACCTCATTAAGCAATGGATGAAAGATGTAATTTAAGCATCGTTGAGTCCCATTGAACCACTTGACAATGTTTAGAGAATCTCCAAAGATCTGAACCTCTCTACATCTTAAGAGAGTGAGCCAGCATAGAAGAAGATGTAGAGCTTTTAACTCTGCAAAATTGTTTGTCCCCTGCCCTAGGCCAATAGAAGCTTTGAGGGATTTTCTTGAGGGGAAGTGAATGAATAGACCCGCTTCGCATCTATCCTGTGGGTCCGAGGCACCGTCAAAATAGGCCCAAGGGATAGTTCCTTTGATTATTTCTGGTTGGATGACTCTATGAGGGGGATCCTATTGGGGGTTTGGAATGAATTCGTATATAGCAACTCCTTCCGCTGCTAGTTTTTTTATAGGAACTAGGGAATTCTTGAAGATTGCATGATTCCTTGCAATCCAAGATCCCTAAGCTATCAACAGGGGTATGTTCTTGACTTTTTCATTTGGTGCCTCTTGCCACCACTTCTGCCACGCTTCCCGAATCTCATTCCCTTCCCACTTTTGAGGAATTTTTAGACTCCTCAGAGTTTCATTCCAAAGGTTGATAGAGTAAGGACAAGTGAGAAAAAGATGATGAGCCGTTTCCAAACTGTTCTTGCATAGAATACACCATCCCAGACCAATCTTACCCCTTTTTTGAAGAAAGTCCCAAGTAGGGAATTTTTTCTGAAGAATACACCAGAAAAAAAGTATGGCTTTTGCCAGCCCTTTCAGTTCCCATAGTGGTTTGTGCCACTAGACCTGGGCTCCCCAACCTTTTTGGGACATGAGCCAGCTGTATCCAAATTTCAGAGAGTATGTCCCCAATGGGGAGTGAACCCACCTAAGTTCATCCCTCCTCTCTTCTAGCCTGATATTTGAGTTTTGAATATCCCTCAAGAAGATCTCCCATTCCTCCATCCACCTTTCTTTAAGCTGTAGGTCAATCCCAGTTGCCCATCCCTGTCTCCACAGAGTTTTTCTATCATGGTTTGCAATATGATTCAAGCTGGTGAAGCCTCTAGCGTTCAACATCTCAATAAGATCACTAGAAAGTGAAAAATTCCATGTGCAGCGCACCGAAGGGTCCCTACCTAGCCTTACCCTGGTTCCATCGCTGAACTGCCAAGCTAAGCCTTACTCAATAAGATTCACCGAATCAAGTGTGGCTTTCCAAACAATTGACACGTTTTTTCCTGGTTTTTGGGGTAGTCTCAGCCAGTCCATAATTGACAAGGGGTCAATGTATTTTATTTTTATAATAGAAGTCCAGAGGTTATCCAGAGTTATAAGGCGCCAAGCAAGCTTTGCAGCCAATGAATTTGAGAAGGACAATAGTTCTTTTATGCCCCAGCCTTCCCAAACTTTCAGTCTGACAATTTTCTCCCAGGCCACCCAGGGAGTAACGTGGTCCTGTTTTGAGCCTTCCTAAAGGAATATGCTGCACACCTTATTAATGGAGTTGATAATGCTCTTAGGAACTCGTGAGAGGCCAACCCAGTATACTGGGATAGCCATCGCAACCAATTTTATCAAAACGAGCCTTCCAACTCTTGAAAGCCATTTGAAATTCCAGTGCTTCATTCTTGCCTCAATTTTTGTTAGGAGCCACTTCCAATCCCGGATTCGATATGTTTCTGGCTTTAGGAAGAACCCCAGATATTTAAAAGAGTCCTCTAGGGTTTTAGCTTCGAACTAGAGAATTCCTTCAATTCTATTCACTTCAGGCCTTGAGAGGCCAGCTATTGTCATAGAGGATTTCTGGTTATTGATACTGAGGCTCGTGGATTTCAGGAAGAGGGCCAGTAGATCCTTTAAGTGTCTGCAGTCATCTGGGCTACCATCACTGAACAGTAGTATGTCATCAACAAATAACAAGTGAGTGATGAACAAGTTCGCAACTACTTCTATTCCCTTTAGTTCCCCTCTTATTTTTGCTTCGAGAATCATCAGGCTCAGGCCTTCGGCTGCCAATAAGAATAATAAAGGGGATAGTGGACATCCTTGACGGAGGCCTCTCTGAGGATTGAAGAAATCTGTTGCTGTGCCATTTATCAAGACAACAATACTAGAAGAAGAGATACAGCTCGTAACCCAATTGATAAAGTCAATCCTGAAACCAAGATGAGTCATTAGCAACCTTAAATACATCCAACTGATTTTATCAAAGGCTTTGGACAAATCAATTTTTACAATAGTTCCTTTTTTTTCATTCTTTTAAGGCTATGGAGGGTTTCCTGAGCAACCCCAACTGCCTCATGGATTTTTCTTCCGTCTAGGAAGCCAAATTGTTTCGACGAGATGCTTTTTGAGAGGAAAGGTTTCAGACAGGAGGCTATCACTTTAGAAATGATCTTATACAAGCAGGAGCAGAGGGGGATAGGGCGAAAGTCATCAAAAGTTAGGGGTGGTCTTTTTTAGGGATAAGGGCCAGGAAGGTAGCATTGAAAGGTTGATAGATTGTCCCCAGTCTACGAGACTCTTCTACCACTTTGACCAGGTCGTCCCCCAGGATTTCAAAGAAATGCTGAAAGAATTCGACAGTCCAACCATGTGGCCCTAGGATTTTGTCCTTTTGCATTGAGTTTATAATATCTTCAACTTCCTTATTTGATACCAGATCCATGATGCTATTGTTCGCTTCTTCATTAATGAAGCTGGGGAAAAACTGGGCCACCCTTATTACTTCCGCAATTGAGATTTCTGTAGGGGCTCTGAAGAGATTTTTAAAATGGCTTAATCCTAGACTCGAGAGATATTCAAATGAACAGGCCCATTCTCCATTCTCTTTTTTGAGTGCCCATATAGTATTAGAAATTTTCCTTCCCTAAGCATAATTCTAAAAGAATTTTGTGTTTTCATCGCCTACTTGTAGCCAAATTTCCCCGCTCTTAAGGCGCCATCTCTTTTCCTTTTCCAGTAAGATTTTTTTCTTTTTAGTTTCTAGCTCCCTAATCCAATTTCTAAGCTCTAAAGATGAGTAAATGGCTCCTTATGGTGTTTCAAGGAAGTCGAGCTCTTCATTGACCTTCTTCAACTCCGCTTCCTCTTTTAATGATTTTTGGTTTTCCCACTCTCGAGTTGCTTGCTTCATGATTTTTAGATTCTCCATAAACAACTTGCCCTTATTCCCAGAATCCTTGGGCAAAATTTTCCTCCAGGTGTCATGGAACAGTTTTATATAAGACTCATCTTTTAGCCAAGAGGAGTTGAATTTAAAGGGAGAGCCTGGATTTTTCAGTTGTCTTTTTATTTGAGGAAGATTGGGAGATGGTCAGAGAGGCCCCATCCCCAACCCAGTGTCTGAACACAGAGGTCTGAGCCACCAGATCTTCTCCAAGAAGGAATCTGTCCAACGTTTTCCCGACCCAGTCTTCACCCACCCTGCAGTTCCTCCAGGTGGGTCTGGGCTTAGTTAAAGTGGCATCCACTAGCTGAGAATTGGCCAATTTGTTAAGAAAGAAATCGGTGAGTTGGTCAGCCCTTGCAGAGGGACCCCAAGATTCTGACATTCCTAATGAAAAATTTAGATCCCCACCCAGGATCATGTTAGGATTCTTCAGGAAGGTTTTAGCAAAAAGGAAATCCCAAAACGGCACTCACTCCACACAAGGCCCATATACGTTAAGCAACAAAAGAGGGGTACATAGCTCCTATGAGTATACCTCCAACGCCAATGAATTCGCTGAACCCCAAGAAGACAATCCCTTCAATTTTGCAGGATTGTAGCCCGAAGCAATTCCCCTCGATCTTCCTTGAGAATCCAAAGAATGGAATACCCAACCAGGGAAAAATCTGGTGAGAGTGTCTAATACCTCTTCTCCCTGGCCCAAAGTTTCTTGAAGGAATAAGACATTCAGATTGTGTAACTTCATCAGTTCCTTTAAGGCTAGTTTTTTGGGCAGACTAGCTAGGCCTCTAAAATTATAGGAGAGTATTATCATTGGTAACCCAGAGGGGGTGGATGCGCTGCTCTAAGCACCCCAGAGAGGGATCTTTGATTTCCATCTGCTATATCAAGTTTAGCCTTTACTTGTGCCTTAGAAAGGTTGGATTTTCTGCCTCTCAACTTTCTAGGCCCAACCTACGAAGGGTTTGTTTCTAGTCCTCCAATGGCTTTACTAATCCAAGGTTTTTTCACGAGGGATATCAAATTTTAAGGAGGCAAAACAGGAGAGCTCAACAGGGGATAATTTGGTTCAGGAACACTACTACACGGAGGGGGAATGGAAGGGGATGGGAGAGAAGTGATAATACTATCGAGAGACTAAAAAATTTCATGCATTTTAATATATTCCATGTCATTTTGCCTGGAGGGATCAGCCTGAGAAAGATCAATAAAAGAAGTACACTTGAAAGAAACAGAAGGAGGATGAGAGTCAGTAGGCATACCCTCCAGAGGTGCGGCTTCAGCCTCGTCATCTCTTGGAGGTATCAAGACTTGCGGCAGCTGCTCAACCTGATCAGAGGCCTGCTGACTTTGGAGAGACTCTTCGTTCCCAGGAGGCATCGAATCCTCCATTGTGGTATCCAGGTTTCTGTTTCTTCCATCAAATCCTCCTCGGGGTCCTCATTTTCATCAGTTTCCATGGATGGATGTGCCTCCCTATTCACCTTTTTCTGCTTTCTTCTGCGATGATGGCCAAGAGGGCAGTCTTTTGCGAGGTGTCCATATTTATGACACCTGTGGCACCGGAAGGGAAAATGTTCATAATCCAGAAGCTGAATATACTTATAGTATATGTATTTTAAACACATTTCATCAGTGAGTCCTTCCCTGGGGTTTAATCTTACCAAGATCCTGGCTACACTCAGGTCCTTTGTTAGCTTGAAAGAGGAGTCAACTCCTAGAAACTGACCTAAGGTGTTCCTGATGGATCTAAATGCAGAGTCCATCCAGAAAGGGAGTGGAAGTCCTGGAAGCTTTACCCACACAGGGGACTCCTCCATCTTTTCCCGTTGTGCATTAAATAGAGGAGTCCATCTCCGAAGTAGGACTGGCCTCTTTCCGAAACACCAATTTCTTGCCAAGACCCAATCTAGGTGTTCTTTTTTCTTGAATTTTAGACTGAACCATCCCTTTGCCAAAGCTTGAATTTCCACTGGCTTTCGAGGGGCTTCTTTCCATTCTGTGTTATTCCATTCAGAGATGAAGTTTGCAGAGTATTTTCTTCCCCTGACTCTTCCCACAAGGATTGTTTCGGTAGCTTCCATGACTTCGTCGATTATGATGTCTACTCCGAGCACATAGCACGGCTGTTCCTCCTTCTTCTTAATAGCTTTGTTCTTCTTTCGCTTGGATCCAGGAGATCCACTTTCTCCTCCTTCTGCACCTTCCACTGGGCTTTCTCTAACATTTGTAGTGAGTGCTACAGGTGACACAGGTCACCTTTCACCTTAAAGGATTGGAGGGTCCCTTTCCAAGGCTCTGGTGCCCTGATCTTGTGAGGCTTCTAGGGTGAATCTCACTTTCTTGTTGGAGGAGACACTAACCACCCCTTGAAGCAACATCCCTTCTAACGGCCTCTTCTGGTTTCCGCTATACTGCCACTGGGCCCTCGAGGGACCCCTACCGCCTTCAGCTAGAAAAGGGTCTGTACTAGCTCCCTCACTCCCTTGTGAAAGGAGTAATTTCTCCAGAAAAGAGAAATATTGTCCCTAAGATTTGTTTCTTACCACAATAGGTTGTGCCTTAAATCCACCTCTCCCCTGATCTAACCCTACAGATCTTTCCACCCCCAACTATTTTAAACCCACAGATCTCGAAAGTCCTAAATTTTCCACAATATCTTCTAACCCTCCCGTGAAAATTGAAAGAGAGGGAATACCTAGAGCTGTAGAGAAAGGCCGAGCTTGGAGGCCAGCGGCAGAAATCCCGCCTCCACCGTAAGTCCTTGGATCAGTCGTTGAAGTTCCCCCTCTGGTTCCTTCTGACTTCCAAACACAATTGAACGTGATTTGCAGGCTTTCCTCTAACAACGCGGCTCCATTCGTGAGACCTCTTTGTCCTCCAGAGTCTAATCGTTTCGGCTCATCTTCTGCTATGATAGGGAAAAACAGATCCAGGTTCTTCTCTGAAACCTCATGCCCCCAGCAGGTAAGCAAGTCCTCCAGCGCTAGCTCAACATCCACGTGATCGTTGTTGAAACCCATAGCTAAGATAACTTCCCAACCTTAACCCTAAACCGCAATAGCGTAGAGACTGCACGTGCACAGAAACCCTATTCTCAGAACGGCATCGAGGAGAAAAATTAGGTTTTTGGAAAGGTAAATCCATTACTAATCTTGTTTACCCTCGATCGTTTCTGATGATGCCTATACCTCTCGTGTCCACCACCTGCATCGCCAGCTGTGCTCTGGAACCTGACAAAGATCGCCTGGTGTCAATCTTTGGGTCTTCGCACGTGCCTTCACAGATCCCTGTGTACGACCTACAAACCCTACAAGAAACCGCCATACTTAAGATTTTTTTTGGTCATGTTAATCATTTGAATCACTATTTTTAATTAAAATTTAAATTACAATTACAATCACGACATAATATTTAATAAATATCATGGTCATTTAATATTAAATTAATTAATAAACATCATCACGATCATGATAACCATTGTACAAACATCATATTCGACTAATACACACATTCAAACATCAAATTAACATTATATATTAACATCATCACAACACAAACATCAAATATACATCTCAATATGTCAAATAACTCATGTTATCACATATACACATCTATCTACAAGACAAACATTAAATGAACATATCTAACATGACCTAACAATATGTGCCACATCATGATGATCACCAACATGAAAATTAAGTACAACTGCAACATGAACATAAAATACATGGACCATATATATATAACTGAATAATGTTAAAAATATACAATTTTAATATAAATGTCATGGATCAGGTGCTGGTGGTAGTATAAAAACATCAATAGCAGTAAAAGTGGATGCCTGCTCAGTAAAGCTGGGTGCAGCCTCGACAGTCGATGGTCGAGCCTGCTCATGATCATGATCACTAGTACTGATGGATGCATCCGCTGGTGGTAGTACAACATCAATATGAGTAGTAGTAGTGGAGGCATGCTCAGTCGATGGTCCAGCCTGCTCATGATCATGACTAGTACTAATGGATGCTGTAAGTTGCTGACTAAACATGGTCGATGGTCTAGCCTCATCTCCATGATGACTGTCAAATGCTGCCAGTGGAGCCTCATGCTCATCAGGCGCACCACAAGGTGAGTGATCATGAGATGCATGTGAGTCGCTGCTCGTGGATTGTCCATCACATGTCACGGCTCTGCTACGCCTGTAGCTACGAACAGTCCTCCTCAGTCGCGTAACAACTATCGTAGCTCCTACGATATGCCACATCATGTCGTACATGTCATGCTGCATGCCTCTCCACATCCGTAATAGCCTATCATCGGCATGTATGTCTCTGTAATGAGCGGGGCTGATGCCCTCATCAACAATCAATGCACAGAGTTGGTTGGCCAACTCCATCCTATATCTAGTATCAGGTCGACCACGCCTAGCAAAAGGCAGCACCGGTGCACCATGAGCAGGAGCATGTCTCTTTGCTGCACTGGCCTCATCCTCATCATGATCATCCTCCGCATTAGCCATGTCTTGATCGTCATCATCAGGATCCACACCTAGATCATGTGGTGGACTCGACATCTCCTTACCATCAAAAGAGCCAATGTCTGCAAAATATATACAAGTACACAGAAATAATTAGACAATTTCATTACACAATTTAATAAAAACAAGTTAAAGAACGATATGTCAGAATAAATATAAATAAAACAGTAATATTACCTCTATCATCTGTCGGCTCATCAACTGTGAAGAGGACGTTGGGACACCCTTGCCAAATCTAATCCAACATAAGGACATGGGGCCATAATGAAGGGATGCAGCCCATCAACACTAGCTAGTAAGTCCAGTGAATCATGTGATATCCTGGTTGGAAACAAAGTGTCTCCCCTCTTGGGCATCATCTTCCCCCACATGTGCATCCGGGCCTCAAACATCGGCCTACGAGGTTGTCAAACAAAACTAGGTCTCATCTCTGGAAACCTCTCAAAAAATAAACAAAATAGCTCTGAAGCAAAAGGGAAGTTGACCCTCCCTTGTGCATGAGCACGACATCTATCTAAGGCCGTACAAAACTGCCGAAAAAAAATGGCAGACCACCTGACAGGTCATGGCTACTGTACTAAATAATAAAAATAATATAAAAGCGAGCAACTAATGTGTTCTCGTCACTAGTGTTGTGCGAAATGGTCGAAATGATAAGGGAGAGGCACTACACGTCCTATCTACCAAAAGCATCTATACGTAACTAACCTCCAGGTACCTGAAACTCTAAAGGAGACAGTACATGTGCTCCAATGTATCTCTGGGAGTAAACTAACTAACTCCCTGCTACACAACCAGCTGGCACGTCTGGGAATGAGGGAAAATCCACCCCTCTCCTCGATAGTCCTGTAATAAAATAAATATCCTCCTTAGTGGGTGTGTATCACTGGTCAGGACCAACCTGGAAATCCTGTTGGTGGGCATTCCACCCATGGATAAGATATCTCAAGAAAACACTATGGGCCTTTAGGGAAGTAGCTTCCTCATATAATTTGAGGAGGCCTACTTGCCTAAGGATCCCCTGGGTATCTGCAGTAATGGGGCGAGGGTATGCATCTCTCTCCCGCTCTCGGGTCTGCCATTGGTGAATCATGTCATACTGTTCAGCCTATTGTTGCTGTTGTTCCTCCTCTTCTCTCTGAATCATTTCCATATTAAATATTTTTTTTTAATTAAAATAGACATGTATTTAGGAATATACATATATATTTTTTTTTGAAAAAAAAACAAACAAGCAAGTTGGTGCTCCATAAAAACTGTCACGCACCGGTGGTGGTGCGTCTTAAGAATGTAGTGCACTGGTGCCCTTAATGAAATACAACACACCGGCCTCGGTGAAACTATCTATTTTTCAAGCACCGTTAAGTTTATCAAAGTTCAGAATAGCGGTGCGTTGACTGAAATATACACCCTGACGCGTATAGTCGTGGCAGCACATCGCCTTCATGAAAATTACATATTCTACGATGCGGTCTTTTACCCGGTCACACCGTTGACCCTCTCGGAATCCAGAATGCAATGCGCTGACATACATCGAGGTAGATAATTCCGTCAACGCATTGCACTGTGATTCCCGTGGTCAACGGTGCGCCTGGATAAATGAGTGCATCGCCTTTTATTTTATTTTTTTAGTTAAAAATTATTCGAGGCGCCTTTCGGTACCGCCCTGGAAACGGTGCGGATACCATTACCACCGGAGGCGGTGCGGCCTGTAAATTTTACAGGCAACACCACTATCCGCTGCAAGCCGAATAGCTCCAGCACACCGCGCGACAATTTTTTTTTTTTAAATGGTTATTTTAAAGGTTATTTCAATTTCTAATCCGCTAAAAGGCTTAATTATGGAAAAACTAGAAAAATACCTGTACATTTCGCCGTCGAGGAGGCATATTGGTTGTAAACTTTGCAAAAGAAAATTTTCCCACCATTTTTCAAAATGCAAGTTGGAGATTGGTGGCCAATGCAGAGCAGCAGTGCGTGTAATGGGTGAAATGAGAGCACCGATGTTAGGGCAGCTCAGATAAGGGGAAATGGCACCGGTGCTTGAGAGCTATGGAGCACCAAGGAAAGTGAAAAATGAGGTTTTTTGGCCATAGTTTTTTATTTTATTTAACCCTGTTCCGGTGCGCGGGGTTTTATAGGTGCACCGGTACGCTTACCTACAACTGCACTGGGCTGTGTCAATTTGGCACGTTGTTTATAATGCACCGGGGCGGTTCCCTAACACCGCACCGGGACGTTTCAGTTTTGGCACGAAATTTTGATGATGCACCGGGGTGGAATATCCATAAAGCACTGATGCAGAATATTCATAAAGCATCGGTTGTTGGCTTTATTTTTTTTTTATGTAACGCTATTCTAGTGTGTGCGGTTAATAGGCGCACCGGCGCATTTCTATTTTGGCGCAGTGTTTTATGATGCACCAGCGCGGAAGAGTGGTGAAGCACCCGTGCTTTACAGTAATAGGATGCCCCGGAGGTGTGTGTACATTGCGCACGTTGTGCGGTGTGCCAATGTCTCGTGCGCACCGATGCGTTCTATGGTAGGGCGCGCACCGGTAATTGAGAGCTCGGGAGCACTGGAAAACTAAAAAATCTGGGTTTTTTTGCCGTAAATATTTTTTTAATTTAACCCTTTACCGGTGCGTGTGGTTTATAGGTGCATCGGTTCTATTTCATACAAACGCACCGGTCAGTTTGTGTTTTGGCGTGATTTATTATGATGCACCAGTGTGGTTTCTTTCTATTGCACCGGGTGGTTTCGGTTTTTGGTGCGGTGTTTTATAATGCACCAGCGTAGAAGAGTTATGATTCACCGGTGCTATAAATTAATAAGACACACCAGGCGAGTGTGTACGGAATGCACAGTGTCTGGTATGCCAATGTTTTGGTCCGCACCAATGCTTTCTCGGTTCCAGAGCACCGGGGCGACGTGTAATGATAAGCGCACTGAGAAGAAAACATCCGCAAAACCCTCTGCCCGCCAACCTCCTCTAGTAACCTCCGCTAGAAACGGATGTATGGGGTATTTTCCTCTGGGGTTCCTCAAAAACATCCACTAGAGGGTATTTTCCTTATAGTGAATGCGGAAAAAGAGAATAGGTAAAAACAAAATGGAACCCTCCATTGTTCTCTCTCTCTTTATTCGCACTCAAATACTATGCTCTAATATGGAACAAAATGCAAGAAAATGGAATGGAACCCCTTCTCTTCCTAGTGGAAGATTATAACACAACTTGATTGTAACGTGCCCCTATTTTACCTTCGCTTTTTGTAATATTAATTATGACTATTAAACTAACGTGGAAGACCACCATTGGTTTAACCTCAGATTAAACATTAATTAAAAATAACTATAGACGAGAGAACCTTACAAATCCTTTTTTTGGTGGAAACTACTTGCTTGCTCACTAGTTTTGAAAATCCATGACGTGAACCAACCAAATTTGATGTCAATGTGACTTGCAAACCTGAGAAACCATTAACTTATATATTTCATTATGATGTGATTGGGATGAACCGAAGTTGTAAAAGTTTTTTTTAGAGTCATTATGAGATGGGACTAGGGTGGTGTAAGAAGAGGACGATGCACATTCACATTCTCCCCTCGCAGACCAAAGAGACAACACTTCATAAGACAATGTCAAAGATCCAAACTATTATTTTCTTGTATTCTATCATGATGATTACTTAATTTTCCTTTGCATATGATGTTGTCACCTATGTTTGTTTCCTTTGAATGCAAGTTATCAAAGAGTATTTTCAGATAGGGAGACTCAATTGGCAAATCTACTTTAGTATTTGATTTTTTGAGTAAATCATCAAACCTGTTGTAACCCAAGATTTACCTTGTCAAAAAAAAATTAAAAGTTATGCAAGACTTTCCTTGTTTTTTTATATCTAAAATGTATCGATCTCATTTTTAAGTTTCTATTTAAGCCTAGATTCTTATCTTTATCTAATTACCCAAAATGTTCAATAATGAGTCTCTCCCGAAATCTTGCACAATCATAACAATTTTTGTGTCATAAAATACTTCCAAATTTAAAATATTCATAACTATAATATCAATATCAAGTCGAATACAAAACCATTTCCAACTATTGAAAGTATAAATCCAAAGGATCGTTTCCATGATCTCTAAACCAAAATAATTCTTATTTATTATGGTCATTTTGAAGGTTAGGAAACCATTTTTGTTGGTGGCTTTACAAGCTTCAAAATCAAGGCAGTAATGCCAAGGTATTTGTTCAAATTTATGGAAAAATGTTTAGGCTCTCTCACACCAAAACTATATATGTTTTGTAAACCACACACATCAATGGAAACTTCATTGAAACATATTTTTTTTTCTCCAAAAAGTTACAAGATTCTCTTTTATGGATTTACAAATGTCAACATTGATGTCTTAATGTATACAGTAAAGTATAGTGGGTAGTTAAAAGTCACATGTAGTAATTGAAACACAGGAATATGAGATTTCATAGATCCAACCTTGTGAGGAGTAAGAAAATGGTTCTCTATCCTTACTTCTTCTCGCTGCTAAATAAGGCCGTAAAAATCTTCAACACAGGCATGTTATCATATAAATTAAAGAATCTAACAATGGGACTCACCACACACGCCTAAGCAATACACAATATCAGTGGAATTATATCACAGAAGTTGAGAGATGATTTAGTCCCACAAATATAGTAACGGAGGGAATTGAAATTCCTATTTGTTGTACAAATGTCCTGGTGAGATTGTTAGCTTTCCAAAATTGATCAAGAAAAATTCATAATATAGTTTTGATAACATTTTTATTCGCCTCAGTGATATATTATAGATTTTAGACTTATATTGTTAATGAAAATGTCTTTCGTATTAATCACTTCATTAATATTTGGTATATGTTTCAAATCATTTAATGTGATTCATCGTCGAAAATGGTGAAAATATCAATTTACCCGTCAGTTTAAATAATGCATATGGGTCAAAAATTAGCCATTCGGAATAGCCATTAAGAATTAGTTACTAGAATAAAATTAATATTATTTAGGTTTTAAAATAGATTAAATTGAAAAGAAAAATAAAATAAAATGTTAAGAGTTAGTTGTTAGAAATTAGTTATTAATTAATTAATTTATTATTGTTTTTTTTAAATTAAATTAGATTAGACTAAATTAAATTGAATAAAATTAACATTTAATCATAAAATACGATAGATGAGAGATAGATTAGTATGTTGAGTTGAGTTTAAATAGATGTGGAAATGGCTAAACTAGTAGTTAGGATAATTATTTAGATAATCACATGCAAATGAACATTTTCGACGCATTTCAAACCAACCAGTGTGGTTCATCATCACGACTAGGTGAGAGATTATATGAAGACGTTGAGTTTAAATAGATGCAATTATTAGTTTGACTTTGAAAATTAAAACCCATTAATAAGGACTAGTTTTTATTTAATTAATTAACTAATTAATAATATAATATATATATATATATATATATGATGATGATGATGATGGTTAATGTCCATTGAGACTGTTGTCGATAGATGTTGTCGCTCCTAGAGACAGCCTAGAGTTGTTATAGACCAGTGCCTAGGACATCTTAGCATAGCAAGGAGTGTATAATGTAAGGTGTGAAGTTGTCAGCTTCAGCTCACTTGCTATCTTATATAAAAAGGAAATGTTGATTCAAATGGAACCAAGACCCTCAGAAAGCATTACAGTGAAAGTCATATTGCAAGGACAAGATGCAAAGCTCCAATACAAAAGCATCAGACAGTTAACAGACAATTTACTGTAAAGAGGGCCGATTCAAGTAATATGCCACAGAAGTCAAATATCAGAAGGTGCATGCGGTGAAATAAATATTAAGAAGATACTAGCTAACTTTGGACTGATACCCAGATACACAACAGAACCATATATGGGCTTATCAATCTAAGAATCCATACATGACAATGGCGTTTTAAAAGCACCCTTCCAAAGAAACTAATATAGCAAAAATATGGATGAAATGAATATGGAATGGGATATCATCCATGAGCCATATTTAAAGTGCTTGACTGATCCAAGCATGGGCATCAACTAGGATGAATCCATACCAAAAATCATTGAGCCACTCGCATTCCAAAACATGATACAAGAGAGATGGATGCAATGAGATATTGTATAAAACACATAAGAGAAGGTTACGTACTGTGAAATACCAAAGATCAGAATCCTCTAAAACAGATTGAACTCATCCTCACTGAGACCCTATGGGCTCTGAGCCTTCATACAAGAACTTTTACAAAGTGTATACAATAAGCCTTTCACTGCACCATTTTTTGATAAAAATCTAGAACCCTTACAGTATCTTTCTTCTCTGTTTTTATAGAAGAATAAGTGGGTGAGAGCATTTAATTTACTTAATTTAAACAAAATGGTGGAAACATTTGCGCCCATACTATTGAATGACTAGGTAATATTGCCTGTACTTGACAACCTGCTTGCAAAATAAATGCACTACGTAGAAAATCTCTTCAGGAGCACAGTATAAAGATAAATCCGCATGAACATTCTGTACTTTCCTGAAGAAAATCCGGCTGAAATACAACCTGGAGGATATGATTTTTAGAGCATTGTACCCTCTGCGTGATCCGAGATATCTCTGATCCGGTACTTTTGCCATTAAACATTGTATATGAGCTCAAAATCTTCAATGTGGTTGTTGAAGTCTTTAATTTCACGCTGATACTCTTTGCCGCAACATTCATATTTCCATACGTCAAATCTGCATTTTAAATTACTCTTGGAGGGTTTGAAAGATTTTTGAATCCTGCTTATGCAATGGGTGTCTTGTCATGGTGGCTTTCGGGACTTTTCTACACAATTACAGCTTCTATAGAACAGTCTTTTGATGCGCTCTGCTACTGCAATCAAGACTGTAATTTATCATATCTTTCCATTGCGAACAACCCTGCAAAATACACAAACTTATTAGAGGAACCGGGCATAGGAATGATGGATGTGGCGGGGTCAAATGGAAATGATGCTACAGACATGGCGGAACAGTGGAATGATGCAGGTTGGCGGAGGAATGCAGCGGAACAATGGAGGATGGATTGGCTTAGGATTTTAACGTAAAACATTACAATATAACATATGAACAGAATGTATGCATGGTGGAGAAAAATGCGATGAATACGTGGAGTAGGTGACGTGGAGGCGTACTTGGTCAATCAACGCAACGTGTAAATGATTCTGGACCATACGATTCACAAATGAAATCAACGGTCGAAACTTAACCGGAGGGCGATGGAATGGCGGGCCCGGAGTACTGTGCACTGGTATTAAAATTCACGCAGCTCGGAAGAGTGGTAGCCGTTGGATGGAGCGCTCAGGATCGGACGGTTTAAGTCAATTTCGCTACACGTTCTGGGTCGAGCGTTAACGCGCGGGAGAGGGCGGTATTGAGGCCGTACCAGGGACACTTGGCAGGCAATGTATGGAATCGCTGGGTTTTGAGGAATACCGCTTGCTCAGCAAAGGCGGTGCGGGGAAAACGGGCCGGTTTTTTAGCAGTGGTTTTTAGGGCACGGGGGCCACAAGGCGGGAGAACTGTGGTTCATTGATCTACAATCTGATCAAACGACTCAGAGCACGCCTGGTGGCCACAGAAGGTAAGTGATTTTTGGTCTGGCACATGGTCTCGGGCCAAAGTCGTGTGGAAGAAATAGGTGTCGGGGTTAGGGCCGAAAGGTGCTAAGCCTAATATATTTTCAAATATGGATTTTCAGCCCTTTAAAATGTAATTTTGAAGCTAGGAGAGGGTAACGATAGACTGCTAATGAACTTTGTAAGACGGGGTGAGGGAACTAGGTGATTTAAACCAGATGGTCCATGGAAATTTTAATAAGGAGATGATCATGATAAACATTGGCTCCACCTGGGGATGGCGTGTTCATCCTTGGACATGTCGATAACTCGCAGACCTTTTGATCATCGTGCATGAGGACTCTGCTCTTCAACCCTTTCACGTTTTCCTTCAAAACTTATCTCAGCATCCGTATTATTGCAACAAAAGCAAAAAGGAAATTAATATACAATATAATACACCAGGCTGCCTTTTTCCTGAATCATAATTGGAAGTAGGGCTTGAGAAATTGGCCGTTTACAGGGGCATCCAACAAGTCACCCTGTAAATTCTCCAATATGAAAGTATTATTACCTCCCTATTCCACAATTTTGAAGGGGCCGAACCAGAGTGGGTCGAACTTGCCATGTTTTCCTTTTTCAGCCCTTTGGACATCCCATCTGAGCACCAGATCTCCAATCTACAATTTCCTGTCTTTTGCATGTTGATCAAACATGTGTTTCATATTCTCTTGATAGTCTATTAATCTTTGATTTACTTGCCCCCGTGTTTCCTCTAACTCTACCAGTTGATTGATTCTCCTGACCATATCATCAGGTTCTTCCTGGCTTTCTTGCACAAAACGTGCCACTGGTAAGGCCAGCTGCACAGGAAATATTGCTGCTCGTCCATATACCAACTCATATGGAGGTTTCCCAGTTGCTCTCTTGCTGGTGATTCTATTAGCCCATAGAGCAAACTTCAATTGGGAATCCCAATTCTTCTGATTTTCATTTATAGTTTTCTTCAGGGCCCTCACTAGAGTTTTATTTGAAGACTCTGCCAAGCCATTTCCCTATGGATAGTAAGCTGTGAAGTGATTCAATGTAATATTATATTGCTGGCAAAAATTTACAAATTTTGCAAACTTTAAGGCCTGTGCATTATCAGTCACTATTTTAGCAGGACAGCCAAACCTAGATATGATATTCTCCTACATGAATTTGATTATCACAGTATCTGTAGCATTCCTTGCAGGTATGGCTTCCACCCATTTTGTAAAATAATCTGTGGCTGTTAATATCCATTTATGTTTCCCACTTGAGGGCGAGTGAATTTAACCTATAAAATCTATTCCCCACTGTTGGAATGGTTCATCTACATGAACTGGAATCAAGGACAGAGCTGGTAATTTTTGCCTTCCAGCAAATTTTTGACACTTATCACATGCTCTAACCCAAGCAAAAACATCTACAAATAATTTAGGCCAGTAGAAACCAGCTTTCAGTATTTTATGAGCTGTGGCTCTCCAGCTGTAATTTCCTCCACAGATTCCTTCATGAAATTCCATCATTATACTTTCTACTTCATCCTTTGCGAGGCACAATAATAGGATGCCTGACGGATCTCTCCAATATAGCTGCCCATTAACCACTGTATACTTTTGTGATTTTAATCTTAATGCCCTGTATTTCGCTTTATCACAGCTGGGGGGACAGTTGAGTGTTAAGATGTATTCTACTATCTCCTTATACCAAAGACTGGTGAGATACTTTATATGAGCAAACTGAGAAGCGCCCTTCACCCCTTGCTGCTCCCCTTCTTTTTCGGACTCTCCATTTGTTATCATAGATAGATTTATGCCCAAAGCTTGATGGTTTGACTCAGATAGAATTCTTGCTAACCCCTGTCCTTTTATCAGCTTAGTAGGATGAATATCCATATCATACTCCTGTATTTTTGAAATCCATCTCCCTCTCTTCCCTTCACTGTCTCCCTGGATAAGAATGTCTTTAACAGCTACTGTAGGGACAAATGCAGTAATGTGGGACTGCAAAATATACATGCGGAATGCTTTGAGGGATTTTACTAGGGCATATGCTTGCTTCTCTAATATGTTATATTTCAATTCTGCATCATGAAGCACCTGATTGAAGAAGGCGATAGGTTGCTCATATCCTTCTTCGTTTTTCTGTAGCAGAACTCCAGCTACTGTATGAGGTGATGCAAAAGAAAAGATCATAAATGGTTTAGCATAATCTGGTCCAGCTAGTACAGGAGCTTCAGCAAATGCAGCTTTAATTCTAGCAAAGGCCTCCCTTGACTCTTTTGACCATTTCACCTCATTATTATTCTTCAGCATATTTGTGATATGCCTAACTATCTCAGCATAGTTAGGAATAAATCTTCTCAGAAAATTGATACGCCCAAGAAATACCTATACTTCTTTCTTATTCCTGGGGAGAGGAGTACCATTTATAACTTCTACTCTTTTAGGATCTATTCTTACCCCATCTTTTGTTACAATATGCCCCAAAAGTTTGCCTTCCTCCAATGCAAATAAGGACTTTTGTGGATTTAGAGAAAGGCCATACCTTCTGCATTTTTCAAAAGTTCTTCGTAAATGCTCAATGTGCTCATTGATGTTCTCTGAAAACACTGTGATATCATCTAGGTAGACCACCAAAAAATTATCTTGCTCACAAACAAAAGCGATATCCATGGCCCTTTGAAAGGTGGCCCCTGCATTAATCAGCCCAAAAGGCATCCTGGAATACATAAATGTGCCCCACAGTGTGGTGAATGTAGTTTTCTTCTGATCCTATGAAAGTACAACTACCTGATTATAACCAGAAAATCCATCCATCATTGACATTCTAGAGGCTCCAACTACTTTCTGCAGCATGTGGTCCATCTTGGGCAATGGATAGTTATCTTTTAAGGATGCTCTATTCAAGTTCCGGAAATCGACACACAACCTTATTTCTCCATTCTTCTTTTGGACAGGAACTAGGTTTGCTACCCATTCAGAGTACCTCAATGGTACAATTATTTTGGCCTTAAGCAGCTTCTTGATTTCTTTTTCAATGGAGGGAAGCAGCAGAGGATTTATCTGTTTGAGCTTCTGCTTATAAGGTTTTTCATCTTCCCTCAAAGGAATTTTATGCTGCATTATATTGATATCAAATGTTTTCAGGTCATGATAAGACCATGCAAATACATCCTTATATGATTGAAACAATTTCAAGTATTTTTCCTTATACTCCTTTGGGACCTTCTTGGATAACTTTACAATTTTGGGATCAGCATTAGTACCCAGATTCAAATCTTCCACTTGATCTTCCTCTACCACTTTACTAGGTTGCAACGAGACATCATTCTTGTCAAACAGTCTTTCTAGGGGGACCAACCCTCTAGGGATAACATTTCCTTTCAGCTGCAACACTTTACTTCCTGCCATTTTCTCTTCCCACTTGTTTTCTGAAATATTTTCAGTCTCCTCTTCATCACAATCATCAATCTCCATATTACAAAATTCTCCCACTGTTTCCAGAAATATCTTCATTTGTTCCTCATCTTCAAATACCTGCCAGTGCTTGATATTATCTGGGATAGATGGCCTATAACGTACCTCGATTTCATACCTCAGGAGAGGATTCTGAGGAGGACGAAATGTACTGGCAGCTACAACAAGAGAATCTGCCATTCTATTCTGCTCCCGGGGCATGAACTGGATATTGAATGCCAAGAAGAAGTTCTCCACCATGTCCCATACTCCATTTCTATAAGCTCTTAGCCAAGGATGTTTGGTTCAGAATCTCCCAGAACCTTTAAACTATGTATACCCATGCTTCTGGCTGTCTGCAGTCCTAACAGAAGTGCTTCATATTCAGCCACATTATTAGTAGCTTCATATTCCAATTTAAAAGACAGTGGCACCCATTTTCCCATAGGAGAGATTAATAATACTCCAGCCCCATTGCCTTCTCTTGAATTTTCTCCATCAAAATGTAGAGTCCATACTCCTGCTTCATGATCTTCTAAAGGCTGCTCAGTCTTGATTTGATAGAAGGAAGGTTCCTCGGCATAATTTTGATCTTCCTCTAACATCAAACATGAGAAATCCCCTTCCTTACTATAGATTGGTGAATTCTCTGAGCTATCAGCCTTGATAACCATCTTGACAAATCTGGTCTCTCTGTATAACCTCCTCTCATGTCCCCCAAAAACTGGGATAGTGGCATATGTTAAATCTAATTTAAGTGACCCACCAATTTTTGTTCCCCAGGACCTTGACAACAGCATGCCAAAACAAGCTGGGATGTCAGCTACCACGATGTCCATTACCACACTTTTCGCTGGGATTTGGGCCAGATTGACTACCAAATCCTTGATCATCCCTAGACACTTAACTCTTTTGGAATCAAATGAATAGAGGTATTTATATGGACGTGTGATTTGTAATCCTAGTTGCTCCATGACTGACAAAGGCATAAGATTATGGGAGGCTCCAGAATCTAACATACAATTATGTAGTAGGAGGTCATGAATCACTAAGGTCACATAGAAAGGAGGAGTAGAGGGATCTATCTCCTCGACATGAGGGTCAAACACAACCATGGGTCTCTCTTCTTGAAGGTTGAGACTATCTGGAATGATTGGTGCGTCTGGAGGGAGTATGAAAGAAGTAACTTGAGATTGATATGCTTGTTGTTTCAACAGTTCAGTCAGGGGAACTGGGATTTTGATTTTCTCAAGTTCTTTGTGTAAATTGAAAGCAGGAGGGGGCTTTTCTGTTACAACTTCTTTTGACTCTTTATTTTCAGCTGGGGGCTTGACTTCTTTTGACATAGACTTGGCCTTAGGAGGACTGACAACTTTTGAGGAAGAGGGAATTTGATTATTAGACTACAGAGGAGTGTTTAGAGGACCCTTACACCTTTGTCTGTGACTTTCTTCATTGTTGACTCCTTCTGAACAGGTACTTCCTTCTGAGGTGGTTCCTCTTCTTCTTGATCTTGAGTCCGAGTCCTCTTCCTTGAAGATCTGAGGTCATATTTTATATTATACTGTGCTAGCATGAAATCAGAAAATTCCTTACAACAATGGTCAATTTTTGCTTCTTCTGTGTCTCTGGTCCTTTCTTCTTCTTGCCATGCACACTCAGCTGCATCATTTCTTTGTGAAGGGCATTCTTCTCCATCACTATTCGAAAAGGCAAGATTTGAATCCTCCAATCCATAGGTAGCGTCTTCAGTGGAGTCATCTACTGGACCTTCCAGGTGCAATGGGTGTGGTACCTGATCGTGCTGCTCTTTTTCTTCTCTTGGAAATATTTGCAGGGGTGGTTTCCTATACTGAGGATTGTAACTTCTGTTTAGAGCATTCTGAAAATTCTTGGAAGCTGAATTCTTGGCCTCCAATTCAAGCTTAACCAATTTTTTAACCATCTTGCTCATTTCTTCCATTCTTTCTGAGTCTTTGTCCTGGTTCGAGGTAGACACCTCCTCTTTGCCCCTTCTTCTGGTATCCTGTTTAGATTTTACCTTTGATTTACTAGTGGCAACAAAATTTGCCTCCAACACTAGAGCATCTGTTTGAGCATCATCCAGGTTAGCAGGCATTCTTTCCCGCAGACAGAAACCGAATTCTGAGTCAAAGGCTGCTACAAAAACAACTTTAGCAGCATTCTGATGAGGTTTCATATCAGCAGGAAGACTTGAATATAGTTTGTTAAACCTTTTGATGAACTCTACCACCCCTTCATTATGTATTTTCTTGAGTGTATTGAATTCTATAAAGCAATGTCCATGATCTTTCTTCTCACCCCATTTTCTGAGAAAAGAATTTTCCATTTCGTCCCAAGTGGTTATGGAACGATTACCCAATGTCTTGAACTATTTTCTGGCTTCACCATCCAGAGATTGGACAAACAGTCTTAAGACCACATCCAAATGTTCTACATTAAATTTTTCTGCAAAAGAGCAGAAAGTTTCAAGATGTTTCTGAGCATCAATCTCATTTTCCCCCCAGTGAATCTAGGTAAGATCTTCAAATAATCCTGTGGCATATCATTTAACACTTGGGGTAAGGCTAAGGGAGCATATTTTTTCAGCAAGAAGGCAGGAACGTTAGCCATTGGAAGGGGAGGAAGTACAACAGTCTGATGAGTAAATGGAGGAAGAGGAGGAGGTGGAAATGGAGTATGAATAACAACAGGAATATACTACACAGCGGCCTGAGGTGTGGGTGGGAATAGCTGACGGTCAACAACAGCTACTTCAGTGACTTCTTTAACTTCCTCAGCCTCAGGAGAAGGGTGAAAGCTGTCTTCAACTCTAATACCTCCTCGGGGTGAACTATCTGAGTAGTATTATGTATCTCCCATAGTGGGGTCGGGATTTTCTACTTGGATTTCTTGAGAAGAAGAGGATGGATAATCTTCTACAGAAAACTCAGGGATTTCAGCACGAGCTGACTTCCTTTCTTTCCAACTTCTTCTATGTATGATCTTCTCTGGGTCAGACACAGAGGATATCTTCGAATTAGACGTATCTGACCTCAAATGTGGCTTTCGAGGAGCTAGGACTACAAATAAATCTATCAAATAACCAAACGTGGAGTCGCCAAGTTGAGGGATTCACAACTCTTCAACTCTCTGTGCTCACCTGATTAGAGAGTGAATATGATTTGTCGAGGCCTAGGGAAACTGATTTTCTTAAATTCGTCCTCGGCAACGGTGCCAGAAAGATGTTGTCGACAGATGTTGTTGCTCCTAGAGACAGCCTAGAGTTGCTATAGACTAGTGCCTAGGACATCTTAGCATAGCAAGGAGTGTATAATGTAAGGTGTGAAGTTGTCAGCTTCAGCTCACTTGCTATCTTATATAAAAAGGAAATGTTGATTCAAATGGAACCAAGACCCTCAGAAAGCATTACAGTGAAATTCATATTGCAAGGACAAGATGCAAAGCTCCAATACAAAAGCATCAGACAGTTAAGAGACAATTTACTGTAAAGAGGGCCGATTCAAGTAATATGCCACAGAAATAAAATATCAAAAGGTGCATGCGGTGAAAGAAATATTAAGAAGATACTAGCTAACTTTGGACTGATACCCAGATACACAACAGAACCATATATGGGCTTATCAATCTAATAATCCATACATGACAATGGCGTTTTAAAAGCACCCTTCCAAAAAAACTAATATAGCAGAAATATGGATGGAATGAATATGGAACAGTATATCATGCATGAGCCATATTTAAAGCACTTGATTGATCCAAGCATGGGCATCAACTAGGATGAATCCATACCAAAAATCAGTGAGCCATTCGCATTCCAAAACATGATACAAGAGAGATGGATGCAATGAGATATTGTATAAAACACATAAGAGAAGGTTACGTACTGTGAAATACCAAAGATCAGAATCCTCTAAAACAGATTGAACTCCTCCTCACTGAGACCCTATGGGCTCTAAGCCTTCATACAAGAACTTTTACAAAGTGTATACAATAAGCCTTTCACTGCACCATTTTCTGATAAAAATCTGGAACCCTTACAATGTCTTTATTCTCTGTTTTTATAGAAGAAGAAGTGGGTGAGAGCATTTAATTTACTTAATTTAAACAAAATGGCAGAAACATTCGCGCCCATACTATTGAATGACTAGGTAACACTGCCTGTACTTGACAACCTGCTTGCAAAATAAATGCACTAGGTAGAAAATCTCTTCAGGAGCACAGTATAAAGATAAATCCGCATGAACATTCTGTATTTTCCTAAAGAAAATCCGGCTGAAATACAACCTGGAGGATATGATTTTTAGAGCATTGTACCCTCTGCGTGATCCGAGATATCTCTGATCTGGTACTTTTGCCATTAAACATTGTATATGAGCTCAAAATCTTCAATGTGGTTGTTGAAGTCTTTAATTTCACGCTGATACTCTTTGTTGCAACATTCATATCTCCATACGTCAAATCTGCATTTTAAATTACTCTTGGAGGGTTTGAAAGATTTTTGAATCTTGCTTATGCAATGGGTGTCTTGTCATGGCGGCTTTCGGGACTTTTCTACACAATTATAGCTTCTATAGAACAGTATTTTGATGCACTCTACTACTGCAATCAAGACTGTAATTTATCATACCTTTCCATTGCGAACAACCCTGAAAAATACACAAACTTATTAGAGGAACCGGGCATAGGAATGATGGATGTGGCAGGGTAAAATGGAAATGATGCTGAAGACATGGCGGAACGGTGGAATGATGCAGGTTGGTGGAGGAATGCAGGGGAACAATGGAGGATGGATTGGCTTAGGATTTTAACGTAAAACATTACAATATAACACATGAATAGAATGTATGCATGGTGGAGAAAAATGCGATGAATACGTGGAGTAGGTGACGTGGAGGCGGACTTCGTCAATCAATGCAACGTGTAAATGATTCTGGACCATACGATTCACAAATGAAATCAACAGTCGAAACTTAACCGGAGCGCGATGGAATGGCGGGCCCGGAGTACTGTGCACTGGTATTAAAATTCGCGCAGCTCGGAAGAGTGGTATCCGTTGGATGGAGCGCTCAGGATCGGATGGTTTAAGTCAATTTCGCTGTGCGTCTTGGGTTGAGCGTTAACGCACGGGAGAGGGCGGTATTGAGGCCGTACCAGGGACACTTGGCAGGAAACGTATGGAATCGCTGGGTTTTGAGTAATACCGCTTGCTCAGCAAAGGCGGTGCGGGGAAAACGGGACAGTTTTTGAGTAGTGGTTTTTAGGGCGTGGGGGCCACAAGGCGGGAGAACTGTGGTTCATTGATCTACGATCTGATCGAACGACTCAGAGCACGCTCGGTGGCCACAGACGGTAAGCGCTTTTTGGTCTGGCACATGGTCTCGGGGCAAAGTTGTGTGGAAGAAATAGGTGCTGGGGTTAGGGCCGAAAGGTGCAAGCCCAATATATTTTCAAATATGGATTTTCAACCCTTTAAAATGTGATTTTGAAGCTAGGAGAGGGTAACGATAGACCGCTAATGAACTTTGCAAGACGGGGTGAGGGAACTAGGTGATTTAAACCAGATGGTCCATGGAAATTTTAATAAGGAGATGATCATGATCAACAGAGACCAATCTTTGGTCTATTGGACCTAAAGAAAAGAGTTATTTGGTTTGATTTAAGATTTTATTCCTATGCTCAAAAATATTGGAGAGAAGCCTCTTGAGCTCACTATAATTTTGACATCTTAAAAGGCTAGGAAGGTCAGTATTGCAACAAAGATTATGAAATTGAGCTCTAATGTGGTTGTACGCGGGGCACTTTTAGAGGAAGTTATTTTCATCCTCTATGTTCATATTCTCACAGAGATGGCAGATCCTTTCCATCCATGGTGTTTTAGGAACTATCCAACGACCTATTTCACTAAGGAGCTCATGAGAGTTTGTTCTAATCTTGGCTATACTAATTTTCTTCTTTGAGCTAGTTAAAATAGAGAGATACTTTTGATCTTCTAGGGTGGGGTTGATGACCTCCTTATAATATCTTAATTTTCTTTTAGCTGCTAGATCTTTCTCACACCACATTTTTTCTTTGAACTTAGAAGTAAATTTTTTTAATGTTATTAATGTTTTTCAATGCAACATTCTCGTCGATCTCCCAATGTTTTAACCAGGCCCTTGTGTCTTTATACCAACCTCGTTTAAGCCTTAGGTGGTTTTGGCTGGAATTTAAAGCTAGCTTAGGAAGTCTATGGTCTCTTATGCTATTGAGCTTGTGCTTGTATAACATAAGCCTAGTCATAGCTAGGCTCTCGATAGGGGAAAGACCCACTTCTATAAGGAGAATAGGATAGGGTGTATTGCTTTTAATTCTAATGTTATACGTTATAAAACGCTTTTGGATTTGCTCAATATTTCTCTAGGATTCTCTAGAGATGCTGCAACCCCAAACCTCACATCCATATAAGATAACAGGAGTGACTAAAGTTTCAAAGAGGAACTTTTTTCTATCCCACATTACGAGGTTTGCCATTTTACAATTATTTTCAAGACCAAAATAAGCTTTCCACCCCCCATTAATCCTTTTCTGAATGCTATAGTTCCAGTTGAGCTTGTGATTAATATCAATTCCTAAGTACTTGTAAGAAGAAACTTCCTCTAAGTTACTATTGTCATACATAAAATTAGCGTAAGTGTCCTTCTTGGATTTGATAATCATAACTTTTGGTTTGTCAGTGTTAACAGACATACCCATGGTAGAGCAGAAATCCTTAAGAAGTCTAAGTGTCTTATCAAGATCAGATGGGCACCTTGCGAGAAGAAAAATATTGTCAGCATAGAGAAGAAGGATGATGACTATCCCAGCTAAGATCGTGCCAGCACATCCTGCTTCCTCTAAACAACCTTCTAGCTTGTCGATGTAAATGCCAAATAGGGTAGGGGAGAGGGGGAAACCTTGTTTAACTCTGATATTACACTTAATATCTTTTGACCACCCCTCATTTCTCTTTAACTTGGCAATTACATTCTCGTATAACCTTATAGTGGCCGCTCTTAGCTCGAAAGGAACATTTAGCTCTTCTAATCTATTCCATAGGTTGTTTCTAGGAACCGTATCGAAAGCCTTTCTAAAGTCCACAAAGCAACAAAAGAGATTGGATTTATCATTGCAGAATTCCTCCACAATGATCCTAAGCGTAACGAGGTGGTTCGTTGTTGAGTGTTGCCTTCTAAAACCCACTTACCTTCACTTTCAAGCCAAATGCTCAACTTCTTTTCCAAAATAATACCATATAACTTGGCTAAGAGAGGGCTGATCATAATCATCTGATAATTAGAGGGCTTATTTGTATCTCCACTTTTTAAAATAGGGATAATGAGGCCCTGGTAACCTTCAATGTTTTTAGCTCTCCCATTTTCCAGGCGTTTAACCCCAAAATCAATGTCTTCTAATGAGTAAAATTCTTTCATTGTGAGCAGGATTTGAAAATCCCTGGCATTTGGAGATTCATAAAGCTTTTTAAGATAGGAATTGTTGGCGAAAAGTCAGGTCTCGCGGACAAGACCCAGGTTCAAGGGTTGTGGCCAACAAGGGGTCCGGTGTAGTCTAGGAACACGCCGGAATTTTCACCCCGCTCTTGGAGAGCAGTGCGTCTCACCCGAGGCGTGCCGCGACCACATGCATAAGGGGATGAGATCACTGGTAAGGAATAAACCTGCAACCAAAGAAAGAAAGTGCATCCATTACATATACCAAAGTACACATGCAAGATCCCTTACTAAGTATTCAGACAGTCGCAACTTAAAATTTTAAATCAGTGTAAACACATTACAGTACTTGAACAACTTATTGAGACAGCAATCTTCCCTTATATTATTCTTCTGGCCGAACACATGATTACATAGCTTTCTCTCTGATAACTCACAAGTCTGATACAGATGGATTTTAGAACAGAAAGGAAGAACATAGAAAGTAAGGAACCATAGGAAGAACAAGCATGATTCTTCCGCAGCTGCTCTGCGCGTCCTTCCCTGTCTCGATCCTCGCGACTTTTCTCGTATCCATTCAACCTTCAACCTCCTTTCTTTTCCGCCGGGTGATCGTCATTTATTCACCCGCTCCTCGCGACTGACAGCTTCTCTGTGTCTTCACTCTGGCTTTTCCCAGCTTCTCTTCTGATGTTTTCCTGTTCTACTTTCTGTTTTCTGCTGTGTTTCTTTCATCTGCACTTATCTCTGTTCAATCTCCAGCTATCGAGTGCTTCCGCGCCACCTTGTTAGCTCCGCAACTCCTGGTCGTTGCGGCGCGGTCGCGGTTTCCATGTGTATTTATTCCGTAACTCAAAAAAGAGTCAAAGTTCAAAATGTCTTGGCCAAGAGTTCAAAACTTAAACAAAAACAAGGGCCCCAACAGGCCCTGACCACAATTCCTTGACTCGTCCGCGAGTCAATCACAAATAACAGTTTCTACTTCCATTCCCCCGCTGGCTTCCGTGCCCTGCTCTGCTGTTCCTTCTTCCGCCGCCCTTTCCTGTTGTGTTCCGCCATCCGGTTGGCCAAACAAGGGCCCCAACTCCGGGACCCGGTGGAGCGCTGCGTCTCTAAGCTCTGTGAAGGCCGCCACTGCTTGCTGCCATTCCTGCATAAGCAGGTCGGCCTCTTGAGAGATTCGGTTGGCGGCGTCTGCTGCTGCACCGAAGTGGCCATATCAGGCTCCGGCCGGTCCTGCTGCGTGGTCTACTCTGTGGAAGGGGCGGCCGAATCAGCCCCAACTGTGGTTGGCTGGATAGATATAGTGGGAAGAGGATCCCGGGATGTGGCCACGGGGTCAACCGGTGGTACCATGGCTGCAGTACTGGAGGTGACCTCCGCCCCGTGGTCACCGCCGAAAAGTTCCCGGATCAAAGAATCTGACACAGTGGCTGATGAGTTGGACGGATTGGGGGAGGTGGCATGTGGTCGGCTGGTGGAGGGGGTGGTGGATGGAGTGAAAGAGGTGGGAGGGAGACGAAGGTTGAGGAAATCTGCCGGATCAATCAGCAGTTCCTCCGGAATCAAAGTTGCTGTGGGCGAAGTGGCTGGTGGATCATCCTCCGTAAGATCTACCACTGGATCTGTGACCATAGTGCGGGCCCTTTTGGATGGAGGTGGGTCGGAGGAATCGGGTTCGGGGCCCGGTTCACCCATTGGTGTGATGAGGGGGGTGGCAGAAGTGAACAGGTTAGTGGGAATGGGGGAAATGAGGGGGGCGGTATTGGAGTGACCACGGGACCGATTAATATGAAATTCAGCAAAAGAAGGAAATATAGGGGCACCACTTGAAGCAACCTGGGTTGCCACATTGAGTCGCCGTACCTAGTCGTTGAAATGCTCGACGATGGGGACCAGCGATTCAGGCAGGTCCGGTGCGGTCCCAGCTGCATCTGGTGTTGTCTCCGCCGCAACTTGTGAAGATCCCCCTGCGCTGGTTGCGGCAGGCTGCTGTGCGGCCCTCATCCCCTCGAAATCGTAGCGGATGATTCCGTCGCGGACGTGCTGGACAACCCCCGGCCACGCAGAGACCTCCCTGTGGAAAACATTGTCGTTCAGCTGGAAGCGAAGGGGCGCCATATGAAAGGTGTGGTGCGGTACGCAAGTTGGCCGGATGAAAGTGTGGCTATGGCTGACTCCAAACCACACATGTTCACTGTATTCATCCAACAGGTGCCGGGGCACCCATTGCTGGGAAGTGACCACATCGGTCATCATCCCATACCACGCCCGGAACGCCTCTGCGTTCACCTGCTTGCTGCTAGGGTCCATGGACACCTGCCAGGGGGAATATTTCATCGCGAGCGGCTGGCTCACAGTGATCTCCGCCGGTGTCCGGATAGGAGGAAGGTGCCATTTCCACATGGCGAACGCTAAGATCAAGTACCCATAAATGAAACTGGTAGTCCGTTTGTAGTTGTCTTCGCAAGCCGCGAAGAGTTCCTTCAACAAAAACGAGCTCCAATTCAACCTGGCTCCCTGGACGCAATGCTCCGCAATGGAAATTGTGTCCAGAGTGCACTCGCCCTTCGTGTAGTGGCGCATGGTCTTGCTAGCGATCAGGTAGCAAGCGAACCGGATTTCTGGTACGTTTATCAAATCCATTTTGGCACCTTTACCACCCCGGCGAGTGCCATACTTGGTGTAGAGGTCCGCGTCAGCCGACTTTCGGGCGCGCTTGGAGGATGTCTGGCCCGCAGTGGAGACATCTGCACCAGTTTGAGATAGCCCCGTAAGCCGATTAATGTCTGCGGCATGTATTGGAATTTCTTCATTAAGCCAAAGGGACCCGTTCTGCACCCGATTGAGGAGGAACCGGGTACATTGCAGAGTTGGTCCTGTAGTTCCGAAGACGGGAAGACTCCTCAAATTCATCAAAGTCGACTGCTGTAGGCCCCGGAATTTTGAGCGCATCCGACTGTTGGAGCTGCTCTCGGGCGTGTAATGGTGTTCCATGTATATTTGCCAATGGAGGTGAGGAAACTCAGCCGGGTCGGACAAGTTGGCGTCCATACATGGTGCATTGTCATACTTGCCGACCAGCGACTCTACACGGTGAATTCTGCTATCTAACGCTGGTTCAGGGACTAAGAGGAGAGCTCTCGGCATCTTGGCACGCCGCTGATAGACTTGGACGATTCTTCTGTAACTTCTGTCGAGGTGCTGTGTGCTCTGATACTGCGAATGCTCTGGAGTCGCTGCAGCTTCCAAATTGAACTGGTCCGTCATCCTCTTGCTGATAGCCTTCATGCAAATTGGGCCATCTGCTGGCACGCGTGGAGTTGATGAGACTCCATAACGGCAATTAATTCTTGCTATCTTTCTTGCCTGCGATAATCGTGCGATCAATCGCAGGCCTGTGTGTAATCTGACAGTTGCTGACGACGTCATGGGGAGATAGGCAGACTCGACGGCGGAGGGAACTGCGGGTGATGGCAAATGATTACGGTATGATTACTGGCTATTAAGGGAATTTATGACCAAATCTGAGCAATCCTACGGACTGAAAAAAGGACTGACGGAAATGACCTGGACTGACACTGGCACGAGGATGGATCCTACGTGAACGACACGCTGGACTGACACTGCGACACGCTGGACTGGCGCTGCGACACACTGGACTGGCCCGCCCCGACCACAGTCGGTTGCGGTAAGGTTCCCGCAACTGCCTGGTTCTTTGACTGACTCCATATGAATGGAAAAAAACTGCCTACGCTCATCCCGGTTGCGGGAGAGTTATTCAACTACGCTACTCTACGGGTTCTCTCGGTTGCGAGAGTTATTAATGAAAAGTGAGAAGTACCTACTCCTGGTAGGGCTTCAGGCGTGCGCCATTCACCCATCCCGGAAGAACTGTGCCGTCCAGTTGTGCCAACCGAACGGCTCCTGAGTCGCGGATCTCGATGACAAAGTACGGTCCCAGCCAGTGCATCTAGAGCTTGCCTGGAAACTTCTGGAACCGGCTGTCGTATAAGAGAACTTTGCCGCCAACTTGGAAGGCTTTGGTTTTGATGTGGCGGTCGTGCCACGCTTTCTGTCTGGCCTTCTGAACCGTCTGGTGGAATTCCGCGAGAAATCGGGCCTCATCCAGTTCCTGTAGCTCCTGAAGGCGTTCCCTAAGTGATGCCTCTTCTGAGAAGTGAAGGGACGTTGCGATCAAAAGGCTGGGTACGGTGAACTCGGCGGGAATCACCGCTTCCCGGCCATACACCAACTGGAAAGGCGTCTAGTTGGTCAAACATTTTACCGTGGTTCGGTAAGCCCATAACGCCGCTGGTAGCCGCTCATCCCAGTCGTCCCGCTGAGCATTGCAAATTTTAGTCAAGCCCTTTTCAAGAATCTTATTAAAGGCTTCCACCGTACCATTGGCCTGCGGGTGGTATGGGCTGCTTTTGTGATGCTGAATCATAAATGTGTCCAATAGTGACTTGACCGTGGCATTAATGAAATGCGTACCCTGATCGCTGGTTAAGCTCCGTGGGCAGCCAAAGCGGCTGATGATGTGTTCGAAGATGAACCGCGTAGCGGTCTCTGCCGAGCAGTCGCGTACCGCTGCTGCCTCAGCCCACCGTGTGAGGTAATCTGTTGTGGTAATGATGTACCAGGCTTTGGAATGCCAAGCGATTGGTGCGATGGGGCCTACGAAATCAACAGCCCACTTCTCAAACGGCTGCAACACATGCACCGGGTGTAGCGGGAGCTCGTCCCTGTGCGAAGGCTTTCCCGTCCTCTGACAAACATCGCAACGCTTCACATAGGCCTTACAGTCTGCATGTATCGTCGGCCACCATAGGCCAGCTTGAAGCACCTTCCTTGCGGTGGGTTTTGCCCCCACATGTCCTCCCGCAACACCGCTGTGACATTCCCACATCACTGCTTCCCGCTCGTGGTCAAGAACACACCTGTGCAACACCTCATCCAGGCCTAGTTTGTACAGCTACCCCGCGATCAATTGATAGTCGGCCGCCCGGACAACCAAGTGGCGTTTCTGAAGCGGGGTGTACTCCTGAGGGCATTGTCCCGTAGTCAGATAAGTGGCAATGTCAGCCAGGTAATCTAGTACGGCTTCTATTCGGAAGAGGTCAGCATCTAGCAGTTGATCGTCCAATGGACCTTCATTCTCTCCCGTCTCCAACCTGGATAAGTGATCGGGACCAACATTCAACCTGCCAGGCTTGACAATCACCTCAAACGTGAACTCCTGAAAAAGTAGAAGCCATCGACAGATTCTTCCTTCTAACACAGGCTTATTGACCAGGTATTTCAATGTAGAATGGTCCGTGAAAAATGTAAATTTTCCGCCCAGAAGATAGTGGCGGAACTTCTGGAGAGAGTACACCATCGCCAACGCCTCCTGCTCGGTCGTGGTGTAATTCTTCTCCGCATTCGATAACCGTCGGCTGGAGAAGTATACCGGGTGGTCAACTGTCGTTTCCCCGGGTTGCGCCAATACAGCTCCAAGTGCAATTCCGGACGCATCAATGTGCACATGGAACTGCTTATCCCAGTCGGGATGAACAAGTATGGGTGTCGTCGCCAACTTCTCCTTCAATGTGTCAAGCGCCTTCCTGCACTCCGCTGTCCACTCAAACGCTTCTGTCTTCCGCAACAGTTTCTCCAGAGGGGCCGTGATTTTGGCGTAGTTGCGGATAAACCGCCTGTAGTATCCTGTGTGCCCGAGCAGTGCTCGCAACTGCTTCACGGTCTCGGGGGCCTCCATGTGGACGATGACCACGACCTTGGCAGGATCAACGCAGACCCCTTGCTTGCACACCACGTGGCCCAAGAGTGTGCCGAATGGTACTGCAAAAATACATTTCTTCAAGTTCAAGGAAATCTGCAGCTGGCGGCATCGATCGAACATAACACGCAACAGGGAGGCGTGTTTCTTCAGCAGGCTGTAAACAGTCCAATCGTCCATATAGACTTCCAGGAACTTGTGAATGTACTCCCGGAAAGCAGCAATGACAATCCGGGAAAACACAGCCGGTGCGTTCTTCAGACCAAACGGCATAACGTGGTATGCGAATGATCCCCACTCAGTGGTGAATGTCGTTTTTGCTTTGTCTTCCTCGGCGATGCGCACCTGATGGTAGCCCGAAAACCCATCAGTGAAGGAATAAGCTTCGTTTCCCGTGACATGATCTAGAACTTCATCGCTGAAAGGAGTGGGAAACGGATCGTGGATACAAGCATTATTCAAGCTCCGATAGTCTACACAGACACGGATTTCCGCTTTGTCCTTCTTGTTCTGGATGACAATGGGGCTTACCCACTCGGCGTCTTCTACTGGAAAGATGAGACCTGCAGCCAGCATCTTGTCAATCTCCATCTTAACTTTCTCTTTGATACGTGGATTCAACCGGTAGGGTCGGTGCTTCACCGGCCTGGCTCCCGGTTTCAGTGTGATGCGCATCTCGCCCAGATCCCCCTTGATCCCCTTCAGGTCCACAACTGATGACGGAAATAAATCTTCATACTCCCGGAGGAGGCTGAAAATTTCTCTTGTCGTCTCCTCGTCCCAGTAATCTCCCACTGTTGCCAGTTTAGGTTTCTCCTCTATTCCAATGTTCAGTTGCTTTGTCTTGAGCGGCTGTAAGTGGACTCCTTCTGTCGTCGGCTCGTCACGGATGCTCCGCTCGCCCTCCGTTTCGTCAAAATAGAGATGCCTAAGGTCCTCCAAACTATCATCCTCCGGGTCGCCGTCAATCCGTTGGCAAACCAATTCGCGCCTGACCTCCGGGCGTGACGCCACCGGGCCCTCATCGGGCTCAGGATGGGGGAAAAACAGAACCACCTTGACGGCTTGTAGCGCCTGAGATTCCTGCACCGTCTCCCCTTCGAACGAGAAGCTCTGGATGAACTTTTCCGCGACTGCTTGCCAGGAGCAGGTTCCCCGTTTCCGCTCTTCCTCCAGGTACCAGGCTTGGGGAATTATACCCAGGGAGTGGACAAACCTGTGGACCCACAACTCCTCAGGGTACCTGGCACCACGCCACTGTTCCTCGCACGCCCGCAAATGCTGTCGCGGGTCGGAAGCTCCATGATGTTTAAGTGTAATGCAGGGCCCTTCATCCTCTTTGAAGCGTGCCCGCAGAGCATCCGCCACACGCTCCCATCGCAACAGAGTGTTGCGGTGATTGTTCCACCATCGTCCCGATGTTGACTTCAAGGCCACATCCAAAAGTGGTATCCGGCTTTCCTCTGGGACCCGGTCTTCCACCTTGGCAATAAAAGTATTCACTGCTTGCATGTTTCATAATGTGGGGTATCCGCGGATCTCAGTCCCTATCCACCGGACTTGAGCAATGGAGGCACATCTCCGCGTGGTGGTCTCATACCCTCCTTGCTGCCAGTCTTCCCACGCGAGCTCGGATCTGAGCTCCGAGCTCTTCCCACTCCGCCAACTGATAGAGCCAGTTGCGGTCGGGTTAATATAATCGTCCCGCTTCCCTGCAGTCATCTGATAGAGATGGTCCATCATCTCAGCATCCTCCTGACTGTCCACTGTTTCTGTATATTGCGGACCCTGATACGGGTCGAGAGGCTGAGTGACCCATACCTCCCCATCCTCAAAAATCATCAGCTCCTTCTTGAGGTCGATGATGGCATAATTCTCGAAAGCCCAATCAATGCCAAGTAAGGCAGGGTAGGGATCCTTGTCGCCCATGATATCGATAACCTCAAAATCGGCGTATGTCTTCACGCCCGCAACGTCGACCTCGACTCCTTCAAGTTGGCCGATTGGAAAAATAAAGTACTGGTTCGCCATCCTGAGTTGGATTGGCGAGTGGACTAGCCGTGGCCTTCCAAGAGCCTCCCATGTCTTTCGTGGCAATATATTGACGTCGGACCCCAAGTCCAACATGGTGTCGCTGATTTGGAAACCTGCAAGCTGCGTGTTAAGCCGGAATTCTTTGCCTGTTCGTTGCTTGTTCCGCTTGACACGTTGCACGTATTGAGGGACGTATTGAGGGCTAGCGTCCGCCGGATCTCTAGGTTCTGCGCGCCCCTGCAGCGCTCCATCCAAAGCATGCTTGAGCTGCTGCCGCAGCACAGCGTCATCAACAATCCTGAGAAATAGCCGGAGCCAATCCTCGACCACAGTGTCTGCGGCGTTCTTCACACCGGATTCCGCCCGCCTGGGCTCCTCCAACCCTCCCTCGTTCCGCAACTGGGCGAATGCCTCAACCGCCTCCTGAAAATACTTCTTCTGGACTTCGGGCCTGATCAACTTCTTTGGGGATGCCGGCCAAACCACTCGTGCTGGCTCCTTCTCGTGGGCATCCTCGCCCGTCTTCTTTCCGCCCCTTATTACTATCGCAACATTCTGCATGTCAGGGGTTGCGGACCCTCGCGGTTCTGAGTTTATCAGATTCGCGCCCCTCTGCCTCGCCTGCTCTTCCCACTTCTTGATGAGTTCCGGACAATCCTCTGTAGCGTGGGCGTTGACCCGGCACTGGGAACACCAGGGTCGTCGCGGAAGGGGACATTCTCGAGCCACATGACCCTCCTGGTCACAGTTGTAGCGTTTTACCGGACTGCGTCCGCCTGTTCGGCCTCCCGCATGCCGCCACCTCTCCCCCTTGGAGCCTCGTTCACCCTGTACGAGGGACGATCCAATCGATCCGCAAGTGCGTTAAGCGCCCTGCACTGCTCAGTTTTGTGGGTCGTAGACACACAAAATTCGCAGTATACATTATTCGGGACCGTGGAGTACTTCTGCAATATCGGGCACATCCGAGGTGGATGCCCCATCGTCCGGAAAATCTCACAGTACTCTGTGGTGGAGGACCCCGGTTGCGGTTGGAACGCCGCAAAGGTCTGTTGCGGTTGGTAGACTCCCTGCGGGTTCATCCCCGCACCACCCCCTAGTGGTGGACCTCCCTGGATAGCTGCGACCGAGGGTCCTGCTCCTGCGTCGCGCAACCGAGGACATTCGGTTGCGACGTGGCCCTCGACCAGACAATGTGTACACCAAACATTCGGTCGCGCTGGCCTCACCGGCTGAAGTTCTTTGAGCTTTTCGGTCAAGCTGGCGATCTGGTGTTGCAACCCTACCAAAGAAGGGTCTTGCGGGCTCACCACCCCCCGATATTCCTGGGGGTAGCCTGCCATGGCTTCAATCTTCATGGCTTGCTCCAAAGCGTCCTGCAGATTATCAATCTTCTGCTGAGTAAGGGGAGTTCGTGTCAAGGGGAGCAGAGCCTTGATGAACCAGTCCCTCTGGTGGTTTGGATCGATCGGGTAGCTCAGTTTCCCGATTGCGTCCTTGAATCGCCGCATCAACTCCCACGCGGTCTCGCCTTCCTTCTGCTTAATTTCCCACAGCTCGGACAGGCCCTGCTGGTCTGTCTGGGGGAGCTTGAATTCGCGGACAAAATCCCGCTTCAAGTCCACAATTACAGGGTTAGGGTGCGCCTCGGACCACTTGATGAACCAACGCAGAGCTCTCTCTCTGAGCGTGGTTTGAAACTCTATTAACTTCCCTGCATCCGGCGTCTGTCGAGCCCTCCAGATGGCTTCGCACAGATACCAGTGTTGTTCTACGTCGTCGTTGCCCCGGCCAGAGAACTCTGGGTACCGGGTGAAAGATCCAGCCATGTGTACTTGCGGAGAATTAACCAGGATAAAACCTCCCGGTCCTGGTTGCGTAATGGTCCCTCCAGGGAAAATACTACTACTAATAACGCTGCTGCTATTGGACGTTACCGACGCCGCTGAACTACTATATGACTGACTTAATGCTTGTAACTGAATAAAAATATTTCTTAAAGGTTGATAAAGTACCAGGGGAAGGTCAGGATCCTGGCCATGCGGAAAGCGGGACGTAGGGCTGCCTGGAGGGGTGGGTGTCGTCTGATCCTGGAACATCTGCTGCATCACGCCATGCCATTCGTCATCGGAAATTTCTTCGGGCTGCATCTTTCCATTATCTTCGCTAGTCGTTACTTCTCTTTCTCGCGTCGCTGGGCTCCCATGCACCCACTGTACGTCTGCTGCCGTCCCGTCTCCTGTCCGGGTATCTAAACCCATGGGTCTTGTCTTCTGAGGCGCCTCCTTCTGGTTTTTCCTCTTGATCTCCCTTCTCTTCAAATCTCTCATTACCCTTCTTCGCCACCTATCCGCGATCTGTGCCTGCCGATGCGCATGTGACTCCCGCAACTTGCATGCGGCCTCAACGTCCATCCCCCCCGCTCCCCACTCTTACTGTCTACACAGCATCGGTCCCCTCAATCCTTCCCCCAGTACGGGTGGTTTACGCTTCCATACTCGTTTTGTGGAATTCAATCAACCCTTTGTCCGCCATCAGGGCTTTGATCCACAGCGAAATCTCCTTTAATAGCTTCCCCCTTAGCCCCGAGTGGAAGATAGCCTCAGCTTTCGAGAAGGACTGATAGCACTCAGCAGCAAACTCCACCGTGTATCCTTCCAACGTGGTCCTTACCCAAAAATCCACCGCGCGGGTTAGTTCAGTGTCTACCCGATGCAGTGCTACCAGGTCTTCGTGCGCCCACCTGCGGTTTATCTTCCGCGAGCCTTCTTGGGGCACCGTCGCTCGTAACCTTCGCAACCAATTGTAAAGGTCGGTAGGGAACCTTCCCCAGAAAATTTCGTACGTATCACTGGCTGAATCAGAGAAAAGAACAAGCTCCTTGATCGCCGCCTCCTTTTTCTTGGTCAGCTTTGCTTGTTGAGCAATGAACTGGTCAAGATGATCGTCCCACCATCGCCGTATTGCTCCTTCAAAAATCCTCGAGACCATGATCTAGATCCCCCTCAGAACATGCAGGTCCCGGCAACGGAACCATTTGTTGGCGAAAAGTCAGGTCTCGCGGACAAGACCCAGGTTCAAGGGTTGTGGCCAACAAGGGGTCCGGTGTAGTCTAGGAACACGCCGGCATTTTCACCCCGCTCTTGGAGAGCAGTGCGTCTCACCCGAGGCATGCCGCGACCACATGCATAAGGGGATGAGATCACTGGTAAGGAATAAACCCGCAACCAAAGAAATAAAGTGCATCCATTACATATACCAAATTACACATGCAAGATCACTTACTAAGTATTCAGACAGTCGCAACTTAAAATTTTAAATCAGTGTAAACACCTTACAGCACATGAACAACTTATTGAGACAGCAATCTTCCCTTATATTATTCTTTTGGCCAACCACATGATTACATAGATTTCTCTCTGATAACTCACAAGTCTGATACAGATGGACTTTAGAACAGAAAGGAAGAACATAGAAAGTAAGAAACCATAGGAAGAACAAGCGCACTGCTTCCTTGAGTGCTCACAACCTCTCCTTCCTGACTCTCGATCCTGCGACTTTTCTCGTATCCATTCAACCTTCAGCCTCGCTGCTTTCAGCCCGGGTGATCGTCATTTATTCACCCGCTCCTCGCTGTGACGGCTTCTCACATTTTCTTGGCTTGGGCTTTCCGAAGCTTCTCTTTCATATGCACGTGTTCTACTTTACGTTTCTGTTTGTGTTTCTTTCATACGCTCTTATCTCTACATTCGATCTTCCGGCTATCGAGTGCTTCCGCGCCACCTTGGTAGCTCGCCCAACTCCACGGTGGATTCTTGGCGGTCGCTGATTGCCATGTGTATTTATTCCGTAACTCAAAAAAGAGTCAAAGTTCAAAATGTCTTGGCCAAGAGTTCACAACTTAAACAAAAACAAGGGCCCCAACAGGAATTCCAGTCGTGTAAAGCAATTTTATTATTATCTTTAGTTTTCCTAGTTAGAATCTACCTCCAGAATTTCTTAGGAGCCACCTTAGAGAGGTGTAAGAGATTCTCTTGTATTTTATGAATATATTGCCTTTTTTCCTTTTATTTAGGGCTTTGCAGATATTTATCTTGTCAATTTTGAGAGATTCATCAACAACTTCCTTAATTGCTCTCCTCTCACTTTTACAATCTTTGTCATACCATGGGTTGGTTTTGATATTTCTTTTATTACTTGAGACTTCAATTGAGAACTTATTAATAGAATATGAGAGGGTTGTAGTAAAATTATGATAGAGGTCATCTATGTTGTCTATACTAGGTAAAGGAAGCAAATTAGTTTTTAATTCATTTAGAAAGAGATCGTTTTTATTTATATCAAATATTGAGTTCTTTTGACTATAAGGATTATCTTCTATGGGATCTATGCATGAAAAAATTGAGAGTTATGAGTAAAGGCCTATGATCAGAGTTAGGCCTATGTCAAAATTTATTATTTCGTTGTATAAAGGGAGATCGGAAATAACATAGTCTACCACATTGCTGCCAAGCCCATGGATGCAGGTCATCTGGCTAGAATTGGGCCACTTCTTTAGACTATTGAAAATTATGAGATCCTGAGCACTACAGAGCTTGACTAGCTCCGACCCAAACAAATTCTCCCCGAGGTCTTCAGAGCTCCTTTTGTATTGGCTAGCCAAAGTAAGGTCTTCGTCTAACCAAAGAGGATTGGGGTTGGAATGACTGCTTAGAAAAATAACTTGGTTTCTTGAAGTTCGAGCATTAAAGTCAACCATTAAAAGGATATTACCTTCATTCCTTAGGCTAGAAATATCATTCTCTAAACCATTGTAAGGACTATTTTTATCTAGATTCTTTTTCTTATAGAAGTTAGAATTAATGGGGGGGGAATAACAGATTGCTATGTAGGTCTTTTTATCATTAATGCTAGTAATCTCAATCCAACTATATTGGTTTTAAGGGTCGTTTTTATAAATCCTAGCATGGGAGGAGATGTTCTTCTTAATGTAGCAAGATATACCCCCAATGCCTCTACGGGAGGATCGCTTGTTCCAAGTAGACCATAGTCCAAAGTCATCTATGTTAGGGACCTTAGATTTTATTTAATTTCATTAATTAATTAATTAATTTTATTTTTCTTCTTATTTTAACATGAATCACACCTCTCTTAAATCAGTTTAATCGGTTAAATATTCGGTAGACCCTAGGGATGGGAAAGGTGTCTACATTATTCCTTGTTCTTGTGGGACACCTTACATTGGTGAAACTGGTCAATCTATAAATCAAATGATCTGTGAACATGATGTTGACATTAAACATGGAAGATATTGCTCCTCTACCCTACTTGAGCATGTAGAAAAGACTAACCATCATATTAGCATAGAAGAGGCTAAGGTCATTGCTAGGATTGACTATTTCCATCATCGTAAGTTAAGAGAGGCCTTAGAAATTGAAAAAAGACTTGTTAATCTCAATAGAGATGACGGTTGGAATATCAGCAGGTGTTGGATCTCTGCCCTATATTCTTAATGGTCTTGTTTTTCCACCCTTTGTCTTGTTTCCTTTGTTTTTTAAGCTCCCTTTTTGTTGCTTATTTTGTTATTGTTTTCGTTTTCCATTTTTCCTTGGGCCTCATTATTTAAAATATAATATATATATATATATATATATATATATATATATATATATATATATATATATATAATTTAGTCATATCTATATCTATTTAAACTTAACATTTGATTTGATCTCTCATCTAGTTTTGATAATGAAAACTAGTAAACAATATTTATTTGTATTTAATTATTACCTAAAAAATTCTATAAAAAACTAATAAATTAAGTTGAAATAATATATATATATATTTTCTATAAAGTGAAAAACATTAATATACTTTCATATGTACAAAAAATTAAAATATTTTATTGAAAATAAATATTCTTATTAGTTTATGGATTAATAATATTAGTTAAAAAATATTTTAAACAAACTATATATATTATATTATTTATATTTCAATTTAATCATCTCTTTAAAAAAAAAATTTGGACAAATATACAATATATTATTTTTATTAGAAAAAAATTGGTTAAAAAAATCTGTTTTCGTTTTGGACAAATCAGACTCCTCTCTCTCCAAAAAGTCAAAACTTTACCATAACTTTTATATATATTCTTCATCTCATACTTTGGTAGACATTAGATGGCAGGCTTTTTGGGGTAAAAGATTGACTCTTCAAAAGTCAAGGCTTCACCATAACTCATTTACAAATACAGATAGATATCTCCTTAATGCTTAAACTTGGTTTAATTTGGACTAATTAATGTCCATAACCAAAAGATCATACCAAATAAACACCCCATGAAACACTGCCAGGAATGTAACTCAAAATGGATTGCAATTCAGGGTTTAAATTTGATTGTGTACACATACATAATAATGAAGATAATAATAATAAGGACCTGACCCTCATATTCAGTTGGCGGCTCGAATCCTCAATGTGAGGAGAAGAATTCATCCACCAATGTTATAAATGTCTCAAACAAACAAAAATTAAATTTAACCATCGGCTCTCTCCCGCGGCCGAAAATAATCTAAAATTAAAATTTAACAGTCTTGCCTTCGGTGAGCTACAACTTCACCCCAAAATACTCCATTGACTCATCCAATGGCGGGAATTCATTTAAATTTGGAGACTTTCTGCTTTCCAGAAATTCAAGAAACACCCAATTCAGTGTTCCACAGGGACGCATCCCTCAGGGTGGGGGACGCGCTCCCCCACGCTCCCGGGATGGGGAAACTCCTGGGGAAACTTTCCCCACATCCCCTTTTTTGGAAAACTTGGGGAAACTCTAGAGGGGCATTTTTCTGGTGACAAAATGTGTCTCTCTTGTGGGGGGACGAGGGGATGCAGGGCGGATGCAAGAGGGACGCGTCTCGAATTTTTTCACTAATAACAATTAAAAAAAAAACAAATTTTGTATTTCACCATTTTCTATGTTTATTTTTAGTTCAACTTTCTATGGTTATTTTAAACTTCAAATGTCATTGTCATATGATGAATTTAATTTTTGATGTGCATTCCGTAGTTTCAATTGTCAAATATTGAGTTTAATTTAGATGTACCTTGCATAATATTAATGCCCATTGCCAAATGATGAATTTAGATGGAACACTGCATAATGTCAAATGATAGATTCAATTTAGTAAATTATTTTTAGATTTACATTGATGATTGAAGAAATGTCAAATGATAATTTTACTTCACAATAGTTGAATACGAAATTATAATCATATTTAGACATGCATTTCATAATTAATAAGATTTACTATCTACTAATTTAGTTATTAACATATAGTTGGGATTTTATTTTTTATTTTTATATATTAAATTTTTAATAATTTTATAATTTGTATTGCTCTGACGTCCCCCGTTTCCTCGAACTTTACCTAAATTTTAAAGTTGCTTATATATGTCCCCCTTGTGCATATCCCCACTCCCATGTTTCCTCGTCCTAGAAACTCGGTGGAACATTGACCCAATCCCAAAATGCTGGGATCTTTTCTGTCCAAATCTCCTAGCCCTCATTGCCGCATTTTGCTTCTGAACAGGAGGATGAAAACGCTGCTTCAAATGGCAGCTGCAATTCTTCTAAGGCGAATTTGGAAGCAGAGGCTTTAATTTAGGGCGGTGATAAAGAAGAGGCACAGGGGATTTCCGGCGGACACAGTTGAAAATTGAGCTTCGATTTTGATACTCTCAGGCAATACACCACAAAATCGTAGGCACGGGCAGCCCTTTCCGGGGTATTGTATGAGCCGAACCAAATTCTGCCCCTGCAACTGGGCATTCGTATTTCCGACACCCATTTCCTCATTTCTTCTGTCGGATTCCCCTGAACTTCCGCAACTTCAGTGAGTGGTTTCTGCATTTGTTGTGAGCGTTCTGGTTTTGCGAGGGTTTGGCCATGACGGTTTGTTACTCTGCTATTCCAGAGTCGAACTTGGGAATCTTGAAGAATTTAAAACGGAGGAGTGTGAAGAAGAGAGGGTATGAGTCTTGCCAGTGAATATTTGTGCTAACGGATAACGATAAGAATGTTAGATTCAGGGCAGCATATATATATATAGAGAGAAAAACAAAACGCGTTGAGTCCGTAGAGATTTATGCGTAGTAGTACACATGGTCGCTTTAAAACAGCTTTAAAACAGCGTTGAGGTGAAAATAATTTGATTGGTGAATATGCGGAACACTTTTCTCAGACAAGGTGGGCAGCTTATTTCGTGTGACGAGTAGAGCAATGAATGTAAAGTGAAATTGTTGAGGGAGGCTCTCACGCATCAAATGGATACACTTTCCATCAGTAGATACAGAATGTCAAAAATGGGCTTGTGATTTGACATCCCCACAGTACGTATTATTTGTTTGGACGTATTTTGTGCTTAGAATTAATTTTGCGATGCAGAAAAAATATATATATATATATATATATATATATATATATATATATATATTTTAAAATTTGTGTTTTAAAATAACTTATATATTGCATTATATGTTTTTTAAAGTTTTTATAAATTAGTATTTAAGTCTAACTTCCATTTCCATTTGTCTTGCATGTTAAGATGTTTATGTTATCATATTTTAATGTGTTACTTAGTAATCAAGCTAATATTAATAACCAATACTTATAAACCAATTAATTAGTTCATATTATGGAAATTTAAAACTAATTTTTAGTGGTTATATCATTACTTTTGTTCTATGATTTAAGGGTTCGAATGTCATCAATGTTGTCAAGCATTATATTTTTTTTCAAGGCAAGCATGATCTATCAAGTAAAGTGACTAGTTTATGTATCAAGAAGTCTTTTAATTGGGTTTCTCTTATTTGCATTCTTCATGAAAAAATCAAGAAAAAAATTAACTTACATTTTTCTTGTCTAGCACTCCTACTTATTTCTAACCTTTTTTTCCCTTTCTTTGAGAATTTTCAATTATCCTTTCGAGGAACTCCTTGAAAAAAAAATTCAATACCTAAAGCCCAACATGGTTTTTTGTTTAATGGGGGCTTGTTAGCTACACTTTCAAAGCGTTAACTAGTTCAAGGAAACACTTGCCCTAGAAAATTGGGTGTTCTTTTAAAGTAACATTATTTGAGAACACCTCCCTAGATAAAGCTTTTAATCATTCCCTCATTACAAAATGCGACTTAGATAAATGGCGTTGCTCGATTCCTTCCCATAACCCTAACCCTAACCCTATCCTTACCCAAAACACTTATCCAAATTTTTCAAACTCTAGCCTTTAAATCTTGCTAATACAACCATAATGAAGGACATCAAGCAATCAAGCATTGGGCGAATAAGTATTTGAAAAAAATTAAAAGCCTTAATAAATGGAATCTTGTTGATACAACCCTAGTGAAGGACACAAAACAATGAAGCATTAGGATGAATGAGTACTTGAAAAAAGCATTAAGTCTTCATCCATTGAATCTTGGTGATATATCCCTAGTGAAGGATGTAAATGAGTGAAGCATTGGGAGTAGCCCCTAATTAAGGATGTAAAGGAGCATAGCTTTGGAACATGTTCTATCTATATTAAGAATGAAAGTGCCCTTAGTGAAATGAAGCTCAAAGAACCCATTTATGTAGATTATAGGTCTTGTTTCAATTAGGGATTGGAAATACCAAAATGAGTTGTTACTACTGATGTGGTAGAGGGAGTAGTAGAGGACTAAAGTAACGAAGGATATTTCTAGCATAATGGGCTCTTAGCAAGAAGAGTCTCCTGGAAAGAGTAGAAAGGGAAAGCAAATAAAACATTGACTTTTGCAAAACAGTAGATGGAAACTCAAGAGAAAATAGAAGGGTTGGAGTATGGACATCCATACTCTAATCAAGTAAACATCTAATGTTTGGGGAAGTAATACTAGATTTAGATCTAGTATTACTTTGGTTGTGAAAAATTATTAATTAATGTGTGGTACAAGTTATTCTTTAATATAAGATATGAGTTGTGCCTTAAGAAGAGCCCAAATAAGACATCAAAAACTTTGATTGGTTAAAAAAAAAGTGTTGTAATTGTTTGATAAGTATAGAAAAATTGTTTCAATGAATATGGGACTAAAACTTTAGATTAAAGATTTTGATTTACATTGTACGGAAATATTTCAAAAATAAAATCCTTTTCTGATTGTCATTGATGTCTTCACTTAGGGACTAATAATAATAGGAAGTATGTAATTTTTGCACCACCTTTAATTTTAGATCATGTACTATCCATTCCAGGTAAGAAAAAAATGGTTAATTATTGATAGGCATGAAATTTAAACATAATGAATATTAAAACTAATTAGTGCAGTTGTGTACATAGAATTTAATAATTCAATAATAAAAACTAAAAAAAGTAATGTCTTGATGTGATATGTTTTCCACTCAATAATAAAAAATAATAAAAATAATGTCTTGATGTGATATGTTTTCGAGGTTATAATCAATGATCATGAACAACTCACATATATTTTAAAAATTGAAATGACTTTTGTAACCTTGTACTAAAAAGTGGGAAGTATAATAAATTGATGTTCAAGCCCAAAATAATTTAATGAGCAATTTTTTCCATTCATACAAAATATGTTAGTGGAATGTTGTCGAGAATGGTTTCATGATATTCTATCAACAATTTTCATTATTGTGTCTTGGACATTTTTTCACCCTTGACTTGTTCTAAGCACAAGTGAGTTGTTATGACAAAATGAATACATGAGGAAAATATAATATATATCCAATAGTGTCTAAAAAGAATGTAGTCCTTGAATATATTGGCATCTTTAAAGAAATATGGTTGACAATTGGAGGTAGATTCACGTCAGTTAAGGTTGTTCTCGAAATTCTATTAGTCTACTGATTCCACATTGTTAAGATAATTGCTTCAATTTTCCAAAAAATTAATTCCATCATTATTGGTTTTATTTGGGGTGGAAATACAGAGCATCATAAAATTCGCTTAGCTAATTTGGAGGATTTATCGAGGTTGAAGTTAGATAAGTACTTTTCTAAGATGGTCATTGAGTACTGCATACGAGCTACTAACATAGGTACAAAATGTCAAAAATGGCTTGTAGTTTGTAGTTTGAGGTCCCCACAGTATGTATTTGTTTGGTTGTATTTTATGCTTAGAATTAGTTTTGTGATGCACAAAGTGACCACTTATTAAAATGGGTAAAAGCATATTTGATCAAAATTATATATATATATATATATATACATATACATATACATATACATATACATATACATATACATATACATATACATATACATATACATATACATATACATATACATATATACATATACATATACATATACATATACATATACATATACATATACATATACATATACATATACATATACATATACATATACATATACATATACATATACATATACATATACATATACATATACATATACATATACATATATATATATATATATATATATATATATATATATATATATATATATATGTGTGTGTGTGTAGACACACACACACACACACACACATATATATTAAAGTGTATGTTATAAAATAACCTATATAGATTGCATTATATGTTTTACATGTTTTTATAATTTAGTATCTAACTCTAATTTTCATTGCCTTGAATGTTAATATGTAGATGTCATCATAATTTAATGAGTGTTCCTTGTTAATCAAGCCAACACTAATAATCATCATTTACAAACCAATCTATATGTTTAATTAGTTTATACCATGAAAATTTGAAACCCCTAATGATCACCATAATTGGAAAAAAGATATCATCCATAAAAAACATTGAACATATAAGAAAGATTTAGGTATAAATTGTTAAGTTTATGGTGTAAAATAAGTAACATTATCTATTCATAATTATTTTTCATTGATCAAATTGCTTCTCTTGTATCACCTTAGTCATCTCAATTACATTACCAAAATATACGTTGTAGGATTCAAAAGACGTGATGATGTATAAAGAGAAGTAATATCCACTTCCGAACACGAGGATGAAAACATTGCTTCAGAAGGCAACTGCAATTCTTTTGCGACGAATTTGGCAGTAGAGGCTTTAATTTGGGGGAGACGATAAAGAAGAGGCGGAGGGGATTTCTGGAGGAGGCAGGGGAAAATTGATCTTCGCTTTTGGTCCTCTCGGGAAATACGTCGCAAAATCATAAGTGCAGGCAGCCTTTTTCGAGGTATTGTAGGAGCCGATCCGAATTCTGCCCATGAAATTGGGAATTCATATTTCGGACACCCATTTACCCCATTTTCTCTGTCGGATTCCCCTAAACTGTCGCAACTTCAGTGAGTGATTTAGGCGTATTTTGTGGGTGTTCTGGTTTAGCGAGGGTTTAAACATGTCGATTTGTTGATCCGGTATTCCAGAGTCAAACTCAGGAAGTGCTTGAGAAGCTTGAAGTCTTTAAAACGAGGGAGAGTGAAGAAGAGAGGGTTGAATTTAGATCGTATAAAGGTGATTCTACAATATTGCAAGTGAATATTTGTGATAATAGATGACGATTAGAGTCTTAGCTGCAGTGAAGCATATATACAAAGAGACACAAACCGCATTGAGTTCGTAAGGATTATTTGTTGGAAACAGATTCTGTAAGGGGATAATCATTAGTCTAACGAAGGGATTAGGGCTCCTTCATCCAAGGGGATAAGTTCCATGATTGGAGGGATATAACTCGAACTGGTGTGACTCAAGAGGCTTTTAGTTGGAATAATATGCACCCAACTATGCCTCTAGAAGTTACTTTTCAATTTTACTTTCTTTTAAATGGGGTGCACAGGTTTTATGGGAAAATAGAGCGCAGATGTCTGCAAATAAAGGTAGTAAAAAATCATATTGGAACATGAAGCAGTCACAGAAACAAGAACTCGATAGCTACGAAATCGATCAATTTCAAAGTATCTCATCGAGTGAAAGAACTTACCCGCTGGAGATTCCACATGGGAGAATGAGAATTTTATACAAAAGCATCCATAACTACTCAAGCATTGAGGACAACACTTTTTGAAGGAGAGGGGCATGTTAGGTCCCTATAATACTAGTGTAGCCCCTTATTTTTATTGTTAGTGTAGCCCCATTATTGTTATTTTTGTTCCCATGTAGTCCCCATATTGTTATTATTGTGCCCCATAGGTGTAGCCCCATTATTTTATTGTTATGCCATTGTGGTCCCCATATTGTTATATTGTGACCCTTTATACTCCTATATATATAAGGTAGGTTTTGTCATTTGTATCATCCAAGAATTGTTCATTTATGTAATTTAAAGGAGGTTTCCCCCTCGAAGTGGCTAATTTTTAAGTCATTGATCAATATTTTCTTCTATTTCTAGTGTTTCTCCAATGTTGAATTGACAAGAGACAAGAGGCAAAGTTATCTGTAGAAAGGGCCACGAAAGCCTATGTGAATTGTTAGAAACCCTAGTGCGAGTTGCTAAAGGAACTACAAATCAGCAGCTAGAGGCCTAAAATATTTTTGGAAGGTGGCGCAAGTAGTTTTAGGTGACATAGGGAGGAATGGCGACTCACTTGGATTCAATATGCAAGTAGTGAAAATTTCCCAAGGCCAACAATGTGAATTATAGGTTGTAGTATGAGCAGCTAACGTGGGGTGCGAGCGGGCCAGAAGGGGCCGAATAGATTTACAAACGAGATCCTTTATCTCCATATTATTTTGGCCAGATATTTGCTGGAGTATTAATAGTTGGGAATCCAATTTATTGTATTCTCAAATTTGTTGCATAATAATAAAATAAGCCCTCATCTGCTGCACTTATTTTCCCTTCAAGGTTTTTCTAGGGACAACTAGTCGAAAATAATTGTGTCAATTTCTATGTGGGAATTCATTTCTTAGTTCCTGAATATTACTTCCGCAACATATATTTATTGTGAAGAATTCATAAGTGGTTTAATCATTATTTATTGGAAATAAATAAACTACTAATAATTAGAAGATTAAACTCCTTTTGGTTCATTTATGGAAATTTCACATGGTATCAAAGGATTATTGATCAGATAAGAGGCTCAGAAGCGAAATATCATGATATTGTGTAGTTTCAGAGGGAGATGTGAGGCATGGGATCTAGATCCATGTAGCTCGGGCCAGGGGTGTGAATTGTTGGGTATAAATCAATTTCCAAAGGCAGAGTGTAGGAAAAAGTTTTATTTTCTCAGAAGAAGAGTTCGCAGGTAGTGTGTTTGTCAGGAAGCAGTTCTAGTGAGTATATTAGTTGATTCGTTGAGTAGATCTAGGCATAGAAGATTTACAACAAGGGTTGTAGTTGCAGATCTGTGCAGGGCATGAGGAGAAAAGCACACAAAGGACATTTCTAGAATTTGTCAGAAGGTATTGAGTTTTCGGGAGGAGATCACATTTGCTAGTACATGAATAGATTTGTGTATTCCAGATCAAGTGTGAGTAGCAGCAGGAAGGACAAGCAGGAAGGCAAATGAGTTTTCCAACACTAAAAATGAGGTTTTATGAAAGAAATTGACATACCTTTGACATTGTATATGTGAGCTCTTGTTAGAGAGGAACTTCTTCCATGGTATTTCATGCACATGACAGTTCTTCAAAATTTAATGCTAATTGTATAATTTTATAAATTATGAAAATAATTATGGCCTTGAAATTATGAGTTCATATATATATATATATATATATATATATATATATTACAAGGTAATATAAAACTATAGTAGGAGGAAAAGGTATATATATTTTAATATTATGATACATATTCATTTTATAGTTTTTTGAAAATAATGATTATATACATGAACATTTAAAGATTTTCACATAATCATGTAAAGTTCTTTAAGACCTTTTCGTTGTGTTAAATATTTCCAAAAACATTTACAAAGATAGAAAGTTATGGCAAAATTGCTTAACTAATTTTTTATATTTTAGAAAAAATGCATACCCATTATTAGCAAACATGTTTTATAATATCTACACATTATTAGCATATCCAAGTTATTTGAAATTCAATTTTACTTATTATTTTGAGTGAAAGTATTTCTTGTCACTTAAGTGCATTTATCTTTCTTGTGACTTATGCATTTACTAGCTTGTTTTAGGACAAGGTTTTGTATGATGATATTCCCGGTTTGAATTGCAAAAATAATTTAAGTGGGGATAAATATCCATTGAAAAAATAATTGAATTGGGATAAATCTCCATGGTTAATAATCTTGTTAGTTTTTATAGTTTTTGTAAATTTTAGCAATGTGAGATACATCATCAAGTAAGTGTTTTGATGGTTTTTGTAGATTGATGCCTATTGATGTTTACCAACCATTTAATTTATATTGCTAAGCTAGTCTGCAAAATTTTATAATTTAGTGAAAGATTCACCATAAGTTTACTAGATTTTATAATTCAGTGATAAGTTACATCCACATACTATGTTGTTGATAAAATATCCTTCAAAATTTTATATATTCAATGGGGATTTGTGGGATTTGTTTAATTTGACACAAATTAAGGTTATACCACTTATACAATGAAGTGGTAATATCATTCTTGTATAAGGAGTTGAGGATGGATTGTTAAATATGATTTAAGAAAAAGATAAATACATTGCATCTAAAAGTTAATTTGTTTTTTCTAATCGTGAAATTAGGTATTAGTGCCATAGATGTCTGTTGCAAAATGTTGCTAATCACGAATTAAGTTAATAAACTTTTAATTAGACAAGTGTATAGATCACAAATTGAGTTAGTAAATAAATTTTGAAATAAGAAAACACTTATCACTTATATAATATTGCAAAGACAATAATATAGGCAAGCGCTTATCACTTATAGAATGTTGCAAAGACAAAAATAATTTTTATAATGACGATCATAAAATATTATAAATATTCATAAGAGTAGAGTTTGAAGGTTCCGCGATAAACACATATCTATCTTAATACTCTTAACTCACTTTAAGAGTGAGCATGGTTGTGATGATTCAATGTTATGTATAACCTATTATATTAATTATTATTTGATGATATAATTTTTTGCGATATGAAATGACTTCGTTGAGAGTATATTGGATGATATAATAATTTTTATTTCCAAACCACATTGGCGAGGACGTATCCACGCCTGTGAATTTGTTTTAAGCCACGATCTTCAATCTACTTCGCGGTTGTGGCTATATTTTATGGGGATGTAGCTCACATGGTAGAGTGCTCACTTTACATGCGAGAGGTGCGGGGTTCGATACCCCACATCTCCATTTGATAAATTTTACCATGTTTTGCTTAAATATGTCATCCAACAGGCAAACGCCAAATCCATAAAAGATTGAAGCTTAGAAATTTGAAGATGGACGATTTCAACTACACTCGATAAATAAAATGGAAGGGAATTCCCATATAATGGGTTTTTGTAAGGGAGGTTTTAAAACCGATATGGGTTTAGAAAATTCCAAACAAGTCTAGTAATTACGATAACAATTGGAGATGCGGGGTATCTATCCCTGTACCTCTCGCATGCTAAGTGAGTGCTCTACCATCTGAGCTACATCCCCATATAAAATGTTGAATGGTGGGATATATACTGTTCCTATATCTGATCAGCACGTCCATTGGGAAAACTTTAAGTGAAGACCATGCTATTTTTGATAACGTGAATTATACCCTCCTAGCTCTGTAAATTTTTGTTCTCCAGTGATTGAGGTTGTCTACCATCTGTGTAACTGCTTTATGGATATGTTGTATGTTGTCCGGTAGCTTGGGGTTTTTCTTGTTCATTACGGAACCGCTTAAAAAATTTATTGTTTATCACAAATCTTGGATTTTTCCAATTGAGTGCTTGAATTTTTAATGGTTCTTGACAAATGATTCTTGTTAACAACAAATACATTCTTAATCACTGGATGCATCGATGCCTAGGGCTTTGTCAGCAAGTTTCCATGGGAATTCAACAGTTTCCATCCAAAATGTAAAACTTTTGGTGAAAGAAGTGTATGGCCAATTCATTGGTTGGGTTTTGCCTCAGATTTGGGGGTTTTCCCGGATAAACATCTTTGTTTATGTTTATGATTTGTTGCTAGCTATTTTATGGTTTTTTGTTCCTCTCAGTAAATTTATTATTTCTCCGGTAAATTTCTAACAAATGGTATCGGAGCCATTGAATTTCGTTGCGTTAGGAGAGAAAAGTCTGTCAAAATGAGAGAGGATATGTGCACGTGGATTAATTAATTGATGAACCATGTATCTAAATAGAACTCCTAGAGGACTGGTGGTTACAGAGGCTGGTGACAAATGTAATCCGGTAGACATTAGGGGAATTTTGAGGTCTAAAATGGGCCTCCTAAGGAAATAATAAAATAATAGCTAAACCAATAAAATAATATTTATGAATTTGCAATTCACTTTTTGCAATCTTGAAGAATCATAACCAAGAGTAAAGAATTCAATCTTAAGTTGTACCAAAATAAAATTAATAAAAATTGTATTGATGTGACTATAAATAAGAAAGAGTTTTTCAAGAAAAATGTTTTCACATTAATGAACAATCACTATTTATCCTTGTACTTAAATAATTTAAATAAAATATAAATATAAATTTATAAATTCTTAATTATTATATGTTATTAATTAAAATTTATATTATTTAAATTGTATAATAACATGTAATTAATATACTATATAAAAATAATATAATATAATATAATAAATGTATAGGGATATGCATTTTTTATTTCAAGAAATATGAAATGAAAATAGTATATTTTATTCAAAAAATGTGAAATGACATTTATTATGAGTACTTTACTTTGACTTTAAAAGTACTTAGAACACTACCATGGTTAACCATGAGTTTGTATCCACTATTGAGAATGTGACAAGTAAGTACCTTTAACTCAATCAATGCCACCTCAACCATTAGGGATGATGTCATCCCCTAAAATGTGATTGGTTCTCATAAAGTGAATTTTGATTGTACATTTTCCTTAGGAGGCCCATTTTAGACCTCAAAATTCCCCTAATGTGGGTTCCTTTTATATGGACATTGATTTCATATGTACAAAGACAGTAACAATGAAACAAAAAAAAATATTATTATTATTATGGAGTTAATTTATTACATGTAAATAGACATACTGCTGTAAGATCTAGTATGGCATGCGTACCCCTAGGTAATCACTGGTAAAGTCTGGGTTAGATCAAGGTGATAGGGGGGATGTGAAGTTAACAATTACCTGGGTAAAAACAAAAACAAAAAAAACAAAAAAATTGAGGGGGGAAGAGCTAGAGTGAGCAGGGTTGTCTCACTTAGCAATTTTGGTTGGATTTAGTCAAGAAACCCCAAGTCAAGTTTATGGGGGGAATTTTTAGGTAAAATTGACTTGGGATAGAGTCAATGTTGACTAGGGTAAATAGTAGTGGTTTTGGGGCACATGGTATTGTGCACCCATGGTTTTCAGCCCATGGTATTGCATGTAATGGAGCTTATAAAAGGCTGGGAATACTTCATTGTAATGTAGACCTGGAGGTGAGCAGTGAAGGCTCATTTGGCCAGATTGGCCAGGGTTTTGGCCAATGCTTAATGAAATTTCATTGGTTGGGTTTTGCCCCAGATTTGGGGGTCTTCCCAAATAAACATCTTTGTTTATGTTTATGATTTGTTGCTAGCTATTTTATGGTTTTTTGTTCCTCTCAGTAAATTTATTATTTCTCCGATAAATTTCTAACAATTCATATGGAAAATATTGTTGTGGAGTTTCATCTAAAAACTTATAAATGCAAAATCACCCTTTGGCTGGTTTGAAATAATAATTTTATTACATGGGACACACATCAGTTTAAAGAGGGGTTTTCCTAGATAAACATTTTTGTTTATGTTTATGATTTGTTGCTAGCTATTTTATGGTTTTTTTTTCCTCTCGGTAAATTTATAATTTCTCCGGTAAATTTCTAACAATTCATACGGAAAATATTGTGGTGGAGTTTCATCTAGAAACTTATAAATGCAAAATCACCCTTTGGCTAGTTTGAAATAATAATTTTATTACATGGGACACACATCAGCTTAAAGAGGGTCTAGGGGGGCTAAATAAATGTAATTTGAGCATAGTTTTAGAAGAAAATATTTATCACATTTTATTACTTTTCCTTATATAGTGCAGGTATGCATCAAGGACCTCGCCACCTTAGATACACAATCTTCTTGGAATAGATCTACTTTGGAGGAAACTTTAAAGGCCTAGAAAGAGGATAGTAATAAAAGTCCAATCAAAGTTTTTCCCTACATCCTATAAGCACTATTTGGTGGAAAAACTATTCTAGTTTCTTTCGCTAATAAGAAATTCATGTAGATATCATTACTCGCATTATATCAAATCTATATTGGGAGTATATGATAACTCCAAAGTTCAAAACAAATAGAGTTTAGGTTCAACCTCAAAATGATATGGGGATTCTATGGAGATATTTTGATGATGTTTGTCAAGGTCATCCTCCTTGATGCATGATGCAAAGTCGGTGTTATTGTATGTATTTATCACATAATCACTTCTTTCAAGTAAGGTAATCCCCAAGGCTAGGATAAAACAAGAGGGAATGGTTTATTGCTTTAGATACATTTTTATTTGTTGCCACTTAGAAACATTAGAAGAAAAAAAAAGTTATGGGAGATTCATAATTAGTTATTGATTACAAAAAAATGGTGTATTTTGAGAATGTTTTTCTTCATCCCTTGCTTCAGGACATCAAAGAAGCTCTGCAATCCTTTAAAATGTCATATTTCACTCAATCAAGTTCTCACATAAATAAACAAGAAGAGCAATGGCCACTCAAAAGAAGCCATGGAAATGCATTTAGGGTCTTTTTGTATTTCAGAAATTATGGATGAAGAAGAAGTGGATCAAATGATTTCCACTTCTAAGTTCTTGATCTCTTCTATTCTTTTTTTTTTCATTTTCACAACCCACTTTAAAGATTTTTTTCATGGAATATCTTCATATATGATAGATTTCAAGGAAGAAATGTTTTTCAGTTTTTAAAATGTAATGGAGATATAATTTTTCCATGTCCGGTAAGACTATACATCTTTTATGATGGGATTAGATATGATAAAGATTTAAAATGAATGAACACCAATATGTATAATCAATTTTCATTATATAATTCACCCATCATATTGATATTTTTGAAATTAAATAAATGTGAAGTCTAGATTTTAAAATGGTAAGTGTTTAAAGGTTACATAAATACAATATGGGAAATATTCATTCAAACAAATTAAAAATACAATGAAGAATTGATAAAGTTCCATGTTGAGGGTAAATATAAATTAGAATGGGTTAAATTTATAATCAATGAGTTTTATCTTTTTTCATAAATAAAATAGTTGAAATGACTCAATATCAATTATAATGGGTTAAATTTGTAATCAATGAGTTTTATCTTCTTCTTTTTTATATAAATGAAATAGTTGAAATGGCTCAAAATTTTGGTATTCTAAATCATTCACTTTCTAAATTTTATGCATAATATTCATTACTAAGAATTTTATTTTGGAGTTGTATAATTATTTGATAATTTGACTTTTTTATTATTATTAATATGCACTTTTTAATACATAAATAGATTCGACACCCTTAAATATTTTTAAAAATCTTGAAACATATTATTCAAATAAAATTTTAAACAAAATATAGGAAAAACCAAAGATTCTCTCCCATTAACCTAAATACACAAAAATTATATCAAAATATTAAATTTATCGAGATATACATAATACCTATGAAAATTCAAAGTTAGGAAACATTTTAATTTGTAAAATCATTTATCTAAATATACATAAAGTATATCAACATTTCAATGTGACAAAAAATTTTTATGGTTAAATCATTTAATCAGATGTGTTTGAAAAAATAATAGAAGTTTGGGATCTGCTAATAGACTCATTGGAACTTACAGCTTTATGAATATACCTAGGTATAGGAAATCTCTCTAAGACTCTCAATGACCTAAAATTTAATATGTTAAATCATCGAAACTCTTCACATAAAAAAAAATCATATAAACAAATTTAACAAACTCTTCACCCATTGGTTGACCAACAGACACTGCACATCTGTTAATTCACTTCATTATTAAATATAATATATATTTTAAAAACGTAGCTAGTGATGTTAAAGGTAAGATAAGTTATAAGCGTGATTGGAAAAGCCAACATCGACCTGCATGGAGGAACACGCAGGTGGGTGCTCCCTTTATTTATGTAGTTTTGAGGTTTTTCTTTTCCTGGGAGTGGAGTTTTCAAAAGCCAAGATGGTGTGTCTCTGGATCCTAGCTTTCAAACTCATAGTAACCAGATGTACTTGCCAAAAAGTATCCATTGTAAGTCTGATATATAGAGCTCTGTAATCGTTCACCTTATTTAGTAAAACATATAATTTGTTTGGCAGTGGAATTTTCAAAATCCAAGATGGTGTTCTCGAGACTAAAATTTTTAGTACTATGTGCACACTCAATTGTTGTGTTAATTATAATTTATTGTGAAAAGTCGTGTCTAATCATTTTGTTACTTCAGCTCACTCATTTCAGATTTTGTACATTCCTGCATGTCTGGTGGAAGTTAAGCTATTATTTGTTCTCTCTGTTATTTGTTCTTGATTATCTTGTTATTCCTGCTCAATACATTGTTTATAGGCACTTAAGTTATGGAATATGGCAGAGATTCAATGTTTACAGAGTTTTAGTGATAGACTTACAGACTGAAGAGTTTCCATACTGTCAATCAACATTTCCAATCAATCTTTGTATTTTCAGATCATTACTATTAATGTGAATATATAGCACATGATGTTACATATAAACAATTATGTGATTTTGTCGGTTGGTTTACCTGTTTTGGTATTAGTAATTAAATTAAAGATAATACGTCCATTATTTTGGACAATAGTGTTGTTAAACATTTCTCTATATTGGATAGCCTGGTAAAAGTAAATATTATAAAAGTATAATTTATTACAAACATATAATTTACCAGAAATTGCTTTTAAATGTGCAACGATAGACATAAGGAATAGAAGATTTGGGAAAATCATTTTGCCAAGAACATAGCTCACTGAGCCCACTGTTGAATTCATACTCATAAGGTCTACAAACACATGAGAACAGTAAAACAAAGAAAAAATATCAATATGTCTTGTATGAAATTATAACATTTTATTTAATTTGTAAATATAATTATAAAAATCATTGGCGCATTGTTTTTTTTTTTTTTTTAATTTAACCATATAATATTAGATAATAATATGAATAGTTAAAAAAAACACCTTCGATGTATAGAGATAAAAAAAAAAATTAACATAAGAATTTGCACTCCAAAAAGCCAGAGCCAAATGGAAAAAGGTTCCAAAAGGCTGTGCCAGTCTTTTTATAATTTAAAATAATAACCTGGCAAGATTTCTCTTCCCCAATAGCTTCTCGGAATTTCAAATTAGTTCTCCTATTGGTATCGGGTCCTTGAAGAAACCTAACATTTTTACCAATCAATTCTTTTTTGGAATAACCTGACATCTTCAATAAACCTTCTCTTGTATACACTGTTGGAATTTGGGTGGTCTAAAAAGCATGGCTCCATTATGAAAAATTGAAATGAATTTTTCTGAGGGCTTCTCTGATGCCATCCGTGTAATGTGTGTTCAGGGACTCCTCTATCAATGGTCTACTATGAAATTGTGTACACATATTTCTCCATTTAACAAGTCAATCCAATCTCATATCAATTGGACACCCAATACACATGGATGGTATTGAAGATACCAACGAAGCCTGCCTCTATAGCCAAATTCAACAACTTCAACAACCTTCCAAGGGAAATGCAAATCCCAATTTAAGACCAATAGACTACAGATGTGCCTCCCTCTCAAAACCCTTCAAAGGCTTCAAAATAAATAAATAAATCAATGTTCCAATGTTTTTGGGTGGCCTATTCTTCTGCCCGTTGAAAATTAATCAAGTTTCAAATGGGATTTTGGATATCAATTTCCTATGAATCAATCATCACTTGGCTCTGCAGATATTTTAATCTGTTTCCCTCTGAAAACCACTCATGGGTATTTCATTTTCAATAGTTTTCCCTAATTAAAGACCACAAAATTTTCCCATGAAAAAAAAATTGCCATAATGATTTTTTAACTTTCAATCCTTTAACTAAAATCAGTCAGGTTTCAAATTTGTATCCAGATATCAAACCGCCCCCTTTGGGGACTCCGTGGTCTTCAAATGGCTAGCCATAATTAATTATTTTACTATTAAAAACCCTCAAGAGTTCAGTCTCTTACCCAATTAAAACCACTGAAACCTTGGGCCTCATATTAAGGGTAATTTTATATTCATCTCTTGAACGCCATACTAGCATCTCATAGCGTGTAAAGATGGATTTCTAGTTTTTACTAAAAAATTGTAACAATACGAATGACTGAGAAACTAAGGCACACCGGGATGGGAGACATACGCCATCTGTCAGCATCAATGATACAGACCCAATCATCTTCAATTATTAAGATATCTATTTGATCCTACACCAGATGTATTGGTATTGCTTTAAGGACTAATAATGGGGGCTTCTGGGTAAGGGGTAGAAAAAACATTAATTACAGTGTCACTTCTATGAAAATTGTAGGTACTGTGTGTTATCACTCAGTAATTTCTCCAGGTTCAAGAGAGAACTTATCGAGGTAACCACAAACCTACTTTTAAACTCTAGGATCTAGCCTTCCTAGGATTCAGAGAGGGATCTCTCTTTAAAATTTGACTTTGTTTTGATTTGTAAATATTAGGCTAGTTATGAATGTGTAGCTTTGGTTTTGTTTTGATAAATTTGGTGGGAAAAATCACTTGAAAGGAAGGATAGTGGGAAATCTATTTGTACTTTGGGCTAAGGAGTCAAAATCAAGCAAACAGCGCTGGGATCAAGGGCAAAAGGTCAAATGATTTCAGGGCAAGATAGATAACCCTTGGAGATCTTGGAAAATTATTTTTATGAGATGGTATGATCGGGATAAAGGGCACTTAAGAATCCTTAAATCCGAAAAAGGAAGTAGTAGGAAGAGGTCAAACGAGAGAGGGAGCAATTAAGGGTTCCCTACACTGGAAATCAGAGGAAAACATATAAATGATAACTAGTTAAAAACAGGGTTCTTTTAACATATCCTGTAGTAATTCTCCTAGTTATACATTCAGATTTAGCATAAACATAAATGGATGCATGTAACAAATAAAGAAAACAATGACAAGTGAGGAAATACTTCACTCCAAATAGCTCATCACAAGAATCCTGAAGTATGATGCCAATTGTTTTGATCCAGCCTGCTAACTCGAAATTTGACACACAAAAAGCTTTTAAGTCCAAGAAGAAATGACTATAACAATCCCAGCAATTTTATTCCACAAGAATACTTCTAAAGATGAAGTATTTATACAAATTCTAAACTAAAATATCTTGAAAAAATATCAAGATTGGTTTACAAATATCTCAAACTGTTTTACATAAATAGAACTTAATAAAAGGACACTCAAAACTAATGAATCTATTTGGCACTATACTTATGTATTTATGGTGAAAAAGAAGAGAATTCGAATTTGATCTCAACTCTTAGTTGATGATAAGGCATCCAAGTCACTAACAATCTCCTTTCTTTGTGTATTCTGCTCCAAAAATTCTACAAAAGTGAGGTCCAATGATACCTTTGTATTTCTCAATCCGAAATAGATATGTAAAACGTGAAAGAGGTTTTTGTATATAAACATGTTACTGAGATAAACCTCTCTTAGCTTCCCAAAATTCATTTCTAGATGTTCACAATAAGCTCTACCAAAAGATGTGTAAAACAGAGCTTTGCACAGCCTGAAACATATGCTGTAAATATGCGCATGTATCTCTCATTATGTAATGCAAGTGAAAAAATTTAGATAAGTGTTTGTAGATGGGTCTCTTAGGAACAAAAACCTCCTTTGGTTTTGTAAGATATATTTCTGATTGGCCACAATGTTCTCTGCAACATGATGACTAAACAGGAATTTTCTGTAAAAAGTGCTTTCAAATATTGTTTAATATTTCCAAACCCATAATGGCTGTTAGAAAAGTGAGAGAGGTTTTTGTATTTGGTCGTCTTAGGAACATAAACCTCCTTTAGTTTTTCAAAATTAATCTTGGATTGGTCACAATATTTTCTGCAAAACAATGACGTAAACAGGAAATTTCTGCAAAAATGTCCCTTCTTGCTCCGTTTTTATCTTTTAACCTTACTATTCTTTTAACTGTTTTTACTTTCACTTTGGATAAACTTCATTGTTGTTGAAATTATTTTCATATTTATTTACCATTTAATGCCTATGTATTTACTCTTACTGTTTACCTTGACTACTTTGTAACTTCTTTTGATTTGACTTTCACTGTGACTTTCATCGGATACACTTTAACTCTGATGCTTTTTTACTGTTTTGTTTTCACTATCACTGTGAATTCTTATTTTACTTTTACCATTCACTGTGTAAATTTATCTCTCTCTGCATAAATGACTTCTTTCTATTCTGCTGCCTGGAATATTTTGTTAAGGAATATCATTAAAAATTCTTTTCTTTGTGAATTTTTGGAGTAAAACAGATCTTTAACTAGTATTTAGATTGTTTTATCCAAATTCTCCTTTTACCAATGACCTGCAAAACAAAATAATTGTTAATTAAATAGAGGTCTGCAAGGAGGTGATTGAAGGCTTTTTGAAGGACCTATGGAATGAGATCTGGCTATGGAGGTTTTAACTCTGTTGGCACTGAGTAATTGAGTGTTACAATTCCGGATTCTGAGCATTGGTAAAAGAGTTTGAATCTTTCAAAGGGTTTCTAAAGGTCTGAAAAAGGCTAAATTTCTTCAAATTTGATTAAAACAGGTTAAAGTATTCGAAACTCGAGGTTTGATCAGGGTTTCTGAGGCGTCGGAGAGGTTCTGATGGCTTTGGAGGTCTCTGAAAAAAACTGAGGTTTCCAGTGGTCTTGATAGCAGTTGCAATAGCTTTTTCTGGCTTTTATAGGAGTGAAAACAACATACAAGTCTTGTTTCTTTTCAATCGAGAGGATGAACGCATGGATAACAAACAAAAAGGGCTTTTCTGCGCATAATATGAAGTTTTTTATAAGGTTTTAGGTTTAGCAATAAGCATTGAATGACGATCATGTCAAAGCAGAGGACGGTTTTGGCGCTTAAGGCAGAAAACCGGAAATGGTTATCACGCAACATTTGGGAGGTAAGCAGTTTTAGAGCTAACCCATGCGATCCAATGAGAATCAAGCACGTGGAGGAGAGAGGAAATCATAAAACTGCCCATTTCGCGCAGAAATGAGCTGGGAGTGATCGCGCATGTTTTCTGCGCGATATTGTTTTTTGGCTGTCAGATCTAGGGTTTGGATGCGAACTCCAGATCAATCGGGGAAGTTGCGTCGGAATTGAGTGGGGCCAAGGTTGATCAACGTGGTGGGGACAAGTTTTAAACTTTAGAAATAAAAATTTTAATAAGTTCAAACTTTAGTTTATATTATGGCGGGGCTAAGTTTTAGGTGTTAATTAAAACATTTAACACATGTTTCAACCAATAACGTTGGTGCGAGTCTTATTATATAGTTTTTAAACATTTTTCATTTTTTAATAACTATAGGGGGCGGGGTATTTTTATATAGATACGTTTAAAACCAATGGGAATAAGGGCGGGGTTTTAATTCGTCACATGGGTTATTATAACATTAGCTTAAAACATAAAATAGAGGGTTTTGAGGGTTATTTAGAATAAAAGGATTTAATACTATACGGGAGGGTGTAATTAGGGATTTAATAAATAAATTAGAAATTAATATGAAAAAAGGGATAATGTATGAAAAAATATATGTTTAACTCTAAGTAAAGTGCAAATAAGCATAGCTTGTCTTTGATGTATTACTTCACACTTTAACTTAGGATAAATCTATTTTGAGGGTTTATGAATGATTTTTGAAAGGGAATGAAATTAGTTATTTAGGGTTTCACTTTTACTAAGTAAAATGGGTTTTTACTTAGGAAAAGGGATTACGATTTATGAAATGAAGGATAAATGCTGATGAATGTGGGTCTAGTGTGGGAATTCAATATTTTTAACCAAACAATCATTGAGCCTTGGGTCTAGTCCCAACAGAAGTTAGAGAAATGCTTTGAGCCTTTTTGACTGATATTTTAGAATATTGAATATTTGTAGGGGAGGGGAAATTAGTAATTTTTTTCCGATGATGCTTTATTACATGCTTGCACAATTGCTTTCTACCTACCCATCTTTATTTCTAACATTTTTTACTTCATTTTCATGGGTGCATTTAAGCTTGTAACCCTAAATCAATTTTCTTTCAAATCATAAAAACTATCTAAGTCTAACCTTATTTTATCTGAGGGCTCAGATTGAACTGTTGAGCTCCTCATTTATTCTCTATCTTAACTATTGAATTGTCATGTTTATATTGTTTAACATATCTTTATTCTCTATCTAAAACATGAAATTTAAAGCATGAGAGGTCAAGTTTAAGTTGTTTGACTCATGGATTGTGGCATTTAGGACAAGCTGCACACAATCTTATTTGCAAAATTAAACTAAAGTAGTGGCATTAAACTTGCAACACTTTCATGATCTATTTTTGATGGGGTTCATATTTAATATTCTTTTGATCTTTGTTTCTTTTTGTCCTTTGATTGTTCTTTTAGGACATACCCTCTTTTTTCATTTTTAAGCTGGGAATACGTTTGCAGAAAGCAAGGGTATGTACAATATTACAAGAATTTTAACAGAGTCAAATCAAAATTATGAATCCTATATTTATAGGACCCTAACATTGTGAGAAATGGGAGTGATGAGGAAATAATTTGAAAGTAGGATCAACTTACATACACACCCGTAATTTTGTTTGGAAGTGTATATATGATTGAAGCTCTCTGATAATATTTTATGAGTTAGGAGGTTCTGAGTTGTTCACGCTTTCCAAAGCTTCGCACACTCCTACCTTCTCTAGCCTCTGTGGTTTGGGTTTGATTCCGCGGCTGGTGATTTAGAATTGATTTCGGCTGAGTGCCCAACAGACAAAAAGAAGATCATTCTCCTCCTCCATTGCTTTCATTTTTTATGTATTCCCTATCATATCCAACAACCAAACCTTGGCCCTACCCCTGGGCTTTCTGATGTTGCCTAGTGGTGTTGTTTCCAATATATATCTCTAAAACCCAAATCAAATCAGCTCAACTATTTATGGGAAGCAATAAAAATAAGTAGTTTATAGTGAGATTCATGTGAAAAATCAATCATACCTACCTTACAGTGTGATTCCAGCAACAAATCAATCATAACTACCTCAAATTTGTTGTTGCAGAACTTTAAACAATCCACAACCTTCCGAGAGGGTATCGACTTGTCTTGGCATGCATGACGTTGCTCATAATATTTTCTCATGGAGCTCGTCATTTTCAATTTCAGAAGCAAACCCTGCCACAAGACTTAAGCCCTTCCCGACATCCTTGGGACACTGAGGTTATTCAACTGAACCTGGTTTAGGTCAAGAATTGATTTAAGTTCCACATAATAGTTAGAGGTGTAATTGTTTCCGGAAATAGTCTACACCCATATGGCCTTCACGAACCCAACCCACTTGATCATGGCCCCAAATTTCAGTGCAGGAGAATGTGCCAGATAAAAAATTTCAAAGACAGTTGTAGGTTGCTATAAAATCTAGGAGGAATTGCATTCAACTGCCCACACGAAGTGGATTTGCTAAAACAACAGGGCAATGTGGTGGACAGGTATCATGCATAATAAATGTGGTTTTTGGTGCACACATTTCACTTGTAGAAGAAAAAGGGTGGCAAATTTTTTAGATGAATTGATTCAAAAGAAAGGCCTATCGGCCTAAATATTTTTTTATGGTTTTATGAAATAGTGAAAAGCTCAAAATTAAATTAAATTAAATCTTTTATTATTTTAATAATGATTTTTAATATTATATATTATTTTTTAATCAAATAAAAATAACAGTATAATAAATTTTATCTATTTTAAAATTTATTTATCAAACTAAAAATGTTTTTAATTAAAAAATTAAATTCTTTAGCTTGCCGTTTATATTTGATCATTTTCATGATTTATGTCTTCAAGATTTTTTATACATGCTTGTCACTCATATCTAGAGCATTTTCATCACGTGTATTCACAGGCAGTGCTAATATGTCAATTTAATGGCTTCTAGCCCCACACACATGGTCTCTACCAATAGCTCCATACCGCATTTCAAAGTTGTTTTATATTCAAAAGGATTCTTCATTGTGTTATTTTAGGAATCACAAGTTTACCAGAAAGCTTTATCTAAAGGGCCTTGGTTTTGGGCCAATGTTCGATTGTTTTTAACCCATTGGTTCCTAGATTTTGACCCATCCATAACTCTCATTGTGAAGATGCCAATATGGGTCAGGCTTCCTAATCTGCTAGCTCACTTGTGGAACTACACAATCTTACCTTCCTATCGATGCCTCTCGTGGGAAACTTGGTGTATAAAACTATCGCGGATTTTGTCTTGAAATCAATATCAATAAATAGTCGCCATACCAAATCAATTTAAAAATCAATGATTTTCACTGGACGTAGGCTCTAGACTATGAGAATACTTCTTTTCATTGCCACTTCTATCATCAAACATGTCACTTACAAAATTATTGCTTGGTGTTTAATTCTCAACAAAAGAGGAACATCTTCAATTCTACATCTAAAAGTTGGAAGCCCCGCAACCCTCCTCCTATGGATGGAAAGGCATCCTCTAAGTTGGAAAACGACATTGAAGAAGCTGGTGATGAAATTCATTCAGGGGTCAAGTTCCAAGAATCAAGGCCTCAAACATATTGTGCAGCTCTTGGCAAGGACCATGCCCCTTCAACAAGCACATAGATATTGAATAGTAATGCTTCTTTGAGTATATTGAAACACACTCATAAGTCGGATTCTTCATACTTTGATAAGAAATCACCCTGACTGCGCAATGATAATTTGCATATTTCTTTGATCAAACCGCCTTCAGAAGGTTGGGTCAAGGTTTCGAAAAACAAAGGAAAAAAGGTCACCTTGAGGATTAGCCCCAATTTGGGTGATTCTCCTCTCTAGTTGTGTCTTTTGTCACTTTTGCATTTACTTCCATATTCTCAATACCATTCATCTCTACGTTGAAAACAACAATATAATGAAAGTTGTGCCAAAAAATGAGGCATGATGGAAAATGATGTAATTTTTTTTTGTTTGATAAATATAATTTTTAGACTTATAATATATATATATATATATATATATATATATATATATATACATTTTTTAATATATATATATATATAGAACATTTATAAATGTGTTTTATTTTTACTTACTGTTATAAATGTCTATGTTGAATAAGGGTTTTTATCTATAACTCAATAGCGCAGCTTGTTTTATGGTTATTTTCTATGTTTAATGCTTGAATAAGTAAGATCAAACATTCTATGAGTAAGTTCAATAGTTGTGTTGAACAAAACTGGTATTATTAATAGATTTGGCCTCCGTATCTCTGCTAAGAAGGAAAAGCCCTAAATCCACAGTCGATTATCCCTCTGGATGCAGAAACCTCGTTCTAGTATCCCCCTATATTTCCTTGGGTGAGACTTCAATCAGCGCAAGCAAGTCGTTACAGAAAGGGCTGATAATAGTGGGTTTTGTTAGATTACGCAGTCAGTTTGAACCTGGGTCTAGGACCCATCAACCCAAAAAATGGTTCCGTTGTCGGGATTGGCAATTGACTGAGGGATAGCTGGATGTGGAATCCTCCTAAGGAAGATATTGAAACTTGGGTTGATAAAAAAGAACATGAATTTGCGGTGAAAGAAAACAGAAGTCTGCGAATCTCTACTGAACATTGGCTACAAAAGTATATCTATATAGATCAGTATGAGATATTTTTCACAACGTTTGCAAGTAATATGTATGAGTGAATATCAAGACTAGCATCGCAGATGGGATATTTCAATAATAAGACCACTGTGTGGACCTCAAAGCTGATTGAGAAGATGAAACATAATGATAATGAGATCGCAAAGGCTGTTGATTATTAGATAGACAGAATCCTTGGAGGGTTCATTACTTAGTTCGCAATCGAGACCTATGTGTCTTATAGAGAAGTAGAGTGCAAGTTCTTCGGAAACCCTAGAGGTAGGTACCCAAATTCACTGAAGTTTTGGATTAAAATGCTATTGTGTGAAAAGAGTATATTACAGATGCGCTTATATTGATGTTTGAAGAAAGAGAGCCTGGTGCTATTCGAAGCGCTAAGCGATTCAAAATAGTTTAGGTTACGTACATTGAAACCGAATATAGACCACTATTTGAATCTAATAAAGGAGAAAGCAATCCCGCTACTCCACGAAGTTTGTTGCTAAGATCTTAAAGTAAAAAAAGTGATGACGAAATTCACCAACCTTCCACCCCCATCATCACTCCATCTCGTTCTGCTCCTCCACCTCCACCTCCCCCCATGGCCCAACCACCAAAGATTCTTGTGTTCAAGGGAACAAATGACCCTGAACAGTTCTAGTTTGTGATAAAAGCAGTATGGATTTTGGTGAATGTTACAGATGAAAATATGAAGAAAGCACTATAGATTACAACGATGTAAGATAGAGCATTGTCCTGGTACATGAAATATGTGTTACATGTCATTTTTTGACCATGACATTAGACTGTCAATATGGATCTATCACCATCCATACTCATGCTTCCTTAGAAGTCAAAACATTTATATTCCTTAACCAAGTCTTGGGAACTGGGAAAAAGCTCTTACAAACTCTTAAAGGTTGCCTGCGTGCTTTTTGCGGTCACTTCCTGCGCATGCGTTGATATTACTACCTTTATCTACATACATATGTGCTTTGTTTTCCCATAAAACCTACGCGTCCCATTTAAAATAAAGTAAAAGCAAAAATTGACTTCTAGAAGCATAGTTTGGCACACATTCTTTAAATAAAAGTCTCTTGAGTTGCGCCAGTTCAAGATATATCCCTCCAATCATGGAACTTATCCCCTTGGATTAAGGAAACCTAATCCCTTCATTAGACTAATCATTATCCTCCAAAGGGATAATGAAACACGTTGAGACATGTGGACGCTTTACAATATCGTTAATTTCAGGTAGATTCATGCATAGTACAACACGCCAAGTAAAAATTTAAATAAAGGAGATAGGTGCAAAGATATGCAAAGGTGAAAATAATTTGATTGGTGAATCTGATTTGGTGACGTGGTTCCGTATGGAATATGTAGAACAATTTTGTCAGATAATTAACTCTTTTTGAGTCGATTAAGGAGCACAAAATTGACAAGGTGGGAAGCTTCTTTCGCATGATGAGGAGAGAAATGAATGTAAAGTGCAATTGTATATCATACCCATTTATAGTTTCATGCATAAAATGGATACACTTTCCATGAGTAGATACAGTGATCAAAATTCCAGTTGTCTTTAGCTAGATTTTTTGGAAATTTTTCTTGTGGAATTTTTTGGTTTAATTTCTCTAAAATTCAACAAGAATTTATTGAAATCATAAGTTTGATGGGTAACTCCTGCACAATTGAAGTTCCCTAGAGGGTTTTTAGGGTGCAGACAGTAAAAAAAACCATTTTAAATAACACAAATTAGGATTTCACCTCAAACCGAAAAGTCTGAAAAGTCTCACTAAAGACATCAACACAATACATATTTGTTTGGACGTATTTTTTGCTTAGATTTAATTTTGTGATGCAGAAAGTGATCACTTATTAAAGTGTATATCATTTTAAAATGGGTGTTCTAAAATAACCTATATACAATGAATTATATTCATACTTATACCAAGGATTACCAAGGATTTTAATCTTAAAATTATCCATTAAAATTCCTAATCCAACCCTCGTTACTCCTCCTACAATAGATCTATTTAGTTATCCTAGAGAAAGTGTCCCTTATTCCTTTACAATTTTGAGCTCTACCTCTTGACTAACTATTGCATAAATCACAAATGTTATTAAGAATTATATAAGAAATGCCACCAAAACCCATTAAATTCAACAAATATGAATAGTCATCTAGTATTCCTCTCAAAAAAATAGTATTAATTGCATCATCACTAAGAGCACCGGGTCTAGTAATACAAGAATCTTTCAAGATATTCATCTAGGCCCTCATCTTCCCACTACAACATCTTAAATATATCATGTGAGCCTTTGGATCTACCACAGTATTGGTATTTTTTAAGAAAAATAGCGTTCATATCATCACAAGATCTTATGTTATTTTCTCTTAATCCCATGAACCATCTCAATGCATAATATTTCAAAGTTGTAGGAAATAAGTTTAGTTTATGAGAATCATCCATATAGTTGTAACTACAACACAAAACGTCAAATTCAATAAAAAATGCATCAGGGTCTTCTATGGCCATACCTAGAAAATTAGGTAGGATGGAAGGAGAGATGTGTCTCATGTTGAAATTTGATGCTTTGTCAAGGATAGGAAATACAAAAGTGGTTTTTCTCCCAACTTCCTCATTTTTGTGCTCTTTTGCCATATTACCAAATAAACTATACTCAATGTTAGTTGGTAATGGTGGTGGCTCAATGATTAGATTGTGGTGAGTGAGGAAACGATTGTCTTTAACTCATGCCTCAAGTATTTCTACTACAAAAATAGCCTCTATTTGTGATACAACAACACCTCTTGGAGTCTCAATGAGCCTAGTAATGCGTTCTAGAGATACATCTTGATATATTTCCAAATGAATAATTGTTTCCTCCACTTGTTGATCTTTACCTTCTTTATTATTTTTATATTTTCGCCTTTTGTCTATTGTGGATTTAGACCAAGGTATAATAGGGTCAGCAATTGATTGACATGTGGAAGGTTCTCCCTTTTGATTATTACTTGTGTATCCATCAATAGAATTAGTAGGGTTTTTTTTTTCCACCAGATAAATCAACTAGAACATCATAATTTTATTTAATAAACCTACCTTTATATCTCTTGGTTTAACCATTTAATCACATACGAGGGAGTGTTTGGGAAGACCCACTAAAGTGGTTGTGGTAGGCTAGAACCTTCCTTTCATATTTTTTTGAAAAGAGGCATCTTTGTATCTTACTGTCTCTCCTCCACCAATCTAAAATATGTTCAACGTTAAATAAAAGAAACTAAAAAAAGAAAAGTACATACCTATTGTTACCTTTTTAGAGCTCCCTGACAATGACACCAAAAATGTGGGGCTATTTTAATGTCACAATAAAAACCCTTCACAATTGAATACAAGATGTAAACTGCTAATCTATAAACATTGTATGTGCAAGCAATGTGAGAACTCTTTTTCTCTTTAAAAACAACTAAATAATGATCTTCTATTTTAATCTTAAAAATAAATTGAAATCTACTTCTAATGCTAAAACAATCAACAACACTAAAATGAAATGTGCATGAATATAGAACTCCTCTAGCTAGTCTTTTACTTCAGATCCCTTGGCTTGGATCCATAATACACTCTTTCATAGCTCATGGAAAATTTCACGTATTTGATTGCAAGTTGGAATAGAAAGTAAAATATTCTAGTTCCAGAACTTAGCCACTTGAAACCAAATATAGAAATTAAAATTAAAGCAGGTAAATTAAATGCCAGAATGAAATCCAATCCAAAACAATCCTATGATAATCTACCAATGTATGTCATTGTTTTCTCGAGCAAGAATTCCAGTGTATATCCTTGAACTATAAATCCATTAGAATATAGAGCATCAATTAAGTACAAGAATACTATATCAATCGTTATCAAAACAATCACTTATTATTTCACCAAACACACATTACAAAGCAATTGTTCATGAAGTAGATCAAACTCTAACTACCATACTCTATTAACCATAATGAATGTAAAATTCTTTATGTGAGAGTAAATATGCTTGTAGACAAGATAAATATTGTTCACTCGGATTGAATATACCTCCAAATCGTATGATAACAAGGTGAAATAGGTTCCTGAGTTTGAATTGCTTTACACAGTCAAACCAAAAGAATGATTATCATGTATAAACTCATAACATTGTATTGATGCAAGGTTATTTTCCACAAAGCACTTAATTTCAAGTCCCAACGTTGCATCATGTTATGAAATCATCTCCAAAAATAGAAGAAGAGAGAGATCAACGCCTTTGAAATAAGCCACTTCGAGGGGGAAACCTCCTTTACATTACATAAATGAATAATTCTTAGATGATTCAAATGAAAATACCTCCTTTCTATATATAGGAGTCCATCGGGTCACAATATAATCCTAGCCGACCTAACAATAATAACGTAAGGGCACAACAATAACAATAGTGGGGTTTTATGGGGCACAATAATAACAATATGTGGACTACAGGGGTACAAAAATAACAATAAGGGGGCTACACTAACAACAATAAGGATCTACACTACTAATATAGGGACCTAACATGCCCCTCTCCTTCAAACAAGTGTTGTCCTTAATGCTTGATTATTTCTTGATGCTTCTGTATAAAATTCTCATCCTCCCATGTGGAATCTTCAACGAGTAAGTTCTTCCACTTTATGAGATACTCTGAAATTGATCGATTCTATAGTTTTCAAATTCTTGTTTCTGTGATTTATTTAGAACTTCTTTTGCTGCGATGTTGATCTTCCTGTTGTTTCATTCGATTCTACACCAAAGTTAGGTTATCCTTTTAGAGTTGGAGAACTTCTTGTTGATGCTCGATGTGATCTTCCACTACTTTATAATCCATATTATCTTTCATTTGATATTTCAAACCATCCAACTTAGCCTTCATTTATGCTTTTAAATCATATATGTCATCTTTGATTTCTCTTTGTAAGATCGAAATTTGTTGTACTTGGTATCATAATTTTGATATATCATGCTGCAATTCTTCCTCTTCATGCGTCATAGTATAGCTTTCTAAGGGCTTAATGGGTGTGGAAATATTTTTGGGAGGCATTATATAACTCAATACTAATATCTATGCTTCAATATGCCCTTGGAATCACTTCAACCTGATTTTTCAAACAAATGTTGTGCAAACTTGTTTAACAAATATACACCTTTTTCTTTCTTTTGAGGAGCTCAATATTGAAACTGATGTATCTCTGTAATTTCGGATCCCTGAGATTTTATCTCCAGTCCTATAGTAGCCCTCTAAAACTTCTTTCCAATGCCATAGGTCTGACTTGATTTGGATTCTTCAAGACAAAGTTATGACCAATCTCCCATAATGGCCTAATTATGGACTCGTTGAGCAGAGCGAACTTGTACAATGTGCCACATGTCACTGTTCACTCCTTCCGCTCTGAAATTGATACAAAGGAAACTGCAGTCTGTTTAATTTCACCCACTTTTTACATAATTTTGATCTGACGCTCAGAGAGAGAGTTATGACGATTTACCCAAGGTCACCTCTTTTAGATGAAATTTGGGAGCCTACAAAAACCCTAGCTTCCACAAATCATATCTCCGAAAATATTGTGGACCAAGATCTAAAATTTTTATATGAAGTTCCTCAGGATTTCCTCAAAATGGTTTTTTTGTTTAGTGTCTGAAGCCTCGCAGGGAAAAAAATTATAGCGAAAATTCCACGATGTCATGTTTGAAGCAGCGAAACCCTAGAATACAAAGCTCTGATACCAAATGTTATGAAATGAGCTCCAAAAATAGAAGAAGAGAGAGATCAACGCCTTATAAATAAGCCACTTCGAGGGGAAACCTCATTTACATTACATAAATGATTAATTCTTGGATTATTAAAATGAAAAAACCTCCTTTCTATACATAGGAGTCCATGGGGTCACAATATAATCCTAGTCGACCTAACAATAATAATGTAAGTGCACAACAATAACAATAGTGGGGTTTTATGGGGCACAATAATAAAAATATGGGGAATACAGGGGTACAACAATAACAATAAGGGGGCTACAGTAACAACAATAAGGGACTACACTAGTAATATAGGTACCTAACACATCAATCAGAAAGTGAAGGGATTCAAATGATCACAAGAAAAAATGACATTGTTAATGGTTATTTCATATAAAAAAGAACTATATGTCTAATATTAACTTTAAAACATAATGAAATCTTAGATAATCACAAATAAATATAAATGAGTTGGTTCAATAATAATACTCCCTTAGAATAAAATTGAAATCTTAGATTCAAAATGGTTGACACAATATTATAAAAAATGGTGATTATCAAGGGCTAAATTTGGACTGTATATAAGTTATCATTTATATAATGCTACTCTACATGTGATCTACATGCTAGAAAAAATAATGAACATTTATTTGTTAACCACACAAGCACTATATAAAACAACTATATGCATACAATAGCAAATCGAAAGTGATATGAACACAAACATCATAGAATACTTTGTAATCAAGAACTTGGTTGTGATCGAGGGACCCTTACCACAATGGTCCCTTAATAAACTACAATCACAGAAAGAGAGAAGTCACGATGAAACAATAGATGAAGGACTGAATCTCATATTAACCAAGATTAGGTTACATAAAGTCCATCGTTATTTAGCTCTGACACAAAGCTTAAAAAATATAAAGGTTGATCAAAATGGATGTCTCGATTGACTGACTAGCTAGCCTAGCGTTTAAATGTCTGGTCATATTTATACATATTCATTGAGTAGTACAACAAATCGTGCCTTTGAAACATAAATATAATGCATATCCTTAGATTTAAGGGTAAAGCTCCTTGTAATAGCTGAAACATCATCCATAAGATCTTACGCATCTTTGTGAACTTCACCAAACCTATTGTAGACAAGATCCGGCTGGCTGGATCCCAATTATGTTATATATGTGATAAAAAATAGGGTTTTTTTATGGTTGGATATAACATAGAACCATCAATGCCTCATTTTGACTTTGTAATATAAAAAAGGATGTAAACATGCACCAGAAGGGCAGTTGTCATACTTTTGTGTGCTTGACAAATTTGAAGAGTGAACGCTTTGCGTGTATGGCCATGAATGCACAAACATTGGTCCCATGGTTTCACTATTACCAAAACCCTTCAATTGGTATTTAAAAATGAAATAGTATTCCATCATTAATAAAAAAACCTCAAAAATACACTTTATCCTAATTAAAAACATGGGATTTTAAGAGATTAGACAAAGAGTAGCTAGTCATACTATTTGTGGGTATGGAGGATCAATATTATAGGTTTTGAAGGGAAAAAAAAGTATAATATGTAAGAGAATAGTGTAAAGAAAGGGTAATTAGGGATGACAATGTTAAGGGCCAGCAATGATACATATAACAAATACAATCTCTTAACATTGTCTACTCTTGGAATGGAAATTGATACAACACTTTATTTCTATGACTCTAGTTGTGTATCTAAATTAATTTGTGCATATTTTTTAATCTATTTTATGTGAGTTTGTGCTTCTTTTATCAAGATATTTTTGATGTTATCATTTATCATATCTTCAACAATTACTAATTAATGCATATAGTTCTAGAGATTATGCTATGATCAAAGTATAATTGTGCTAATTCGTACATATGTGGATTTTACCATGGTTTGTGGAAGTTGGAAGAACTAAAGGGAAAACATTTACATCAACAAGAAAAAGGGTTTGCCTCAATAGCCTTCAAGCTCTAGAGGTTGCAATAAGATGTAAATAAATGAGAATACTCTATCAATTTGTGGAGTATTCTTTGAGTTCCCTTCATGGCTTGGGATATTATTCATTAGGTCAAAGGAAATTAGCAGTGAAATCCATAGATGTTTTGCCTCTGAAAATTTTATTTCCATAGGTCTTATCTCCCAAGAAATAATTATCATATCCTTGCATGAACACCATATGGTGTGGTATGATGACTCATGAACAAAAACGTGTATCCGCATTAGATATGGCTTATGATATGCTATAGATTTTAAACATTTAATGTTAGCATGGAATGTTAGAGCTAGTTATAGAATTAGTTGACTTGACCAACAATATAACATAATGAACTCCTTTTAGCCTAACATGATGTGATTATGCCACAGGAAGAGGCCAAATAAGTATTAAAATTTGAAACTTATCTTAAAAACACGAAAATCAAGTTAAAAAATTATATGAATCTACAAAACTTTAGCTTGAAAAAAAAGGTTTTTGATTTTTGTGTAAAACTAATTGGAAAATGAAGAATGGATTACTATAGTCCTAACACCTTGAAGGGTGGGGACCAAGAAGTACTTATGAAGTATGTCATTTTGGCACAAAGTTTAATTTTATATCATGTACTGTCCATTCTAAGTAAGAACAAAGTGGTAAATTAAATACAATTATTAGAGTTAAAGATAGGAAGTAATTAAACTAGCTAGTGAAATTATGTAGATAGAATTTAATAAGTCAATAATAAAAGATAAAAAAGTAGTGTCTTGATGTTATATGTTTTCCAAGTTACAATCAATCATCATGAACAACTTACATATATTTTTAAAATTGAAATGACTTATGTAGCATAGAGTTATAAATTAGGAAATATAATAGTTTGGCACGCAAACACCAAACAATTTAATGTTTATCCAACAATTTTTTCCATTTATATCAAATAAAAAAATTCAAACAATTTCCATTATTGTGTTTTGGACACTTTTCCACCCTTTACTTGTTCCAAACACAATTGAGCTACTATGACAAAATGAATATACTACGAAAATATAACACCTCACTATTAGTCTTGAAGAAGAATATGGCTCTTGAATTTATTGAATTCTTAAAATAAATGTCCTATTAAATCATTGAACTAATCACATCTGTATAATTTGAAGAATATTAAAAGTCATGTATCAATTTTCCTTTCAATTGATTACATCGCACCAAATATTTTTGCACTTTAATTGAATTTATTTTCCAATGAAAGGACAACTAAGATATCTCCTCTAACTAGATAAGAAACATGGTTGCAATATTTTTTTATCTTATCCTCTTAATTTTCCATATCTATATCAATCACATTTCGAAATGGTGGTAATTATCTCAGTTCCACATGTCTCCACAGTTGAAAAAAATAATTATTTTGGTTTTGGGAGTCATCAGTCGACTACCCATCATCAATAGAAGGAAGACAACCAAGAATATTTATGTTTATAAAATCTATATACATTTTCCATTTCCACACTCTTAGTTTATTTTAAATCCATCATTCCAAGTACTCCAACATAATTACATGATAACTTTATCTATTATTATCCTTGTGAATCACATTATTCCAAAAGTGAGATAGAGTTTGTGGGTCAAATTTCACAAACATGTAATTAATTCAATATAAAAGTACATGTATTTAATTAATTATGAACTTCAATATCATCCAAACTTACCTCTACACATGAACCAACATTAGGTTGAATTTATGGCTCAACAACTACAATATAAGGTTGTAGCATTATGAATAGTGTCATCTCCCATTGCATTTTTTTTAAGAAAAAAAATTCATTTCAAACAATCAACACATGATGCTAATGGGTGTATTGTGATTTGTGTCAACTTTTCATCAATTTTATGTCATGTTTTTTAATGTCCATTCTAGAAGTCATCTTACAGATTATGGAAATGCGAGTTGAAAAAGTAGTTTTTTCTTTTTGCCCTCTAAAATTTGATGATGTAATCTAATATTATTTTAACATTTCCACTATTATTTTATAATATTCCTTAGGAGGCTCATTTTAGACCTCAAAATTTCTCTAATGATATATGCATACAATAGTAAATCGAAAGTGATATGAACACAAACAACATAGAATACTTTGTAATCAAGAATGTGGTTGTGAAGGGCCCTTACTACAATGGTGCCTTACTAAAATACAATCAGAGAAAGAGAGAATTCACGATGAAAGAGTAGATCAAGGACTGAGTCTCATATTAACCAAGATTAGGTTACATAAAGGTTGTCGTTATATAGCTCGGACATAGAGCTTACAAAATATAAAGCTTGATCAAAATGACTAGCTGGATTGACTGAATAGCTAGCCTAGCGTTGAAATGCTTGGTCATATTTATACATATTACATTGAGTATTAAATAAAATAATTCCTTTGAGAGGTAATGGCATAGAGATAATACTTAATCCTTGTATTTGAGCGTAAAGGTCCTTGTAATAGATGAAATGCTAGCCATAACATCTTCTTCGTCTTTGTGAACTTCACCAAACATATTGCATACATGATGCGACTAACTGGATCCCCAATATGTTGTAGATGTGATAAAAAATAGGTTTTTGTTATGGTTGGACATATCATAGAACAATAGATGCCCCATTTTGACTTTGTACTATAAAAATGATGCAAACATGCACCAGAAGGATAGTTTCCATGTTTTTGAGTACTTGACAAATTTGAAGAGTAAATCCTTTGTGTGGATGGACATGATGAATGCACAAACATTGGTCCCATGGTTTCACTAATACCAAAAACCTTCCATTGGTATTGAAAATGAACTATGATTCCATCATTAATAAAACAACCTCAAAAATACAATTTATCCTAGTTGAAAACATAGAATTTTAAGAAATTAAGCAAAGAGTACCTGATCACACTATTTTTCAGTATTGAAGATAAATATTATAGGTTTTGAAGGAAAAAATAGTATAAAAAGTAAGAGAATAGTGTAAAGGAAGGGTAATTAGGGATGACAACGTTGAGGGTCGACAATGATACATATAAAAAAGATTATCTCTTAGCATTGTCTACTCTTGGAATGGAAATGGATGCAACACTATATTTCCATGACTATAGTTATTTATCTACTTTAATTTTCACATATATGTCAATATATTTTATGTGAATTTGTGCAAGTTCTTTTCTCAAGTTAGTTTTTGATGTTATCATTTATCATATCTTCAGCATATACTAACCAATGCATATAGGTCTAGAGAATATGCATGGTCAAAATATAATTATGATATCTCTTACAAATGTGGATTTTACCACGGTTTGTGGAACGAGGAAGAACCAAAGGGAAAAAATTTACAGCAACAAGAAAGGGGGTTGGCTTCTATAGCCTTCAAGCTATAGAGGTTACAAAAAGACGTAGATAAATGAGAATTCTCAATCTATATATGGAATATTCTTTGTGTTCCCTTCATGGCTTGGGGTATTCTTCATTAGGTCAAAGGCAGTGAGCAGTGAAATCCCTAGATGTTTTGACTCTGAAATTTTGATTCCTAGAGGTCTTAGTTCTCAAGAACTGATTAGGAGATCCTTGCATTCACGCCATATGGTATGGTATGATGACTCATGAACAAAAACATTTATCGCATTAGATATGTCTTATGCTATGTTATAAAATTTAAACATTTAATGTTAGCAGGAATTCTAGGGTTAGTTCCAGCATTAGTTGATTTCACCAATGATATAATAGAATGAACTCCTTTTAACCTAAGATTATATGGGCCTGTGCCATAGGAAAAGGCCAAATAAGGACTTAAATTTTAAACTTATCTTAAAAACATGAAAATCAAGTTTAAAAATTATATGAATCTACAAAAATTTAGCTTGAAAAGAAAAAGGTTTTTAATTTTTGTGTAAAATGAATTGGAAAATGAAAAATGGATTACTATAGTCCTAACATCTTGAAGGGTGGGGACCAATAAGTACTTAGGAAGTATGTCATTTTATCACGAAGTTTAATTTTATACCATGTACCATCCATTCTAAGTAAGAACAAAATAGTAAATTAAATATAGTTATTAGAGTTAAAGATAGATAGTATTTAAACTAACTTGCGCAATTATGTAGAGAGAATTTTACAAGTCAATAACAAAATCTTTCCAAGTTTTCCATATGTTTTCCAAGTTACAATAAATCATCATGAACAACTTACATATATTTTAAAAATGGAAATGGATTATGTAGCATAGTGTTATTAATTAGGAAATATAATAGTTTGGCACTCAAACCCGAAACAATTTAATGTTTATCCAACAATTTTTTCCATTAATATCAAATCATAAATTTCAAACAATATCCATTATTGTGTTTTTGACACTTTTCCACCCTTTACTTGTTCCAAGCATAACTGAACTACTATGACAAAATGAATACACTAGGCAAATATAACACCTACTATTAGTCTTGAAAAATCATGTGTCCTTGAATTTATTGAATTATTAAAATAATTTTTCCATTAAATCATTGAACTAATCACATGTGTATAATTTGAAGAACATTAAAATTCGTGTATCAGTGTGCCTTTCAACTGATTGCATCGCACTAAATATTGTTGCACTTTAATTGAGTTTATTTTCCAATGAAAGGTAAACTAATACGTCTCCTCTAACTAGATAAGAAACATGGTTGCAATCCCCTTTTATCATGGTCTCTTAATTTTCCATATCTAGATCAATCACATTTCTAAATGGTGGTAATTATCTGAGTTCTACATGTCTCCACGGTTGTAAAAAAAAATGTTATTTTGGTTTTGGGAGTCAATCACTCAACTCCCCATCATCAGTATAAGCAAGAGAACCAAGAATATATATGTTTCTAAAATCAATATACATTTTCCATTTCCTTGCTCTTAATGGATTGTGAATCCATCATTCCAAGTACTCCAACAAAATTACAAGACAATGATCTATCACTATCCATGCCAATCACAATATTCCAAAAGTGAGATAGAGTTTGTGTGTCAATTTTCACAAACATGTAATTAGTTCAATCTAAAAGTACACATGTATTTAATTAATTATGAACTTTAATATCATCCAAACTTACCTATGCACATGAACCAACACTAGGTTAAATTTATGACTCAACTACTATAATACAATATTGTAGCATTATCAATAGTGTCATCTCCCAATGCATTTTTTTTAAGAAAAAAATTTAAGTTCGAACAATCAACACACGATGTTAATGGGTGTATTGTGATTTGTGTCAACTTTGCATCAACCTTATGTCATGTTTTTTGATATCCATTCAAGAAGGCATCTTACCAATGATGAAGAATATAAGATGTAAAACGCTTTCCTATATAATTTTTAATGTTGTCTTGTGTTGCATATTATTGTAAGGAAAAGGTCTAAAAATCACATTTTCATCTTGTTTGTGTCAAATTCATGCTAATTATGCCTTGTTAGTGTCATAGTGTATCATCTTACCATCATAGTGAGTTGTGCTAGCATTGAAATATGGAACTCCTTATGAAGCCAAGTCCCAAAATATAAGTATCCGATTTTTTATAGTACCACATCCTTGGTGATTGCTTTAACCCATATACAAAATTTTTCAACCTACATACTTACTCTTTATTTCCTTAATAGAACAACATTTATGGGTGTTTCATGTCTATTTATTCTTCTAGATTCTAATGTATGAATTTTGTCTTCACGCCCATCTATTCTACTTTTAAATAAAAGGTAGAAACAACATATAAAATAAATCCAATAGAATTTAACTTGGAAATAGGATAAAAAATATCACCAAAGTTAATAATCTCTACCTCAAAATAACCTTTTTCTACTATGGAGCTTTGTGTTTCTCGACTTTTCCTTTTGCATTCAAATTCTTGTTAAATACCCATCTGTTTCCAATGGGATTTCTTCTAGCCGACAACTCTACAAAATCTCATGCCTCAATGTTGTCTAAGGTTATAATTTCTTCATCGAAAACGTTTTTCAAAAGTTTTCCATCCTCTAAATCCATTGCTTCCATAATAGTTCTAAGACCATCATCAATAATAAAAACAAAAGAATTTGAGAAATTAGATGGAGTATTAATCTACATGTAGATCTAAAAAGATTTAGAAAGGAGAGAATAACATAGATGTACTGGAAAAAATGCCACCATATTATTATAAGGGAGATATGAGCATTTTATAAACAATGCAAACATTCTCCTTATTAGTTTTTAATTAAAAAATAAATGAGATAAAAATCAATTACATAATTAGATAAAACAACTATAGAGATGTTTCCATCTTTACTAGTTTTTTTATGTTTCCTTCTTTTTGAGTTTTAGAAGTTTCCAAGAAATAAATTTTCCTTTTTATTGTTTCCCAATCAGTTAGATGTTTTCGATTGGTGATCTTTTCTTGGTTTCCAAATTCCTCACTGTTTAGAGTGGGAAGTTCCACCAAATGAGGGAAAGTGTGCTTCAATGTTTCTATTTCCATCCATTTGGTATGAATTGGTTTGTGTCCCTTTTGACTTACAAGATATGATAAGTCAGGGACAACATTGGCACCCCTAACCAGTTTCATTATGCTCGATTAGAGTTTCCCCTATGAAACATCAAAACACTTTACAAGCTTTCCCATAAGAAGAGGTGAGTAGTGAGTTGTTGAAATTATTCCTACATAGAAAGTAGCATGAATTTGAGAACAAGAAAATGGTTGCTTTTCTACCACAGAATATTCCACAACAGGGCCCTTCAAATATTGGGCAACAAGGCCCTCCATTGAATGTTATTCTTCAGTCATTTTCTTGTTGTTGAATACATTGTCCACACTCTACCCAAAAGTTGTGTACAGTGGCTTTTCCCCAACTTGTGTGGCATTATTGTTGTTATAATTTGAACTTGAGCTTTCATCCATTGCTACCATTGATGAATTTATTTGAACCCCATTTTACTACCATTGGAGGTTGTATTTCCCTTTGCGACCCACAGATTTTTGTGTCGAGTTTGACCTTTAGTAACAACATGTTTCTTTGATGAATGAAGTCCAATAGATGGTTTTCTAGCAAGGAAAATTGATGGGGCATTGGATAAGGAATCACATGGAATATGATCGATTTGGTGATCAATAGAGCATGGGGAATGCAACCCCATGGGTTGGGTGAAGAAGTTTTCAAACTCTGGCTGTAGTGGAGCCATGTCGTGAGGTATTGGGTTGGTGTTGTTTTCTACCTTAATATAGCGAACCAAACAAAAAGAAATGCATTCATTTATATTGAATTTCTTAATGGGAGCTGTTAGCCACCTATAATATTTTGTTATACCAAAAGGTGGCTAAGAATTTTTTGAGCCTCCAAGGAACAACTTTTATTACTAAAAATTGTTGGCTCTTGAAGACTCCTTGAAGGCCTCATGCCTTTGTCCAAAAATCTTCATTACTATTTCCATTTTATACTCAGAAAATTCTGCTGATTTCAAGTGAAAGACTGTTGAAAGACCTTTATTTTCCCCCTTCTCAAACCTTCATCTGCTCCCCTTTTTCTCCATAAAAACTCCCTTGTTTTCATAAATCCTTTTCTTCCATTTATGAAAATCACTTTCCCATAGTTGAAAACCCATTCTTTGACTATTCCGAAACCCCCCATTCCTTTGAAAACCATGAGAAAACTCATGAAAATACAATATTTTCTATGGGCTTAAAGCCCCTCGGGCTAAATCCTAACCACCTCCCACCACATGCCTTTGCGTTAAAAACCAAATACCAAAAACCCCGAGCGCTAATCGCATCGGAAAGAAACAAGTGCGCAAGTCTTAAACCACATTCCGAAAGCTCTGATTGCGACTAGCCTTTATATTTAAAAACTCTCGATCATATTATTTCCATATAACCTTGAGCCCGCCCTCGGTGCTTAAACCTTGTGAATATTTCATTCCCAAACCCTTTTTCTCTTTGTAAAGTCGAGAAACCCACTTCTCCAAAGTTTTAAGTTAAAAATCCGAAGCACGTGTTTTAAATATTTAATGGGTTGATTAAATACAAGCACTATCTGCAGAGGAAATATTTAATGGGTTGATTTCTTCAATCTTCATTTCTTCCGTGCTCTGTCTTCAACAACTGATACTCTTTAACCTCTTGTTTAAAAGATAGTGTCTTGTCGATGTGCAGGGCCGCACAGGCCATTCTTCGTGCCATCAATGCTCATGAAACATTGATAAATCTTTTAATTTCAGCCCTGTGAATGGTTTTCTTTATGGTCCGAGAACATGGGAATCATCATTCCCAACTTCTGGCCTTTCTTCAATATAACGATGAAAACCATTAAAAACCTGCACAAAACACGAAATAATTAAGAAATCCTGCGAGAATAGGTTAAACTGCTTCAGAAGGCGGGAGAGGAGCGTGACCGTTGGAGAAAATCATCTGACGGTGGAGATTTGCGCAGAAGAGGTGAAAAAAGGAGAGCGGGGAGATGAACAAGTCAGAGTGATTTTGGACCATCTGATCTGGACACATGGACGGTCCGGATTCAATCGGAGGATTGCAATCGGGGGATCGCAATTGGGGGTAGCAAGCGAATGCGCCGATTGAAACATGCGATGTGATTGAAATTTCCGATGCAATGGAGCGATGGCCGTTCGATCTGAGGGTCAGATCAACAGCGGGGAGCGAATCGGAGGAATCGCAATCAGAGGTTGAGAAAGGTGTGATGCAATTGCGCGATCGGAAGAAAAGCCGATGCGATTGAGACGTGTGGTGCGATTGAGCATTGGTCATTCGATCGGTCAGTGATCAACGGTGGAGATGAAACAGGGGGGAAACCCTTTTATATATATGAAAACCGAAGTTTTTTCAATATAAAACAAGGTTTAATGTATTGGGCGGAAAACATATATAATAGTTAGGCGCCCATTTGCGGGGCCTATGGTTTTCATAAAATGTGATATGCCCGGGCGCAAAACACAAAGGGCCAATCGCAATCGGGGTTTGGATGCGAGTCTCTCTGATTTAACTCATTGTGAATTTTCCGATTGCGATTGTGCGATCGGGTCTTTTTAATCAACCCATTAAATATTTAAAACACGTGCTTCGGATTTTTAACTTAAAACTTTGGAGAAGTGGGTTTCTCGACTTTACAAAGAGAAAAAGGGTTTGGGAATGAAATATTCACAAGGTTTAAGCGCCGAGGGCGGGCTCAAGGTTATATGGAAATAATATGATCGAGAGCTTTTAAATATAAAGGCTAGTCACAATCGGAGCTTTCGGAATGTGGTTTAAGACTTGCGCACTTGTTTCTTTCCCATTTCTGCAAGGAAATCAATGCAGAAATATCTGCAGAGTACACAGAGCCTCAAAGTCAAACAAAGCTCCCACCGAGCTTTGATATTTATTGTATAAAAGTTAGTACAATAGTCCACCTGTAAACTTCTCCATCGAGCCCGTCAAAGGGCCGAGAAGTCTTGCATTTGTATTAATTGCCTTAAGAGATCTTTTGTTAGATTTCACCTCCTCATTCTTTTATAAATACCTCAGTAAAAGATGAGAAATTGTTGGTTGTAGAACTTTGTAATACATTTGAGCTTGAGACTTCTATTTGTACATAGTGTTCACTGGCCCTTGAAGCTTTGTTTGTGATACAGAAGTTAGGCTGAATAGAGAAGATGATTGTTGAACTGAAACATTGGACTTGAAGACTGTAACTGGTTTGACATCAATAACAAGCTGTTTCTTGGGATCCTGGTCTATATTACGGGTGAAGTGCTTCTTTCTTTGTTAATTGTTTTTCCTTCTATGTATGCCATATTGTTCATATTCTGCTGTAAAGAACAGTTTAAACAAGGTTAGGATCTATTGTATATCAGTAACCTTCTCTGGCTGAGAAATCTTTATCTTAATGTTTTCCTCAAATTTGTTTATTTAAGAATGATTCAACACAGTTTAAACAGTTAGGAATGTTGGCGTACCCTCGTCCTTCTGTTTGCTTAAACATCGTCCTTAAATGTGATTTCCATTATTTGCTATTAAAGTTAGACTAGAGAAGACATGGTTTTCCCTGATTCCTAGATTCTTTTCTCCAAAGGCAGATTCTGAAAGTTTCCCGTGATGTTGACTGAAAGCAAACTAGGTTTTAAAGTACCTTATCTAATCTTAGGTTACGCTTTGTTTATCTTATGTGTTTTCATACTTTCTGAAGGTAATCATGTGGATTACTGGATTGTTTGTCAATTAAGCTACTTTAATACAGACTTGCCCAAGAAGTTTATGGTTAGCCCTGTTCTTGGTTGGTTTTAAACAGTTACTTAAGAGGCTTTTCTTGTTTGGACTGACTATAAATCCCTTCAGAAATTATTATCAGTTTCCACCCTTCCAACACTTTATTGTTTCCATTCCATCATTTTAATCTCAATAATCTTGTGATATAGATGACTTGCCCCTTGGATCACCCTTGATGTTGCTGCTCAATTAAAGCCCAGATATGACTCCATAGCCCAATGAACTAAAAACCAGCGTTATATCTATATTTCAACCATAGTTGTTCTATTTTTCTTGCAACTTCTCACCTTTGAAAATTTTTGCATATAGATTTTTCCACCTCAAACAGTAATCATGCTCAACCATCCGAAAAACAAAACAAACCCTTGGCCTTCATAACTAGCCTAATATCATTACCCCAAACTTCAAAGACAAATCCATCTTTTTGCATATTGGAGAGATCCCTCTCCGGATTCAGGAGGGCTAGATCCTAGAATCCCAAAGTTGGTTGAAACGATGTTGTTTCTGTAATTGGACTCTACCAATCTTGCTAATAAATTACAGATTCCTAACAGGAGCTTTTCCAGCAGAATTTGGGTTGATGTGAGGGTTGATAATGTGAGCACATAGGTGTGGCCCTCATGTTGCAAAAGGTACTTGTTATATTTAACATGATAAACAACGTGTCAGACATGTTGGTATGGAATGACTAGTAACAAATTGACAGAATCAAGAGGAGAAACATCACATACCTTGATATCTCAAAAACTCCCAATAGGAAAGGTGATGACAAAAAATTGGGAGACAGTAAGACAATGTCCTTCCTTTTGGACCTAGCCTAGCTAATATGGATTGGGGTGTGGAGTGGTGGTAAGGCTAAGGTGGTGAACCAATTCTTGTGCTACAAGATTCTTTTAACTCCCATTATCGAGGATAAGAGTCACAAACTCATGTTTGATTTGACAATTATGGGTATATAGAGGTGACAACTTCATTAGAAGTCATGAGGATGAGAGAGGGGTCTACTTTGGTAGGATTATCAAGAGAAACAACTGCGACTGAGGTAGAGGAATTTGGTTTCTCTACCTCTGTAAAAAGAATCTTGTTGGGGTGCATATGTTGAAGTACTCGACATCTTGCTTAAGCATGGGAGTTGGTCTTATGAAATGTACACTAGGGGGATGAGGCGGGAGCCACACTAGATGGAACAATAGGAGATGGACCATTTTTTTTTTATGATATTAGGTTTGAGGAGCCACTTTATGTTATACAGCCAAGGCCTGAATAAATTCCTTATCCAAGGAAATACTATCAAACAACTCAACTTCTCAATGAAAAACCATTATTAGACCAAAATTAAATTTAATAATTAATGCCTCTTCTGGATCAGAGATATGGATTTGAATGCGCGAATTGTAGAAGACATCAATGTGTGCTTGCAATGATTGATATGGTAGTTTCCATAGTTGCAACCATTTGGAAAGAAGATTTTGGAGATAATATGGTAGATAAAAAAGTGCTCTTAAGGCCTAGCAGAATTCATCCCAACAAGTGATATGTGTGGATGTAGGCTTTGCTAGTACCCTGAGCTCGACGACCAAGGATATATTCTCGAGTTGAGTATCCCACCATGTTTGTGCCACACCCTCCAATTGTAGACTGGAAATTTGAAGCTTCATGTCCTCTTCCATCGTGGGACATGTTTTGAAATAGGTAGAGATATTACGGAGCCAAGAATAAGTGACCTCTCGATTCATTTGGTTCTAGAATTTGGGAAGTTTAAAGTGTGTATCTAGTTGAATTTTCCCAAGAGAGTGTCCTTGTTGTTGCACCGTAATTAGCTCTAGAAGAGCCATGGATAAATCATGGACTGGTGAGTCCTTGATTGAGGTTTCTTGACGGGGCGGCATGATATTAATCCACCAAAGGAATCTGTGATGGGAATCTGAAGCAAGGAGGGCGCACTAGGAAGGGCATTGAATTGTTACACCAAAAATCCCAAAATGAATTCTTTGAACATGTGGATGGATTCCAAAATATTATGCTCTAATACCAATTGATATACATGTAGATATAAAAATATTTAGAAATGAGAGAATAAAACAGATGTTATGGAAAATAATAACACCATCTTATTATGAGGGAGATATGAGAATTATATAAATAATGGAAACATTATCCTTATTATTTTTTAAAAATATATGATATAAAAATCAATTACATTATTAGATAAAACAATATAGAGGTGTTTCCATAGTTACTAGTTTTTTTGATGTTTCCTTCTTTTTGAGTTTTAGATGTTGCCAAGAAATCAATGTGTTTTTTCCTTGTTTTTTAATGAGTTAGATATTTTTTATTGGTGAGCCTTCCTTGGTTGTCCAAGTATAGCTATCTAATCGCCTTCTTTCCTGAACTAATCTCATCAATACTAGATATGTGGTTCTTTTTCTTCCTATCATGTTCTTATGCAGAGTCTGATTCATAATCCTTCAATTCAAACTCTATATTTTCTAGTTATTTCTCCCAGTTGGTAGGACTTCCTGTTTGACAACATCTTTAATTTCTTTAAAAATATATCTCTGTTATATATAAAATTCTTAGTTTCTAGGTTCCAAAGCTTATAACCTTTTACATCCAATAAAGATACACATTTCAACTTTCTTATCCAACTTACTCCTATTTTCCTATGGAACATGTTCAAAAGCATCACATCCAAATACACTTAAATGTTTAAGAGAGGGTTTCTTGCCACTCTATACATTCATTCATGTGCCTAGAAGTAGAAATCATATTGCAAATGCATTAGCTAACTATGCCTTGGATTGGAACTTTTTTCATTCACAACAATGAAATCATCATAATTATACAATCATTCGCCTTATTTTTTGAGCTTTTTTAATCTTCTTATTGGTCACTCTTCAAATCATATGGAGATTTTACTCTTATCGACTATGAAAATTTCTTTGAGATTTTGGCTTAGATTATCACCTTGGACTTATTTTCATCACTAATACGTGACCTTGTGCTCAAGAGTGACCTTCATTGTTGGTCATTGACTTAGTGGTTCTATTCACAAATTAGGAGTCATGTCGTAACTTGGGTTCCATTTTTATCATTGATGAAATTCCTTACCTCTATTATCACCTTTCATTATTGGTTGTTGCTAAGAGGTTATCCTCTATGTGCTATTCCATTTGGTTCACGCAGGGGATGCACTCGATGGTGGTCCTTACAATTCTCTTTTGAATTCCTTTCAAATCATTGGCATTTTAGTTACACAGATGTTAGTTAATGGGCGATGCCTCATTTCCCTCCTTACATCGGATCTTTTCTCATCAAAATCAACTCATTTTCTCTACAAATAATATCTTGAGTCTCGTTCAATATCTTATGATTTGCTATAATTAGTGGTAGATTCCATAACTATTGATAGTGGGAATACATGAGTGTCCCCTAACGAATAGATTCTGCAAATATTTTGACTTCAACTCTCTCATTCACACCTGTTAAAATGTACTAGGTAACTTGACTCCCATTATCATCAATGGTTTGTTGACTTGTGCTTGTTAAAAATATACACTAATGATTGGTAATAAAATAATTTCTCCCATGTATTATTCAAACTAATTTATCCACATGATGTATATTTCTACCTTCAACAATTGGTTTGAATACCTTAGCATTGTAATAGCATTTTTATTTGACTAGTAGCATCATTGGTTTCAATTTGTGGCATCCACATTTTTATGTTTCTCTCCATTTTAGTAGCATATTTGATGTTGTTTCCCAAGTTGTCGGATAACACTGCTCCTATTCACATGATTTTGGTACTTGAGGGAGGACAAAGCTCCACTATATCCTAATTAGGATTTCTCTCGATATCCTCCTACCTTCTATACTAAGACAAAGCTCCCGTATGTCTTATTCATGGTTATGATCTTTTAACATGTATCCGTTGTGTACGTTCTTCATGGTCATGCTTGTTGCTCTTATATATTTTCATGGGTTCCTAGTATGCTTGATTTAGAGGCCATGATTTTCTGTATCTAAGCATGGGTATACCTGCCTCAGGAAATTAGTTATCTTGACTTGGTTTCTTTTTGCAATATTGTTTTGTTCTATTGTTTGGTGAGTTTTTCCTAGGTCCACCTGAAAATGTCCTCATGTTTTTTTTATAATGTATTTTGGACATCAGATACTCTTTTCATATCACACATTAGGGGGCATCTATTATAACAATTTTTTTCACATTAAATATAAGATGTATGTTTTTTCTTGAAGATATCATCCCCTTTCCTTTTGCAGACATGCTCCCTGTGAAGAAATATTTAAAAAACAAATTTTGAGTTCACATATGCACCCTTCATTTTCAAAAAATGCGTACATGTGATTCTTGCTAAAGAAACACACACACACACACACACACACACATGCTAATCTCCTTCATGCAACTAGCATATGTCTTCAATTGTAAAAAAAAAAAACTGCATTATTGCATGATTTGGTGTGGGGTTTATGGTTTTTACTGAGGTTGTACCTCTTATATCCCATACCCAATAACCCAACTAATTCCAAAGATTATTTAATGACGCATTGCATGTAGGACAAGGAGATTACCCTTATGTTGGTGATTTACATCCTTGCCTATGTCTACAATCCCCTAATCTTTTAAGAAATCTCGTAGTCTATGGAAACCTCTATTTCCTTGTCCTTCCATTATTCTTCAATCATAAAACATAAACTCCTATTTCACTATCTTTGACCTAAATAGAAAGACATCATGGAGGATATCTTTAGTGGATTTGGTTAAAGGGACCCAGAGGATGGTTCTAAGTAGTATCTACAACAAAAGATTAGGTTTATTAGAACCTTGTATTTTTTCCCATTCAATTACTAAGAAAATCATTTCATTCTAGCTTAATTTGGCATCTTTTTAATATAAATTATAATAATGAATTATTTTCTTCTATTTTATCATGATGATTACTTAAGTTTCCTTTTCATATGATATTGCCACCTATATTTGTTTCCTTTGAATGCAAGTTATTAAAGAAGCTTTTCAAATAGGAAGACTCGGTCGACAAATCTACTTTAGTATTTGATTTTTTTAGTAAGTCATCAAACTTGTTGTAACCCAAGATTTATTTTAAAAGTTATGCAAGGATTGTCTTGATTTTTTGTATCTAAAATGTATCGATCTCATAAGTTTCTATTTAGGCCTAGGTTCTTATCTTTGTCTAATTACCCAAAATGTTGACTAGTGAGTCTCTCCCCAAGTCATGGACAATCATGACAATTTTTGTGTTATAAAATCTTTCCAAATTTAAAATATTCATAACTATAATACCAAAGTCAATTCTAATCCAAAACCATTTCCAACTATTGAAAGTATAAATCCAAAGGATCCTTCCCATTATCTCTAAGCAAAAATAATTATTATTTATTATGTTCACTGTGAAGGTTAGGAAATCATTTTCAATTGGTGGTTTTACCAGCTTCAAAATCAAGGTAGTAGTGTCAAGTTATTTGTTCAAATTAATGGAAAAATGTTTGGGCTCTCTCACACCAAACCTATATATGTTTTGTAAACCACACACATCTGATCTCTGTGTAAAACATATGCCACGTGTTTATTTCCTAGTCAATTTGACAACAAGGTCTAAAGATAGAAGACGAGCATATGCAATTTCAGTGAAGCAATAGGAACGAAAGCTGTCGTGGGAGAATCAATGGAGTGAAGCATCCTGGCTTTTCTCCAAATAGTCACAAGATTCTCTTTTATGCATTTACAAATGTCTAACATTGATGTCACAAGTTATACAGTAAACTATAATTGATAATTAAAAGTCACATCTATGGTGTAGAATAAGTAACTTTGTCTATTCATAATTATTTTTCATTAATAAAAGGGCCTCTCTTATATCACCTTAGTCATCTCAATTATGTTACCAAAATCTAAGTTGCAGCATTCAAATTACATCATCATCATATGCATAAAGAGAAGTAGCATCCCATGAAAAGAACAAGGTAACTAAATTAAATCAAATCTTGTGAATCACACAACATCTACCACTATCAACATCATCAATGCATGATTGGATCGAAATATCAATGTAAGGCTCCCACTTCCAATATCATATAAAATTGAAGTGTAATCTTCCTTGAATATTCCAATTTTTTATTATTGCAACAAATTCTCATTTTATTTAATGATATTATGTGTGCTTTGTGTTCTTGTGTTTTTTTAACATTGATATGCAAAACTCATGGAAAAAAAAACAAGAGTATCTACTCACAGATAACATACACATATTGTACCTTAGAGAAATTCATATTGTGTGAAAGCTCTAGCAAAATGTGAGGGAAAAGCCCCATCTTATTAGAACCTTTTTAAAGTTATGAAGAAGCTCCCTGCGAGAAAGAAGCCAATATTTTCATATTGTACATTGGACTCTTTCTTAATTTTCTTTGCTTGTTTAATTCCATCTAACACATCTCTATTGTGTAATAGTGCCCTTTGATACACTTCTCCAAACTCTTTAAACTCATGGCCTTCGTTTCAATTCGAATCCTTTATCCATTTCTTCTCCTTTCAACTTATGGTGTCTCTTCATCCATAATCCACTTGATTATTTCTTTAGCTACCTATCATCAATGAAACTCCTTAGTTGATATGGTTTCCCACACATTGGCATCTATTGGTGAAAAGTATGGGAAAATTATAGAAAACAATATTGTTGTTTTCCATTTTTTTCTTTTTTTTTAGTGATTACACTATATCCTCTTCCTAGTGACAAGAAATGTTGCAATGAGCAGCCTTGTCAACACATGAGTACTTTCTAGAGCATAGGTTTCGAGTAATTCCTACACACTTGATTTTCTTATTGGCTACACCATCACTTTTGCTCTATGACTTAAGGGTTTGGATGACATCAATGTTGTCCAACATTATCTTTTCTTTAAATGCAATCATGATCTATCAAGAAAATTGGGTAGTTTATGTATCAACCAATCCATTTAATTGGGTTTCTAGTATTTTCACTCTTCATTAAAAATTCAAGAAAAAAAATTAACCGATGTTTTTCTTGTCTAGCATTATTACTTCTTGATAACCCTTTTTTCCCTCTCAAGAATTTTCAATTAGCCTTTCGAGCAACTCTTCCTTGAAAATAAAATTCAATACCTAAAAATGAACATGGTTTTTGTTTGATGATGCATTGTTGACTACACTTTCAAAGGGCCAACTAGTTCAAGGAAAAACTTGTCTTAGAAAATTGGGTGTTCTTTTAAAGTAACATTATTTGAGAACAACTCCCTAGATCTACCTTTTAATTGTTCCCTCAATATGAAATGCAAGTTAGATAAATTTTGTTACTTGATTCCTTCCCATAACCCTAACCATAGCCCCATCCTTCCCCAAAACACTTATCCAAATTGCTCAAACTCTAGCCTTTAAATCTTGCTAAAATACAACCACAATGAAGGACATAAAGCAATTAAGCATTGGGCGAATAATTATTTGAAAAAAATGCTAAGCCTCAATAAATGGAATCTTGTTGATACAACCCTCGTGAAGGAAAAAAAATAATGAAGCGTTGGGGTGAATGAGCACTTGAAAAAAGCATTAATCATTCATCCATTGAGTCTTGTTGATATAGCCCTAGTGAAGGATGTAAAGGAGCGAAGCATTGGGAGCTTTAAAGTATGATCTATATATAACAAGCACAAAATCACCCTAGTTGAAATGACACTCAAGGCACTAATTTATGTAGAATATAGGTCTTGTTTCAATTAGGGATCGAAACTGCCAAAAGTAATTTCTACTAATGATGTGGTAAAGGGAGTAGTGGAGAACTAAAGTAGCGAAGGACATTTCTAACATAAGGGGATCTTGGGAAGAAGAGTCTCTTGGAAAGAGTAGAAAAGGGAAACAAATGAATCATTCAATTTTTCATAGCAGTAGATGGAAACTCAAGAGAAACGAGAAGGGTTGTCAACTATGGACTATACATGCTCTAACCGAGTAAACATTTAATGTTTTGGGAACTAATGTTATATTTAGATCTAACATAACTTCAGTTGTGAAAATTTATTAATTAATACGTGGTATAAGTTATGCTTTAATCTAATATATGTGGAGATGTGCCTCGAGAAGAGGCCAAATAAGACATCAAAAACTTTGATTGGTTAATAAAAGTGTTGTAATTATTTGATAAGTCTATAAAAAGTGTTTCATTGAATATGGAACTAAAACTTTGGATAAAATATTTTGATTTATGTGTGAAAATATTTGAAAAATGAAAACCTTTTCCAATATTAATTGATGCCTTCACATAGGGACTAATAATAACATACGAAGTATGTCATTTTGGCAGAAATTTTAGTTTTAGTTCATGTACCATCTATTCTAGGTAAGAAAAAATTGTTAAATAATGATAGGTATCAAAGTTAAACATAATGAATATTTAAACTAATTAGTTTGGTTGTGTACATAAAATTTAATAATTCAATAATAAAAATTATAAAAAATGTCTTGATCTGATATATTTCCCAAGTTATAATCAATGATCATGAACAACTCACATGCATTTTTAAAATTGAAATGAATTGTGTAGCATAGTGCTAAAAATTGGGACGTATAGTAGAATGATGTTCAAACCCCAAACAATTTAACATTTAAAGAGAAATTTTTTCCATTCATATAAAATATGTTAGTGGAATGTTCTCAAGAATGGTTTCATGATATTCTGTCAACAAATTTCATTATTGTGTCTTGGGTTTTTTCCACCCTTGACTTGTTTTAAGCACAAGTGAGTTGTTATGACAAAATGAATACATGAGGCAAATAAAATATATATTCAGTAGTGTCAAAAAATAATGTAGTCCTTGAGTATATTGACACCTTTAAAGAAATATCCCATCACATTATTTAACTAATTACACATGTATAATTTTAGGAATCAATACACTCTTGCATTAATGTGATTTTCAACTATTGCATCACATTAAATATTAGTGGACTTTTTTTATTGAATTTATTTACAAATGAAAATACAACCAAGATATCTCCTTCTCTAACTAGTTTAGAAACATGAGTATCGTGACTGTAATGACCCTTGTTGATCACAACCTCTTAAGTTTCCATCTCTAGATTAGTTGCATTTCCAAATGCTGATAACTGTCTTAGTTCTACATGTTTCCATGGTTATGAAAAAAATATTATTTTGGTTTTGAAAGTTCATCACTCAACTCTACATCATCAATGTATGCAAGGAAAAATAAAATTACTTATATATTTCAAACTAAACCATATAAATCTATATATTCACCATTCCAAATACTCCAACATAATTACAAGGAATTGATCCATTAGCCATACCAATTACAATATTCCAAAAGAACCTCATAGAGATCAAGGATTTTTTTTGTCAAATTTTACAAATAATTTTATTTTTTCAATATAAAAACAAACATTTAATTAAGCAATTATGAAATTTAAAATTATCCAAACTTACCTATGCAATTAACATGCATTAAGTTGAATTTTTGGCTTCACCACTACAATACATGATATAAGTCTCATTCGGCATCCAAGGTGGCACGATTGAAGGCCTCATGTAGAGTGGCATCCGCATCGAGCATGTTGAAGTGATCCAGACCTATGCAAGAATGAAATAAAATGTAGAAATACAAATAAATGCATAGATGCAGCAAAAATAATACTTCATTTCATTAATATCACATAACTGAAATATGCTTACAGACAAAATAGAAATAAACTAGCTAGGGTGCTGGTAGCTTATCTCCCAGGAGAGATGTGGCGGCTATAGGCCTCTTAAATGTGTTACAATGAGGCTCGAAGGCCTATTTATTATTTAGAACCAATAAAAAACCCTAAATATCCAAAAACCTAACCCTAGGAGATGAAACACCAAACTATGGGCCCTGTTGGGGTAAATTGGTATATCAAATTCCCCAGGTCGTAACTTTAGCATACGATCTTTGTTTGACGCACATGATACCTTGTTAGAAAGATCTATCCGAGGAATACACTAATAATGGAAAATATAAATTCTTCAAACTCATATTTTCATGGAAATACTTGACCCAAAAAACGTCATTTAGGGACTCAAAATGGCTCTTAAAATTCAGGACTCGAAAAACTGCAAAAAATAGTGAATTGTGCTATAATTAAGAAAACTGAAAAAATAAAAGAAAAAATGGTAGGGGTCCAAGTGGAATAGGTGGGTGGCCACAAATATCCACCTAGATCATTCCTCCCCCCTCAGGAAGTAATGGTCCCCATTGAATTGAGTTCCTCCATGCGATGAGGAAACTTCTATTGAACTTGGTCCCCGGTGAGCCACTTGCTCTAGTGAAGGAGTTGGCTTGATTTGACAAATTGATATATCTGGATCCTCTGTTGGAGGGTTTTCTTGATCTGTGTGTCCATGATCTGATCAATCATGTCTTGTTCCATAAATTATGGGTTTAACTCTATTGGTGTGAGTTGTTCTGCCATGTCGGATGTCTCCAGTAGAGGTGGAAGGTAGGGCCAAAGGTAGTCGACATTGAACACTGGTTACAAGCCAAGGAATGGTGGAATAATAAGCTCAAAGGAATTTTCCCCTGCAACCTTGGTGATGGTGTATGGACCATATTGGAGCAGGCGAAGCTTGCAGTGGGGTCCAGCGAGGTGCTCCTTCTGCAAATGTAGCCACACTTTGTCACCCACCTGGAAGTTGTGTGGCACCTGATGATGATCATGTCACTGATTGTACTCAATCCTGAATGTACTCAATGAAGTTGTTTGCCTTATCATCTTTCGACTGGACATGAGCCGAATCAGCCTGAGTAGCTGCAAATGGCATGGCTACGTCAATGGGACATAATTGTTGGAATCCCAGGCCCACCTAAAATGGGTTGTGGTCGGTTGAGTTGTGGAGGGCCCAGTTATAGCTGTGTTTTATATAGGGGAGGTTCTCATCCCTTGTGCGTGGATGCTTTGAGTTGTACATGTGCAACATGTGTATGATCATCCTATTGACGACCATTGTCTGGCCATCAGTTTGGGGATGGAAATTTGTCGACTTGGTGAGCTTAGTATCCAGCATTGACCAAAGGTTGGATCAAAATGTGCTAAGGAACCTGCTATCCCGATCTGAGATGATAGATTATGGGATCCAAAAGTGTACCCACACTAGTTCAAAAAAGTGTTTAGCAGTGGATTCTGCTATGATATTATTCTTGTAGCCCACTATAATGGCCATCTTGGAGAATCTGTTGATGAGCACAAAAACATAATCGTTTCCATGCTTAGTAGAATGAAGGTCTGACATGTAATCCATGGATATGGATTCCCAAGGTCGATTAGGGGTAGGCAGCATAGTATAGAGGCCTTGCTTCTTGATGGTAGGTTTGGCAATGGCACAAGTAGTGCAGGATCTGATGCACTTCCCGACATCCTATCGAAGGTTCGGCCAATAGAAATACTTTTGCAGTACTTCCATTATTTTCTCGACCCCAAAATGCCCAGCAACCAGATTGTAGTGCACTTCCCAAATCATCTTGGCACACTTGCTTGAAGGAACATAAAGGTGTCCCACGTGACATAACATCACATCCTGGAGGTGAAAATTTGGAACTTGGTTACCCTCCAAGGGTGTCTTGTATGTGTGGCCGAATTCTAGATTGTTCTTGTAGAGAAGTGGCCAATCATAAGTCTCATGGCCACAAGGGTTGTGCACGGTGGTTAGTGCCATGATCGATGGTCAAATGAGGCATTTTGCAACATTATTAGTGTTCCCCTTCTTGTAATTTATGTTCAATTGAAACTGTTACAGATATGTGGACCACTTTTGATGCTGATCGTTCTACAACTTCCCTTGTGTCTATATGAGCTGCAGGGGTTGGTGGTCTGTGTGGATGACCATTTCCTTTCCCAAAATGTGATGCTTCCATTGTCGACAAGCCTGCATAATGGAATACATCTCTTTTTCATAAGTGGGATACTTCCAGACTATGTCAGACAATGTCTCACTGTGATATGCCACTGGATGCCCCTGTTGAGTAAGAACTGCCCCAATATCACAGTTAAAGGCATCTGTCTCGATCTCAAATGGTTATTGTAAGTATGGTAATGTGAGAACTGGGGCATAGCAGAGGTAATGTTTCAAATCTATGAATGCCTTATGTTGAGATTCAGACCAAAATAAGCTTTATTTCGCTCCTCTCTTAGTGACTTGACTAAGGGCCAAGTGATATGAGAGAATCCCAACATGAACCTGCGGTAGAAATCAACAAGACCTAGAAAGTTGCAGAGCTATGTTAGATTGGTTGGGGCTGGCTAATCCCGAATGACTTGGATCTTGGTTGGATCCACATGCACCCCCCTCTCATCAATAATGTATCCCAAATACTAAACCTAGGTCATGCCAAAAGTGCACTTCTCCAAATTGGCACACAACTTGTGTTGTCGTAGTGTTTCGAGGACCTCTTGGATGTGGTGGATGTGTTCTTCCCAAGTCTGGCTGAAGATCAGGATGTCATCCAAGTACACTACTACAAGTGAGTTGGTGAATGGCCGCAAGATGTCGTCCATCAGCCTCATGAAGGTTGTAGGAGCATTCGTCAACTCAAAAGGCATGACCAGTAATTCGAACATGCCCTCCTTTGTTTTTTGAGGGCCTCCTCGAGCAATATTTTGATAGGATCTCCTGCTCAATCATATTTCTTTTCGTCCCCCATGGGCGATCGTCGAGGTTTGCGAGGCTAATCTTGTAAAGGTTCAACTAGATTGATCCCTAACTCCTTATACTCCGACCTCGTTGGAGATGATCTGAATTTGATTGTTAGTTTTGCTATGCTAATATCAATTTCAGATTTATATTAAAAGTGTTGTATGTTTGCTTCTTGTACAAGGGTTTATGGATGTTCTTATGATTGATAAAAAAGTAAATTTGTGGATATTAAGTTGAATACATGAACAAAAAAGCATGGAAACTAAATGATGAACAACAACATATAAACATGCAACAAACCATGACAATTGAATCAATAACACTCTGTTTTGATGAAAGAGTTCACACCTTCTGGGCTAAATCTCCTTGGTCCAGCTTCCATGGCATGGGCCTTTGTAATAGCTCAATTGTGCAATAATGATGTTTACGGTCTCCTATTTTTTTTGTAACCTACTCCAATGGCTCTAAAACATCAAAATCTACCAAGAATGACTCTTCCTGAGCCAAAATTGGTCGAAATTTGGCTCAGTTATGGCAAAAACAAATTTCCTGACAATTTCTCCTCCAAATCTGGAAGGACTCCAGATAAATCTGTTGTTTTGGTGAAATCCGAGGAATATGGAGTTGTTGCTAAGTCTGCCACCATCTTAAGCACATGATTAACTAGCAGTTAATGATGGCTTAGTTATGGATAAGCATGTCATTAATTGTGTGTTTATCTATTGGTTATAATTCAGGTTAGATTAGCACAAATCATATTTAATTAACCTTAACCCCTACGGATTAGTGGTAAAAAAAAGGATTAACAGCTAATATTCCAGTGAGTTTGAAATTTGGCTCCGCTTGTGGTTTCATATATGGGAGGGGGCTCACCCATGGGGTTTGACCCCTCCAAACCCCCATCGTCATCCTTGATAATATTCAAATAGTAGTGATGCCCTTATGGTTTAAGGCCCAACAGAGAGAGTAGGTGGTAAGGTGGTAGAGTGTCACGGAGTAGGTTGTGGGTTCGACCCCGACACCCACATCAAATTTTTGGTCCACAACACAACTGTCAACCATAAGTTCAAACTTTGGATATGAAATATTTATGCCATAACTACATGTTTGTTTGCATAAATATATCAACCTGCAATAAGGTTTATACCTTCGTTATAGCAATATATCTAGCCCATAAAATATAACTCCACCCATATAGTTAAACCCATAGGTTAATAAAACATTTCCGCCCATCCATACAGTTAAACCCATAGGTTAATAAAACATTTCTGCCCATCCATGGTTCAGTACTATGGATAATGAAAATTATATATGTGTGCCCGAAATATGATATGTAGTTCAGAACTTGATTAAAACACCATAATTCGGGATTTCAACACAGTCCTAAGGTTGGATGGGTCCACTAGAGGGGGCACGTGGTGGCCCCTGATTACACCACATCTCCAACTCTGGTTCGACTATTCCAACTTTAAAAAAAATCTCCTTCAACCTTAGGATAGATGTAAGAAAATGTTCACTTCCAAAGTTCACTAGCGAATCTGATTGTGACACTTGTCACAGTGTCATTAGGCTAAAACTAGAGAATATTCCCTGAATATACCTGGAGTGCTCATTGGGCTGCCATGTCATTAGCCTGTCATTGTTTTGCAAATTTTTTACCTGTTTGAGAAAACAGACAACAAGTCATAACTTATTCATCTGGAGTCAGATTTTGACGAAATGAATTGCGCCATAATCTTGGCAACGATCTCTACATTGTCATTCTAGTTTGGATAATTTGTAAGAACTTTCATTTTTGAGCTAAATACTAAGCCTCTGATCATTCCTCCCCACTAGAAGCCTTTTAGAACCCAAAGTATACTATCAATTGTTTAGTTGGTGAGGGTACAACTCCCTCACCCTTTCAATCTCCATCCATTTGGCCTTAGAAGGGTTTTTTCCCTTGAGTCTCACTCTAAGGTATTCAACATTCCGTCTTCTTGAAGTTTTGGTTCTTCTGTCAAGCATGAGATCTTGCTGAAGTTCATCAAGTTATTCTGGTGAGAGATCATCTATTGATGGTAGCTGAACATGCTCTCCTTGATCATCAATAAAAGGAGTCTCAAACAATCTCAAATTCCCAACATTAACGACAAAATATATTTTCACATAAGGAGGAAAATCTAGCTTAAATGCATTGTTACCAATCTTTTCCATAATTTTAAAAGGACCATAACGGATTAGCTTAAGCCTTTTACCTTCCCCTTGTAGTATTTCTTTGCTGATATATAACCAAAATTCATCTCCAACCTAGAATTTGTGATCAATACAGTGTTTATCATGCCTTGCCTTGTATTTGCTTTGACTCTTTTCAAGTTGTTCTTGCACTTTGTGATGTACCAACTAAATTTTCTCAATGAACTTCCTTGCCTTATCTATGTCACTATGACCATCTATAGCGACATCTTTCTCAAATATGAAGTCCAATGGTGATCTTGGAAAGTACCCGAGACATGCCTCAAATGGAAATGTGTTTGTGGAAGAATGCTTTGCCCTGTTGTATGCATGATGAATGTAATGCAACTGTTCATCCCACAACTTGTTAGAAAATTAAATATTATAGAGCAATGCAACACATAAAATATGTGGAAAATACAAGCACACAATACACAGTCGCAATAAAATACCCTCATAAAAGCGAGGGGTTTCCTTCTAGGGAAAAACAAACCCTAAACTAAACATAACTTCTATCATCATATCATCCGCCTAATGAACGGCCCAGATTGACTAGAAATTACTATACTTTTACAAGGCAATTTTACATCTATTTTTGGCTTTGGGGGCACTGCCCCCGAAACCCCCGCCGGGGAACCGCTGGCCCCCGGACACCCCAGCCGAGGGGGTAGGCCCCCCCGCACCCCCCTGCGTGCAAGGGTGAACAATTTTCCTGGGGTATACATCCAGCTAAAACAAGGATCTCTGAATCAGGAATAAAATCAGGCTCCACACCCAACAATCTCCCACTTGGAGACTGATTGTAGCAACTCCATCGCTGCTTCATTTGCTAGACAATGACTCCTCTTTGGACCTGGTTGTTCCTCATCTTCATCATCATCCTTGAAGAGCAATTTAAACTAAGCACATTTTCAGTTTCTTCCTGGTTACAAATTTTGTTAGCATATCTGCAGGATTCTGGCTAGTGTGTATCTTTTCCAGCTTCAACTCTCCATCTTCCAATACTGACCGTATGAAATGGTACTTGAGATGTATGTGTTTAGTCCTGGAATGAAATGTTGAGTTCTTTTCAAGATGAATGGCACTTCGGCTATCACTGTATAACGTGCCCATATCATGCTTCTTACCCAATTCACCCATAAGGCTTTGTAACCAAATCATTTCTTTACTAGCCTCTGTAGCAACAACATACTCTTCTTCTGTTGTTGAAAGTGCAACAACACTTTGGATTTTTGAAACCCAACTGACACTTGTTCCACCTACAGTAAATACATATCCTGTAGTGCTCCTCCTGTTATCTCTTTCACCTGCCATATCTGCATCAACATATCCCTGTAGAGCAATCTTTGAACCACCAAAGCATAATGCTTGATTGGTGGTACCTCACAAATATTTGAGAATCCATTTTACTGCCATCCAATGTTCTTTTCCTGGATTATTCATGTACCTGCTTACAACTCCCACCGCATGTGCAATATCAGGCCTTGTGCAGACCATTGCATACATTAAGCTTCCAACTGCTGATGCATATGGAACTTTAGACATATAATCCATGTCTTCTTGGGTCTTTGGGCACATCTCCTTACTAAGTTTAAAATGGCTAGCAAAAGGTGTACTAACTGGTTTTGCATTCTGCATATTAAATCTTTTCAACACCTTTTCTATGTACTCATTCTGAGACAGTGTTAATTTGTGATTTTTCCTGTCTCTAGCTATCCTCATACCAAGGATTTGTTTTGCGGCTCCCAAATCCTTCATTGCAAATGAATTTGCCAATTTTCTTTTGAGCACATTTATTTCTTGCATGTTAGACCCTACAACAAGCATGTCATCTACATACAATAACAATATAATATAGCTACCATCATTTTTCCTTTTCAGATAAACACAATGATCAAAGTGACATCTAGTATAACCTTGTTCAGACATAAACTTGTAAAATTTTAGATACCACTGCCTTGGAGCCTGTTTTAAGCCATACAAGCTCTTCTTTAACTTGCACACCAATTTTTCTTTCCCTTTTACCTCATATCCTTCTGGTTGCTGCATGTATATCTCTTCCTCCAAATCTCCATGGAGAAATGCTGTCTTTACATCTAACTGTTCAAGATGTAAATCTTCCGCTGCTACAAGACTTAAAACAGTTCTGATTGAATTCATCTTAACAACAGGAGAAAATATTTCATCGAAATCAATACCTTTCTTTTGTGCAAACCCCTTCACCACAAGTCTAGCTTTGTACCTCTGTTTTCCTCCATCTTCTTCCTTTAGCCTGTAAACCCATTTATTTTGCAATGTAGTTTTACCTGCAGGCAACCTGACTAAGTCCCAAGTCTGGTTATGCATTAAGGAGTCCATCTCTTCTTCCATGGCTAGCTCCCACTTCTTCCTGCTTTCAACCTGCATTACTTCTTCATAACATTCAGGTTCACCAGAATCAGTCAACAATAAATAATATAATGAAGGAGAGTATCGTTCAGGGGGTCTACTTATCCTTGTAGATCTTCTAACACCACTTTCAGGTGTTTGAGGTGCCTGTTGCTGTTGTGGTGGTTGTTGCTACTGTGGTTGTTGATTATTATTATTTTCAGGCACCTTTACTTTTTCAGTTATCTCATCAAGAACTGTGTATTCCTTGCTTTATTTTTCTTGTTTCTTTTCCTGCAACTGATTCTTATACAAGACCTTTTCATTGAATATTACATCTCTGCTCCTAATGATTTTGTGATTTTCATAATCATATAAGCGATAACCAAAATCATTAACACCATATCCAATAAAGGTACATTTCTTTGATTTTGCCTCAAGCTTTGTTTTATTTTCTTTATTAATATGGACAAAGGCCTCACAGCCAAAAGGCTTTAAAAAAGAGTAGTTTACCTTTTTACCTGTCCATGCTTCCTCTGGAATACCACCATCCAAGGAACTTGAAGGCCCTCTGTTTATTAGATAAACAACGGTATCTACAGCATCTGCCCAAAATTGTAAAGGCAATCCTGCATGCAATCTCATGCACCTTGCATGCTCCATGATTGTTCTGTTCATCCTTTCTGACACACCATTTTCTTGTGGTGTTCTTGGAACTGTCTTCTCTCTACGAATTCCATGCTCTGAACAGTACCTATCAAACTCTTTGCTACAATATTCACCTCCATTGTTTGATCTGAGACACTTTAATTTCTTTCTTGTCTCAATCTCAACCAAAGCATTTAATTTCTTGAAAGTATCAAATACATCAGATTTATTTTGAATACAATAAATCCAAGTTTTTCTAGTTGCATCATCAATAAACGTAACATAATAGCGAGAGCCACCGAGAGATGATACCTGAGCAGGTCCCGATACATCTATATGCACAAGCTCCAATTTTTCACTCTTCTTTTTTTTCCCAACTCTGAGAAATCTGACTCTCTTTTGTTTTCCATAAATGCAATTCTCATAGAAATCCAAATCAAAATTCTTCAAACCTGGCAACAAATTTCTTAAGTGAATAATCTTCATCCCCTTCTCACTCATATGTCCTAGCCTATGATGCCATAGTGTTGCATCTGCTCCTTTGGAAGTTAAAGCATTAACAGAGTTAGAAATACCATTGCATAAATACAATGTACCAACCTTTTCTCCTTTTGCTATTACCAGGGCTCCTTTGGTGACCTTCCAAGTTTTATCTGTGAAAGTTGTCACACAACCTTCACCGCCTAACTGCCCTATTGAAATCATATTTTTCTTCAGATCTGGAACATGCCTTACCTCCTTTAGTAGCCATTGGTTTCCATTCTGTTGTTTTACAAGAACTTTACCCATTCCAACAATTTTACGGGGTTTATCATCACCCAAACGAACTTGTCCAAAATCTCCTTGAACATAGTCATGAAAATATTTCTTATCAGGTGTGGCATGGAATGAAGCCCCTGAATCTACAACCCAAGAATCGGTAACATTTTCGAAAGAAAGAATCAAAGCATCTTGTAACACATCACCTGTCACATTTGCTTCATGATTGTTTTCTTGCTGTGTGTCTCCTTCTTTTCCCTTCTGAGATCTATAGTCTTTCTTTAGGTGTCCTTTCTTTCCGCAATTCCAGCACACTATCCCCGATCTGGACTTGGATCTGCCTTTCCTTGATTTACTGCGATATCTCGAGCTCTTTCCTCTTTCCATTCTTCTTCCCCTAGACTCTGCACTCAAAGCATTACCCGATGTCTCACCGGAGCTTTTCCGTCGCATTTCCTCGCTAAGGATAGCATCGACAACATCATCAAACTTTAAAGTACTAGATCCAGAGACAGAGTTACTAATGGCCGTTACTAAACCATTCCAACTCTCTGGCAATGAGCACAAGAATAACAGAGCTCTAACTTCATCATCAAAGTTAACCCCTACAGAGCTTAATTGACTGGTAACTGTATTAAAATCATTTAAATGGTCTACAACATATCCACCTTCCGACATCTTCATATTAAATAGTCGTTTCATAAGAAATACCTTGTTTGAGGCCGAGGGTTTTTCATATAGTTTCGCCAACATCTACATCAAACCCTCTATTGTTGTTTCCTTCGAAATATTGAAGGCGACTGACGACGTAAGGCACAACCGTACTATTCCGAGTGCCTTTCTATGGAGAATGTTCCATTCCGCGTCTGTCATGGCCACTGGCTTCTTTGATTTTCCGCTCAATTGTAGGTACAAATATTTCTGATACAGATAATCTTCCATCTGCATCTTCCATAGCGGGAATTTTTGGCCGTTAAATTTCTCGACCCTAAACTTAGCATCTTCCGCCATTACTCCCACTCGAACCAGGAACCCTTCTTTCCTGCGAGTTTATCAGCCAAATATACCTTCGGCTCTGATACCAATTGTTAGAAAATTAAATATTACAGAGCAATGCAACACATAAAATATGTGGAAAATGCAAGCACACAATACACAGCCGCAATACAATACCCTCATAAAAGCGATGGGTTGCCTTCTAGGGCAAAAAAAAACCATAAACTAAACATAGCTTCTATCGTCAGATCATTCGCCTAATAAACGGCCTAGATTGACTAGAAATTACTATACTTTTACAAGGCAATTTTACATCTATTTTTGGCATCGGGGGTGCTGCCCCCGAAACCCTCATCAGGGGACCACTGGCCCCCAGACCCCCCAGCCGGGGGGGGTAGGCCCCACAGACCCCGCGGGGGGGACAAGTCCCCCCTACAAGCCCACGTGTGCAAAGGTGTACAATTTTCCTGGGGTATACATCCAGCTAAAATAAGGATCTCTGAATCAGGAAGAAAATCAGGCTCCACACCCAACACAACTTGGGATGTTTGCTGAAATAACCTCTAAGAAGATGAATGATTGTCCTTTTAACCACCTCAGTCTGACCATATGTTTGTAGATTAAAGTTGGTACTCTTCTTCAACTTAGTGTCCATCATGTCCCACAATTTTGACCAAAAATTCCCAACAAACCGAGAATCTTGATCACTTAAAATAGAAGTAGGAAGACCAAAATGAACCCATAAATTTTGAAATAAAAGATGAGCTATTTGTTCAGCTGTAATTTGTTTTTTACATGGAATCAAAAGACACATTTTTCTGAACAACATACAAGTAATCATGACCTTTCCTTGACATTGGAAGACCTCCAACAAAATCCATTGAGATACTCTCCCAAGGATGTCAAGGAACCATAAGTGGAGTGTACAATCCAAGTTTCCTATTACTAGGCTTACTTATTGCACACAAAGAACATCCTCTAATAAAACTAGATACACTATCAATCATGTGTGGCCAATAACAATACCTTTGGAGATTCGCTACCGTCTTGCCTACACCAAAATGTCCAGCAATCAATAAAGTGTGCACCTCCCTTATAATACTATTTCTTTCTCCCCGTGGAATACATAAATTTCCCAAGTGATACAACAAACTGTTATTCACATGATAATCTAACTCTTCAATTTGGTTTCCAAGACTCAAGCTGTAGAAATTTGAATAATTGATATATTATTCACCGAGATTCTCCTGATCACACACTATTTTAACTTCATGCACAATACATAATCTCTTCTACCATTTATCATTACATGCGGAAATTAAAATCAATTGTATGTGCACATTAAAACCACAAACAATCACACATATGAACACAGTATTTAATGGGAAAGATTAAAGTTGAAAACCCAAACTATCTATATATTATATGTCATGGAGATCATGTAACAATCATAGTACAAAGCTCCTCACAAGCTCTCATGCACACCCTCAATTGCTACACACTATCAAGCTAGATCTAGCAAAACACATGCTCCAATCTTTTGCCACTTGATATGGACCTCTGTTAAGTAGCAATGCTAGCAGGATAGCTTCATTAAACGAATAAACCACTTGGCTTGTCTTGCGCAATCCTCATGGGCTTCTCCACCTATCATTATTATTTGCAAATAGCAACCGGTATAGTCACAAGCGATGGTTAACACTGCTCTTTCACCTATTTTTGCAGATGCTCCCACCCAGAGCTTGTCCATGCATTGCAGTTAAATGATGTATTCTTTAGTTGATTTATGAGTTAATAATTGGTGAATTAATTAATAATTAATTCACACCACTCATCACTAATTGTATCAATTAGTTAAGCCATCTAGCTCCACTAACTTCCTCAATCAACTCCACCAAACTCTGTCACATGAGTTCTAACTGAAGTATCCATGCAATAGCTCCACTTAACCCTCAGGAATAGCGTAATTCCTTCTGTCGGCTCATGTGCCACATGCGTACTTAGCCCAGTTCTCTAAAAGAATAAGATAATGTTTAGAAGTCTAAATATTTATTAAGGTAATAATATTCGACATATCTATTTTTAGGCAATCTAAAAATAGATTCATGATATGTCTAATAATATGAGTCAAATATTTTCGACTCAACCAACCATGCACAAATAGCATCTGTAAAACTCATAGAACATGATCCATATGTCTAAAAATAGGCATATTCTAAAAATAGACTTTGCGCCAAAAATAGCCTGCGGGCCCACTTAGTGAAGGCGACTTCTTTCCACTAAGCTCATCATCTTGTTGCAATCTCAACACTCCCTCTCAGCAAGATAAGGATTGTCTGCAACCCCTATCCTGCCCCTGTGGTATTCGAATTTGCTCCTTGTGAGCGCCTTCGTCAAGATATTAGCATCCTGATCCTCCATTGGAATGTATGAAAGTAACATGATCATCCGCTACACACAATCTCTGATATGATGATACCAGATGTCAATGTGTTTAGATCTATCATGAAATACTGGATTAACCGAGAGTTTGATGCAACTTTGATTATCACAATAAATCACAGCAGCCTCTAAGTGTGAACCGAACAACCTGACCAGGATCTTCCTCATCCATATAGCCTCGCATGCAGCCAAACTTGCTGCCATATACTCGGCCTCTATTGAACTGAGTGCCACATATCTCTTATTTCTGCTGTACCAAGAAACTGTTGTCAACCCGATACTAAAAATCCCTCAAGATGTGCTCTTTCTGTCCGTTGGGCTCCCTGCCCAATCTGCATCCGTGAAGCCACACAGCTTCACCTCATCTGACTATCTGTACCATAATCCGTATCCCGATGTGCCTCTGAGATATCTCAATACATGCTTTCTTGCCTTCCAGAAGAGCTTGGTTGGCTTAACCATAGCTTGTGAAAGCTGGTTCACAGCATAGCATATGTTGGGTCGTGTATTGACCAGATACATAAGCGACCCCACCAACTGTTGATAAACAGTGGCATCCACTACCTCAGCTGAAGTAGCATCCTCCTTCCTCCAGACAGCAGGAAGAGGAGTATCAACAGGCTTGCAGCCATGCATGTTGAACTTCTCCAGTATCTCCCGGGCATACTTACCCTGAGAAACAAACAGTCCACCACTGCGCTACCAATTTCCAATCCCAGGAAATAATGAAGGAGGCCCAAGTCCTTCATCTCAAACTCTTTTGCAAGATCCTCCTTGCATGGGAAGCCATGTGAGATCATCACTGTCAATCAAATCATCTACATAAAGTACAATGATCAACAACTTCACACCCTCCCACCACATCGGTATAGGTTAGGATCAGCCTCATCTTAGAGAATCAAGTGGGTGAAATAATTGTCTATCAGTGTGCCAAGCATGAGGTGCTTGCTTCAACCCTCTGACGCTCTCTTGAGCACACACACATGCGACTCGGCTTCTTTGAAGATCTCGAAACCTTGGGCTGCTCTATGTACACCTCCTCCTCAATGAATCCATTGAGGAACGCAGTATTCACATCCATCTGATGAATGTGCCACCCCATCTGCGCTGAGAGAGCAAGAATCGTCCATACGGAAGAATACCTTTCGACAGGTGCAAAGGTCTCCTCATAATCGATCCCCTCAATCTGTGAAAAGCCTCGGGCAACAAATATTGCCTTATACTTCTCCACACTCCCGTCAGCTGCCTGCTTCACTTTGTAGATCCATCTCGAACCCACCACTGATTTCCCTTCCGGTCTCGAGACAATCTCCCATGCACTGTTTCTGACAATCGAATCATACTCTTCCACCATGGCATCTACCCATGCAGGGTCCTCCACAGCTTCCTCGAAAGAGGATGGCTCTGTCACGATACACTTGCTCATAAGAGCCATGTATCCAATATATTGGTCAGGTGACTGTCTCTGTTTGCGCTAAGATGTAGGTGCTCCTATAACCTTCTTTGCATCTTGAGCCAGTGGCTCAGCTTCTGTAGTGCACTTCCACCCTCTGATGGTTGGCGCTGCATGAGTGGTCTCTTCCACTCCATGAACCTCCTCTTGTGGTTGATCCACATCCTGAGGCTCATCCTTAGGAACTAATAGCTCCTCATCTGCATGCAAGTGTGGCTCCCTCTCAAGCGAACACTTCATGGCTTTCTCCTCCTGAAATTTGATATCTCGTCGCACAACAGTCTTGCGACTTTCTGGAAAATACACACGATAGTTGTGGGGCATATCAGTGTACCCCAAAAATATCCCAACCTCCATAGTCGGCTCCAGCTTCTTCCCGGCATCCTTCGTCATATGAATGTAAACACGTGAACCAAAAATCCTCAAATGGGAAATATCACGCCTCTTACCAGAAAACACCTCCTCGGGTGTACTCATGCCAAGTATCCTGTGAGGACAACGGTTATGCACATATACGGCAGTATTGCATGCCTCAGCCCACAAGTGTATGGGAAGGCCCTGATCATGCAACATTGCCCGTGCAGCACCCACGATCGTTCTGTTCTTCCACTCAGCAACCCCGTTCTTCTGTGGGTTATGAGGTGCTAAGAGCTCTCTTTGAATTCCTTCTACGCTGCAAAAGTCCTTGAATTCGCCAGAGATGAATTCACCACCATTGTCGCTCCTAAGAGCCTTCACCTGCTTCCCTGATTCTTTCTCAACCAGTGCCTTGAACTCACAGAACTTTGAGTATGTCTCGCTCTTCTTTTGCATGAAGAAAATTCAGCACTTACGAGAAAAATCATCAAAAAATATCACATAATACGTGTGCTTTGCTGTCGAAGCTACTAAGAAAGGTCCACACACATCTGTGTGAATTCTCTCAAGGATTGTCGTGGCGCGACTATCCTTCTCGTGAAAGGTGGCTTTCACAAATTTTCCCAAGGTACATCCCTTGCACTGATTTGACTACGCAAGAGTACCCTTAGGAAGCCCAGTAGAAATCTACTACAGTATCTTCAAAGCTCCATGGTGAAGGTGGCCCAATCTCCGGTGCCACAACTCGCCATCATCCCGGCTCACCACTCCTTCTACCTTGCCTGCCATTGCTGCACAGCCATCTACCTACAATTGATAAAGGTTCTTAACTCGAACCCCTATCCTCCGGGTCTCACCAGTTGCCTTACTGTGTAGGAAAGCCTTTCCTTTGCTAAAGACAACATCATATCCCTTGTCTTCTAACATCGCCATAGTGATAAGATTCTTCTTCAATCCTAGAACATGCATCACTTCCTTCAATACAAAGGGTTTACCAGACTCCCTCTCAAAAGAAATGGTACCGATACCGGTCACATTGTATCTACCATCATCGCCCATCTCGATGTGCACTCCAAGATCTTTCTCATCCAGATCAGTAAACAAATCTCGATCTCCTGTCATGTGAAAAGATGCACCACTATCTAGCTGTAGTCCCAGTAGCCTGCTTATTTTTCTTCTTATGTGGACAATTTGTGGTGTAATGTCTGTGTTGGTGACAGTGAAAGCACTTCACCTTGGACATGTCCTTCTTCTTGCCTTTCACACCGGATTGAGAAGCTTTCTTGCTCTTCCCCTTCTTTTCTTTGGTAGCCAAAGTGAAATTCTCTTCATCAGAGTTCTTTGATGAAGATTCGTCCCTGGTACTTCGCCTTATCTCCTCTTGCACAAGATCCGACCAAAGTCGCTCCCATACTAGCAATTTCTCCCAACCATTGACAAAGTCCTGATAGGAATGCCAACTCTTCGGAAGCCCTATGAGAGCCAAGATCACCAATTCCTCATCATCAACAGTCACCCCCACACTTCCCAGCTCATCCCTACATTGGTCGAACTTCGTGAGGTACTTGGGCATACTGTCGCCTTTCTCCATTTTTATGTTCCTGAGTTTGTCCTTGAGCGCCAACTTCCTCTGGTCACTCTTGCTTTGAAATAAATCTGTCAAAGCTTTCCACATCAAGAATGGAGAAGCCTTACCATGAAGGCTAGATACTATGTGATCCTTCACACCTTCCAACAGAATCCTTCGACACTTTGTTGTCTTCTTTTGCCATGCGTCAAGTACGGCAGCATCACTAGAAGTAGGTTTTGGAATTTCTGCATCTATGAACTCCTTCAACCCATTGTCATCCAACACCGCCTCCATCCTGTCCTTCCATGCAATATAATTCGAGCTTCCCTCAAGGGCATACTCCAATCGCAATCCATTGAAAGACATCTCAACTTCGACACCAAGAAAACACTGCTGCAAATTCGAATTCCACCAGCTCAAAACTCAACCGCTTCAATGCTTTGCAATTTCTCCAATGATCAATATCGCTCTGATACCATGTATAAATTTGAATAACTAATATATTATTCACCGATATTCTCCTGATCACACATTATTTGACTTCATGCACAATACATAATCTCTTATACCATTGATCATCACATGCGGAAATAAAATCAATTGCATGCACACATTAAAGCCATAAAAATTCACACATATGAACACAGTATTTAATGGGAAAGATTAAAGCTGAAAACCCCAAATATCTGTATATTATATTTCATGGAGATCATGTAACAATCATAGTACAAAAGCTCCTCACAAGCTCTCATGCACACCTTCAATTGCTACACACTATCAAGCTAGATCTAGCAAAACACATGCTCCAATCTTTGGCCACTTGATAGCCAACCTCTATTGCGTTTTCAATGTTATGGGATGGCTTCATTAAATAGATAAACCTCCTGGCTTGTACTGCGCAATCCTCATGGGATTCTCCACCTATCTGTTTGTTGCAAATAGCAACTGTATAGTCACAACTGATAGTTAACCTGCTCTTTCACCTATTTCTGCACTGGTCTCCACTGAAACTGTCCATGCACTGAAGTTAACTGATGCATTCTTTAGTTGATTAATGATTTTATAATTAGTGAATTAATTAATAATTAATTCACACCACTCTCACTAATTGTATCAATTAGTTAAGCGAACTCTAAATAAACTCTAACTATGTTTAGATTAGTTAAACTAAATACAACTCCACTAACTTCCTTAATCAACTCCACCAAACTTTGTCACATGAGTTCTGCTTGGAAGTCTTCATGCAATAGCTCCACATAACCCTCTGGAATAGCATTCCTTGTGTTAGCTCTGTGCCACATCTGTGCACTTAACTGAAGTGCTCCAAGAGAATAAGATAATGTTTAGAGTCCAAATATTATTAAGAGCTAATAATATTTGACATATCTATTTTTAGACTGGCAATCTAAAAATAGATTCTGCCCAATATATCTAAAAATAGAAGTCCATCTATTTTTCCAACTTAACCAACCATCCACAAATAGCATCCTGCAACTCATAGAATATGATCGACATGTCTAAAAATAGACTTGCGCCAAAAATAGCCTGCGGGCCCACTTAGTGAAGGCGACTCTTTTCACTAAGCTCATCATCTTGTTGCAATCTCAGCACTCCCTCTCAACAAGATAGGGATTTCTGCAACCCGTATCATGCCCCTGTGGTATTCGAATTTGCTCCTGGTGAGCGCCTTCATCAAGATATCGGCATCCTGATCCTTCGTAGGAATGTATGAAAGTAGCATGATCTTCCAGCACTTTAATCTACGATATGGTAATCTGGATGTCCAATGTTTAGATCTATCATGAAAAATCTTGGATTAACGAGAGTCATGTGACTTTGATTCTCATAATCAAATCTGATAGCCTCTAAGTGTGGCCCAATTTCTTAGGCAGGATCTTCCTCATCCATATAGCCTCGCATGCAGCCAAACTTGCTGACATATACTCGGCCTCTGTTGAACTAAGTGTCACGGATCTCTGCTTCCTACTGTACCAAGAAAATGTTGTCGAACCGATACTGAAAATCCCTCCAGATGTGCTCTTTCTTTCCGTTGGGCTCCCTGCCCAATCTGCATCCGTGAAGCCAACAGCTTCACCTCATCTGACTATCTGTACCATAATCCATATCCCAATGTGCCTCTGAGATATCTCAATACATGCTTGCCTACCTTCCAGAAGAGCTAGGTTGGCTTAACCATAGCTTGTGAAAGCTGGTTCACAGCATAGCATATGTCGGGTCGTGTATTGACCAGATACATAAGCGACCCCACCAACTGTCGATAAATAGTGGCATCCACTACCTCCGCCAAAGTAGCATCCTCCTTCCTCCATCCACCAGGAAGAGGAGTATCAACAGGCTTGCAGCCATGCATTTTGAACTTCTCAGCTATCTCAGGGCATACTTGCCTTGAAAACAAAGGAAAACAAGCAGTCCATCCTTTCTACATCCTTTGTCTTTTGCCAAATTTCCAATACCAGGAAATAATGAAGGAGGCCAAGTCCTTCATCTCAAACTCTTTTGGAAGATCATCCTTGCATGAGAGTATCAACGACTCATCACTTTGTCAAAATCAATCTCTCTACATAAGTGCAATGATCGGCAACACCTCCACCTGTCTGGGTATAGGTTAGGATCCGCCTCAGTCTTGGAGAATCCAAGTCCGGTGAAATAACTGTCTATCCGTGTGTACCAAGCACGAGGTGCTTGTTTCAACCCATACAACGCTCTCTTGAGCCTGCACACATGCGACTCGCTGCTGAAGATCTCGAAACCTTCGGGATGCTCTATGTACACCTCCTCCTTAATGACTCCATTGAGGAACATAGTCTTCACATCCATCTGATGAATGTGCCACCCCATTTGCGCTGAGAGAGCAAGGATAGTCCGTATGGAAGAATACCTTGCGAAAGGTGCAAAGGTTTCCTCATAGTCGATCCCCTCAATCTGTGAGAAGCCCCGAGAAACAAATCTTGCCTTGTACTTCTCCACACTCCCCTTAGCTACTTGCTTCACTTTGTAGATCCATCTCGAACCCACCAACTGATTTCCCTTCCCAGGTCTTGAGACATCTCCATACTCTGTTTCGACAATCAGACAGAGCTCTTACCATGGCATCTGCCCATGCGAGGTCCTCCACTGCTTCCTCGAAGAGGATGGCTGCAATCCGATACAACGCCAGGCCATGTGTCCAATATATCGGTCAGTAGCGTCTCGTACGCGTTGTGATGTAGGTGCTCTGACCTTCTCTACATCTTGAGCAGTCGCTCGGCTTACGTGATGCGCTTCGCCCCCTCCGATGGTTAGCGCTACCTAAGTGGTCTCCTCCCTATGGGAACCTCCTCTTAGTAACTGATCCACATGAGGCTCATCTTAGGAACTAAGAACTCTCACATCTGCATGCAAGTGTAGGTCCCTCTCAGCGGAGAAACACTTCATGGCTTCTCCTCTGAAATTTGATATCTCGTCACCGGTCTTGTGGACTGTCTGTCAAATCCACACGATAGTTGTGGGGTGTATCAGTGTACCCCAAAAATACCCAACCTCTACGGTTGGCTCTAGCTTCTTCCTGGCATCCTTTGTCACATGAATGTAAATAGGTGAGCCAAAAATCTTCAAATGAGAAATATTAAGCTTCTTACCAGAAAACGCCTCCTCGAGTGTACTCATGCCAAGCACTCTGTGAGGACAACGGTTTTGCACATAAACCGTAGTATTGCATGCCTCAGCCCACAAGTGTATGGGAAGGCACGATATCACAACATCGCCAGCACCCAAAATCGTTACGTTCTTCCACTCAGCCACGTGTTACTGCGTAGGTTATGAATTGCTATGAGCTCTCTTAATTCCCTTAGCATTGCCAAAAGTCCTTGATTTTCGAGAGATGAATTCACCACCATTGTCGCTCCTAAGAGCCTTCACATGCTTCCCCGATTCCTTCTCAACCAGCGCCTTGAACTCACAAAACTTTGAGTATGTCTTGCTCTTCTTCTGCATGAAGAAGATCCAGCACTTCCGAGAATAATCATCAACAAATATCACATAGTACCTGTGCTTTGCTATCGAAGCTACTGAGAAAGGTCCACACACGTCTGTGTGAATTCTCTCAAGGATCGTCATGGCGCAACTATCCTTCTCGTGAAAGGTGGCTTTCACAAATTTTCCCAAGGTACATCCCTTGCACTAATTTGACTGCGCAAGAGTACCCTTAGGAAGCCCAGTAGAAATCTCTTGTGATTATCTAAAAGCTCATAGTGAAGGTGGCGCAATCTCACCGGTGCTGGCACAAATCACCACTCCTTCTGCCTTGCCTACCATTGCTACACAGCCATCTACCTGCAATTGATAAAGGTTCTTAACTCGAACCCCTATCCTTCGTGTCTCACCAGTTGCCTTACTACGCAAGAAAGCCTTTCCTTCGCTAAAGACAACATCATATCCCTTGTCTTCTAACATCTTCATAGAGATAAGATTCTTCTTCAATCCTGGAACATGCATCACTTCCTTCGATACAAAGGGTTTACCAGACTCACTGTCAAAGGAAAAGGTACCGATACTGGTCACACTGTATCTACCATCATCGCCCATCTTGATGTGCACTCCAAGATCTTTCTCATCCATATCAGTAAACAAATCTCGATCTCCTGTCATGTGAAAAGATGCACCACTGTCCAGCTGCAGTCCCAACAGCCTGCTTATTTTTCTTCTTCTGTGGAAAATTTGTGGCGTAATGTCCGTGTTGGTGACAGTGAAAGCACTTCACCTTGGACATGTCCTGCTTCTTGCCTTTCGCACCGGATTGAGAAGCTTTCTTGCTCTTCCCCTTCTTTTCTTTGGCAGCCAAAGTGAAATTCTCTTCATCAGAGTTCTTTGATTAAGATCTGTCCCTGGTACTTCGCCTTATCTCCTCTTGCACAAGATCCGACCAAAGTCGCTCCCATCCTAGCAATTTCTCCCGACCATTGAGAGAGTCCTGATAGGAATGCCAACTCTTCGGAAGCCCTAGGAGAGCCAAGCTCACCATGTCCTCATCATCAACACTCACCCCCACACTTCCCAGCTCATCCCTGCATTGGTCGAACTTCGTGAGGTACTTGGGCATACTGTCGCCTTTCTCCATTTTTATGTTCCTGAGTTTGTCCTTGAGCGCCAACTTCCTCTGGTCACTCTTGCTTTGAAATAAATCTGTCAAAGCTTTCCACATCAAGAATGGAGAAGCCTTACCATGAAGGCTAGATAATATGTGATCCTTCACACCTTCCAACAAAATCCTTCGACACTTTGTTGTCTTCTTTTGCCATGCGTCAAGTGCGGGAGCATCGCTAGAAGCAGATTTTGGAATTTCTACATCTATGAACTCCTTCAACCCATTGCCATCCAGCACCGCCTCCATCATGTCCTTCCATGAAATATAATTCAAACTTCCCTCAAGGGCATACTCCAATCGCAATCCGTTGAAAGGCATCTCAACTTTGACACCAAGAAAACACTGCTGCAAATTCAAATTCCACCAGCACAAAACTCAACCGCTTCAATGTTTTGCAATTGTTCCAATGATCAATATCGCTCTAATACCATGTAGAAATTTGAATAATTGATATATTATTCACTGAGATTCTCCTGATCACACACTATTTTAACTTCATGCACAATACAGAATCTCTTCTACCATTGATCATTACATGCGGAAATTAAAATCAATTGCATGCGCACATTAAAACCACAAAAAATCACACATATGAACACAGTATTTAATGGGAAAGCTTAAAGCTGAAAACCCCAACTATCTATATATTATATGTCATGGAGATCATGTAACAATCATAGTACAAAGCTCCTCACAGGCTCTCATGCACACCCTCAATTGCTACACACTATCAAGCTAGATCTAGCAAAACACATGCTCCAATATTTTGCCACTTGATAGCCAGCCTCTATTGCATAATCAATGCTATGGGATGGCTTCATTAAATAGATAAATATTTGGCTTGTGCCAGCAATCCTCATGGGCTTCTCCACCTATCTGTATCATGCAAATAAACGGCAATATAGTCACAAGCGATGGTTCTTTGCTCTTTCACATATTTACATATGGTCTCCATAAAGCGTCCATGCTGAAGTTAGCGATGTATTATTTAGTTGATTAATGAGTTTATAATTAGTGAATTAATTAATAATTAATTCACACCACTCTCCTTTGATTGTATCAATTAGTATGGCGAATACAAATAGCTCAACTATGTTTAGATTAGTTAAACTAAATACAACTCCACTAACTTCCTCAATCAACTCCACCAAACTCTGTCACATGAGTTCTAACTGAAGTATCCATGCAATAGCTCCACATAACCCTCAAGAATAGCGTAATTCCTTCTGTCAGCTCCTGTGCCACATCTGTGCACTTAACTGAAGTGCTCCAAGAGAATAAGATAATGTTTAGAGACTAAATATTATTAAGAGCTAATAATATTCGACATATCTATTTTTAGACTATCAATCTAAAAATAGATTCCGCCCAGTATGTCTAAAAATAGAAGTCCATCTATTTTTTCCGACTCGACCAACCATCCACAAATAGCATCCTGCAACTCATAGAACATGATCCATATGTCTAATAATAGGACATAGTCTAAAAATAGACTTTGCGCCAAAAATAGCCTGCGGGCCCACTTAGTGAAGGTGACTTCTTTCCAATAAGCTCATCATCTTGTTGCAATCTCAACACAAGCTTTCATAAACATCTCGAAAATCACTATCATATGCATATTGTTCAATGTAACTTTCATGCATAACTTAATTGTGCTTGAGTATAATATATGAATTTACAATAGGCCTAGAGAGAATATCAACTACCTTATTGTTTATTACCTTTTTATACTTGATAACCAAATGAAATTGTTTTAGAAATATGATCATGAGTTCATAAATTTTGCTCAAAATTGAAAGTTAGAGGATTGGGTTTGAAATGGGATGGTTGCGTAGATCTCGTCTCCCTGATTCCGGCGCCATGAAAAGTTCGAAAAATCGATGTCGTATGAGGGAGATATCGCATTCTGATCGAATTCCCAAACAACTAAATTTTGCGACAGGGTTGATTGGGATGCACAGTCAGTATGCTGGATGCACAGTCAACAAAAGTAATATTCTGAGGAATATTCCTTTCCTCAGAACCAATCCGATGCTGACAAGTGGCGCGATATGATTTTTTGGATGGTTGTACATTTTTTTTATTGACCAATCGGAGGGTGACATGTGGCCAGCCCTGAGGCCGCCACATGTCCCCTTAGTGGTGTAATAAAATTTTGTTAAGGCTACAGGAGTCGACCCCGTGACCTCCGGCAGAGCACACCCACGACTTAACCACCCATGCTATGTTGTTACTTAACCCTTATAGCAGTTGGGTTCTATTTAAACTTTATTCCAAAGTGGAGTGGGGGTTGGGGACCATCAGCAGTCCCAACCCGCCAATGGTCCCATAGATCTTGGTCACATCTTACAGCAATAAACGTTACAACAAATTCAACCTCCTACATCTTCCAACAGTCTCAACCTTATCACATATTTCACGGTTATAACTCCGCATGGTTAAAGCCATCTCCGTCGGTTTCGTTAACCCACGATTTAAACTCCAGTGTTAAACCTTATCCAACCACGGTACAAGCCAAGTTCTGCTCCATCGTAAGTGGTAACCGCGGGTTTTGGGGGTTGGCATGTGGCCACCCCCAACCGCAACTTTAAATTCCATGGTTAGGACTGGCAAGATTCTTGGAGGCGCCCTAAATTTGTGCGGATTGCACTAAATTGACTCTAGTTAAGTGGAGTCCTCCACAATTAGTGGAGTTTTTCTAGGTGTTACTGGGAAAATGAGTTGGAGTCTCAATTTTCACCCATTCTGAGTGAATAAAGAGTCATTATAGACTAATTGGAGAATTCTAGAGCCATTGGTGCAAAGAAAACATCCATTAGAGGCTTGTAACTACATGTATTTGCAAAATTTTGAGCATAATGAAAGATGGACATGCCATTGGGAGTTGGACCAGTAGCTGTAGCCCAGGAGGGGTGAACTGCTTCATCATGCCTATTGTGTAAATGTTATGTGGTGACTCATTTCTCTTTCTTGCATTGTTGTTCAGTGTTATTAGTGTTTATTTCATGCTTCAAATTCACTAAAATCATCTATAATTCATGGTTAAAATCCTCAATCCTTAAGAAAACTAAAGAGACAAGTATGCACATGTTTTATAACTGAAAAGATGCTTAGCACAACAAAACTAATACAGTCCTTTGGGATCAAATTGGTATTAGAGCTAGAGTTTATTCTCTAGTGTTGTTTAGTGCAGAGATTTGTTTAACCGATTGCAAGTTTTTAGATGCTTACTAGGCTCAAGCTCAAAAGAGGAGAAGGCAAATTGGTGGGAGCAGAAGGGTCTCAATAAGAGCCAAAGCAAAGGAGAGCAAGATTTCCACAATCTCCGCCACCTAGTTCACCTCCTAAGGAAGCAGAAGTTGTATTAAGCATGTCTCATCATATTAGGGGAATTTTGAGGTCTAAAATGGGCCTCCTAAGGAAATAATAAAATAATAGCTAAACCAATAAATAATATTTATGAATTTTCAATTCACTTTTTGCACCACAATCCATGTAACCATAGTTAAATTCAATTCAAAAGTTGTACCAAAATAAAATTAATAAAAAAATTGTATTGATGTGACTATAAATAAGAATGAACTTTTCAATAAAAAGTCATTATCATTGAACAACAAATGCATTTGTCCTTTGTACTTAAATAACTTAAAATAAAATATAAATATAAATTTATAAATTCTTAATTATATTGTATGCTATTAATTAAAATTTGTATTATTTAAATTGTATAATAACATGTAATTAATATACTATATAAAAATAACATAATATAATAAATGTATAGGGATATGCATTGTTTCTTTCAAGAAATATGAAATGACAGTAATATATTTTTATTCAATAAGTGTGAAATGACATTTATTATGAGTACTTTACTTTGACTTTAAAAGTACTTAGAGCACTACCATGGTTAACCATGAGTTTTTATCCACCATTGAGAATGTGACAAGTACCTTTAACTCAAACAATACCACCTCAACCATTAGGGATGATGTCATCCCATAAAATGTGATTGGTTCTCATAAAGTTAATTTTGATTGTACATTTTCCTTAGGAGGCCCATTTTAGACCTCAAAATTCCCCTAATCTGAGAGAAGGAGAAAGCCATGAAGAATTTGATCCAAAATAGGAAGAAAGAGTGTTCATGAAAACATTCCTTGAAATGGCTGAGATGGTTAGAATCCTTTATCAAGAAAGGAATGAGAGACTAGAAGGAGAAGGATCCAAACTTCACAAGGAATGACAGGGATCTTCAGGAGGTCGCAATGATGAAGATAAGTCAAATAAGGGAAATGGAGGAAATTGAGGCAATGCAGAGCCATCATCCTCACCCTCATCATCACCATCCTCTACTTCATCTTCAGTACATTAGCCACTCAAGTCAAAGAACACTGGTAAAAGTCCTTTTTTAAAACTTGATGTTAAGTTTGAATTGCCAATGTTTAATGGTGAAGTCAATGTAGAAAATCTTGAAAATTGGATTAGGCAATTGGAGGTCTATTTGAGAATCGAGAACCTTCAAGATGATGATACCAAAATCCAATTAGCTTCATTAAGAATGGAAGGTGCAGCACTTGTTTGGTGGGAAGCCAAGACAAAGGAGGAGATCAAGAAGCATGGTAAGATTATTCTATCATGGAATGATTTCATTACTGCAATAAAACAATAGTTTTATCCATTAGCTCATATGCATATATCCATAAGGAATTGGCAAAACTTTAGGCAATTGAAGGGACAGAATGTGCAAGAATACACCCAAGAATTTAGGAGAAGAGCTCTCTTATTAGGGTTCGATTTGCAGATCCAAGATACTTTGCTCAAGTACATAGGAGGCATACATAGACAACTAAAACATATCATTTTCATGTTTAACCCCACAAGCCTAGATGAAGTATGTGTTTAGGCCACACATCTAGAAGCTAGAGGGAAGAACATTTCTGAAAAGGGTAGAAAGAAACCTTTTAAGGTTAAAAACAAAGAGAAGACCTAAAAAGGTAAAAGAAAAAAAAATGTGTTTGTTAAGAAAGAGGGAGAAAAATTGGTTTGTAAACATTTTTCAAAATAAGGCCATGATGAAACTCATTGTTGGAAATTACATCCTGAAATGAGGCCTAAGAAATACAATAACAAAGGGTAACAGAAAACTACAGCTACAACTCAACATGATTTAGGAGAGGATTCAGGTGATGAATCTAAGATTGCAACCATGGGATTGAAGAACATGAAGAGGAAAGAAATTGAAACTAAACCCAGTACTAGCACATCAAACTATCACATACATGCTCCAAATGAAGAAGAAAGAATTGAACTGTTTCATGTGAGAGTCATATCCAAGCATACCAAGATTGACACATTGTTTGACAGTGGGTCACAAGCAAACTTAATCTATGAATACTTGGTCAAGAAACTTAACCTTGAGACCATACCACATGCAAAACCATATCCTTTAGGTTGGATTTGTAAGGATGAAAATTTACAAGTTTCAAAGAAATGCATATTACGGTTTGCAATCACTGCATATTTTGTTGACACAGTTGAATTAGATGTGGTTCCGCTCGACATAACAAGTATTGTGTTGGGGAGTCCTTACTTGTATGACAAGAAAGCAACTTTCCATCACCATGAGAACAAATATCATTTATTCAAAGATGGCAAGGAGTACATTTTTAGAGCACATCGCAAAAAGACAAATATTGCTATGGTAAATGTTGGACAGGTAAAGAGGCTAGTAAATTCAAGTAAGAATTTTGTTCTTCTAATGATTAAGGCTAAAGCCGATGTTAATCATGAATCATTTGAGGGATGTGATCCTAAGTTGAAATCAGATTTATATGATGTACTTGATGCACATCATGAGATGTTTCAAGAGCCAACATGATTGCCTCCAAAAAGAGAGATTCAACATGAGATTCAGTTGCAGCAATAATGTCCTCTTCCAAACATCGGTATGTATCACATGTCGATAATGCATAATACTGAAATAAAGAGGCAAATCAAAGAGAATTTGGACAAAGGAATCATAAGGCCAAGCACTTCGCCATGCGGTTCACCCATAGTCATGATTCCAAAGAAAGATGGGACTTGGCGCATGTGTGGAGACTTCAGAGCTTTGAACAAGATAACGGTAAAGAATCGATACCCACTCCCAAGGATAGATTATTTGCCTGATTAGCTGAAAGAAGAAAAATTTTTCACTAAGAAATATTTACAAAGTGGATATCATCAAGTAAGAATTTGCAGAAAGTGACATATGGAAAATTTCATTCAAAACCATCAAGCACTCTTTGAGTGGTTAGTTATGCCATTTTGTTTGTGTAATGCACCAGGAACTTTCATGTGTGTTATCGATAGTGTTTTGCATCCATTCCTTGATGACTTCGTGATTGTGTACTTAGATGACATATTGATTTTCAGAAAAAAAAAAACAAAATAAGAACATGTCTTGCGTGTGAATAGAGTGTTTGATGTTTTGAAGACAGAGAAATTGTTTCTTAAGATGTCAAAGTGTGAGTTTGGAAAGACTTCTTTGGTTTATTTGGGACACATTGTAGGAGAAGGAGAGTTGAGAATTGATCCTTATAAAGTGGAAGCCATTGTGAATTGGCCCACACCCAAAACAGAAATTGAGGTAAGAAGTTTCTTAGGTGCAACTCAGTATTGGAGAAAGTTTATTGCTAACTTTTTAGCCATCGCAGCTCCTATGCATGAAGTGAAAAGTGTGAAGAAAGGCTTCCAATGGGGAGGCAAACAAAAGCAAGCTTTCAAAGCTTTAAAAGACAAGATCAATTCAGCTCCAGTCCTTGCATTACCAAATTTTAGACAACCATTCGAGATACAAACTAATGCTAGTGATTATGCCATGGGTGCAGTTCTTTTGCAGCATGGTAAGCCTATCACTTTTCATTCTGAAACATTCAATGGTGTTGTACCTAATTATCCTACATATAAAAAATAATTGTATGTGTTGGTACAAAGTGTCAAGAAGTGGAAACACTAATTGATGGGTAAAGAGATTATAGTGCATACTAATCACCAACCATTACAGTACTTGCAGTCGCAAACAAAATTGCAGCAATCAAGACATTTCAGGTGGATGGGATTTCTTCAATAGTTTCACTTGCCATATAAGGTACAAGAAAGATATTTTCAATAAAGTTGATGATATGCTTTCAAGACCAATCATTAGTGCATCTACTTTACTCAAAAATGATTCTATTGTACATGAGAGTTACATAGAACAATATGCACATGATGTTGATTTTAAATATGTGTATGCTAGCTTGAGTGAAGGGAATCAAGTTGAAGAAAAATATTATCACATGCATAAAAATTTGTTGTTTCATTTGGGAAATTTTTGTATACCACAAGGAGAGAGGCTAAGTTTCATGAGAGAAGCTCATTCATCTCTTATTGCTGGACACTTTGGGGTAAGCATAACAATGGCACATCTACAGATGTATTTCTATTGGCCTCGCATGATAGATAGTGTGTCGCATTTTATAAGAGGTTGTTCTATATGTGCAACAAGCAAACCTAGTAATAGGAAGCTTGGGTTATACATGCCACTACTAGTACCATCAAGGCCATGGGAGAGTGTCTCCATGGACTTTGTTGGAAGTCTACCTATGTTAAGAAAACAACATGATTATATTTATGTAGTTGTGGATAGATTCAGTAAAATGTGTATACTTATGCCATGTAAGAAAACCATTACTGCTGAACAAATTGTTGAACTTTATTTTCAACATGTATGGGTTCATTATGGATTGCCAAATTCTATTGTTAGTGACAAGGATTCTAGGTTCATTGGGAATTTTTGGTCCAATCTATGCAGTATGATGGACACAAATTTTAAAAAGAGTACTACTTTTCATCCGTAAATTGATGGACAGACAGAGGTGGTGAACAGAACCGTTGTGCATCTTTTGAGAGGATATTTCAGCAAATATCCTAAGTTGTGGGATGAGAAATTGCATTACATTCAACACACTTACAACCGGGAAACACACTCTTCAACTCAGACATCATATTTTGAAGTATGCCTTGGGTATTTTACAAAATCGCCATTAGAATTCATCTTTGGTAAGGATGTTGTAGTTGATGGCCATAGTCATATTGACAAGGCTTGAAAGTTCATTGAGAAAATTCAGATTATACATCAACAAGTTCAAGAACAGCTTGAGAAAAGTCAAATAAAATACAAGGAGAGGCATGACAAACATAGAGTTGATCACAAGTTTCAAAAGGGAGATGAGGTATTGTTGCACATTAGCAAAGAAAGGATACAAGAGGAAGGTAAAAAATCTCAAACCCATTCGCTATGGTCCATTCAAGATCATAAAGCAAGTTGGTAATAATGCCTTTCAACTTGACTTTCCTTCGTATATGCAAATGTATTCAATTGTTAATGTTGAAAACTTACGTTTGTATGAGCCACCTTTGATCGATGATCAAGGAAGTGATGTTACACTACCTTCTATTGAAGATTTCTTGCCAGAATTTCTAGATGAGCTCAAGGAAGATACAATTCTTGGCAGGAGGACAAGAGCATCCAAGAGGGGAAGTGTTGATTACCTTCGAGTTGGGCTCAAAGGCACTAAACCAAGCAAGGGAAAGTGGATGGAGGTTGGAAAGGTGAGGGAGTTTTACCCTCATCTACTGAATAGGTAATCAAGTCTTTTGGGGTCGAAAATCTGGGCCCAATTGGGAGAAGTGATCAGGAGTTCATAAATTTTACTCAAAATTGAAAGTTATAGGATTGGGTTGAAACTAGGATGGTTGCGTATATCTCGTCTTCCTAATTCTTGCACCGTCAATGGTTCTAAAAACTGATGTCATATGAGGGAGATATCATGTTTTGATCGAATTCCCAAATAGCTAAATTTTGCGACAAGGTTGACTGGGATGCCCAGTCAGCATGGAGGATGCACAGTCAGCAAAAGGAATATTCCTTTCCTCAGAACCAATCCAAGGCTGATAAGTTACGTGATATTATTTTTTGGATGGGGTGTACGCTATTTTGTATTAACCAATCAGAGGGTGACACGTGGCCAGCCCTGAGGTCGCCACGTGTCCCGTTAGTGGTGTAGTAAAATTTGGTTAAGGTCGCAACAGTCGACCCCGCAAGCTCCAACAGAGCACGCCCATGACTTAACCACCCATGCTATGTTGTTACTTAACCCTTATAGTATTTGGGTTCCATTTAAACTTTATTGTGAAGTGGAGTGGGGGTTCGGGACCGCCGACGGTCCCAACCTGCCAGCGGTCCCATAGATCTTGATCACATGTTACAGCAATAAACGTTACAAAAAATGCAACCTTCGACATCCACCAGTAGTCTCAAACTTATCACATGTTTCACAGTTATAACTCCACGTGGTTAAATCCATCTCCATCGGTTTCATTAACCCACGATTTAAACTCCAGTGTTAAACCTTATGCAACCACGGTACAAGCCGAGTTCCGCTCCACCGTAAGTGGTAACTGCGGGTTCTGGGGGTTGGCATGTGGCCACCCCCAATCGAAACTTTAAATTCCACGGTTAGGATGGCGAAATTCTTGGAGGCGCCCTAAACTTGTAAGGATTGCACTAAATTGACTCCAGTTAAGTGGAGTCCTCCACAATTAGTGGAGTTTTTCTAGGTGTTATTGGGAAAATGAGTTGGAGACTCAATTTTTGCCCATTCTGAGTGAATAAAGAGTCATTCTAGACTAATTGGAGCATTCTGGAGCCATTGGTGCAGAGAAAACAACCATTAGATGCCTGTAACTACATGTATTTGCAAAATTTTGAGCATAATGAAAGATGGACATGCCATTAGGAGCTGGACCAGTGGCTGTAGCCTAGGAGGGGTGAACTGCTTCATCATGCCTATTGTGTAAATGTTATGTGGTGACTCATTTCTCTTTTTTGCACTATTTTTCAGTGTTATTAGTGTTTATTTCATGCTTCAAATTCACTAAAATCATCTATAATTCATGGTTAAAATCCTCAATCCTTAAGCAAACTAAAGAGGCAAGTATGCACATGTTTTATAACTGAAAAGACACTTAGCACAACAAAACTAATACAGTCCTTTAGAATCAGATTAGTATCAGAGCTAGATTTTCTTCTCTGGTGTTGTTTAGTATAAATATTTGTTTAACTGTTTGCAAGTTTTTAGATGGTTACTAGGCTCAAGTTCACGTGGAGAAAGCAAATTGGTGGGAGCAGAAGGGTCTCAAGAAGAGCCAAAGAAAAGGAGAGCAAGATTGCCACAATCTCCACCACCTAGTTCACCTCCTAAGGAAGCAGAAGTTGCATTAAGCATGTCTCATAGAGAAGGAGAAATCCATGAAGAATTTGATCCCAAAGAGGAAGAAAGAGTATTCAGGAAAGCATTCCTTGACATGAATGAGATGGTTAGAATCCTTTATCAAGAAAGGAATGAGAGACTAGAAGGAGAAGGATCCAAACTTCACAAGGAAGGAAAGGGATCTTCAGGAGGTCACAATGATGAAGATAAGTCAAAGAAGGGAAATGGAGGAAATGGAGGCAATGGAGAGCCATCATCCTCACCCTCATCATCACCATCCTCTACTTCATCTTCAGTACATCAGCCACACAAGTCAAAGAAAACTGGTAAAAGTCCTTTTTTAAAACTTGATGTTAAGTTTGAATTGCCAATGTTTAATGGTGAAGTTAATGCAGAAAAGCTTGACAAATGGATTAGGAAATTGTAGGTCTATTTGAGAATCTAGAACCTTCAAGATGATGATACCAAAATCCAATTAGCTTCATTGATAATGGAAGGTGCAACACTTGTTTGGTGGGAAGCCAATAAAAAGGATGAGATCAAGAAGCATGGTAAGATTATTCTATCATGGACTAATTTCATTATTGCAATAAAACAACAGTTTTATCCATTAGCTCATATGCAGAAATCCATAATGAACTGGCAAAACTTTAGGCAATTGAAGGGACAAAATGTGCAAGAATACACCCAAGAATTTAGGAGAAGATCTCTCTTATTAGTGGTAGATTTGCAGATCCAATATATTTTTCTTAAGTACATATAAGGCTTACATAGCTACCTAAAACATACTATTCTCATGTTTAACCACAAAAATCTAGATGAAGTATGTGTTTAGGCCACACATCTAGAAGCTAGAGGGAAGAAAATTTCTTAAAAGGGTAGAAAGAAACCTTTTAAGGGTAAAAACAAAGAGAATACCTAAAAGGGTAAAAGCAAAAAGAATGCATCTGTTAAGAAAGAGGGAGAAAAATTGGTTTGTAAACATTGTTCAAAAGAAGGCCATGATGAAACTCATTGTTGGAAATTACATCCTAAAATGAGGCCTAAGAAATACAATAACAAAGGGTAACAGAAAACTGCAGCTACAACTCAGCATGATTTAGGAGAGGATTCAGGTGATGAATCTAAAATTATAGCCATGGGATTGAAGAACATGAAGGGGAAAGAAATTGAAACTAAACCCAATAATAGCACATCAAACTATCACATACATGCTCCAAATGAAGAAGAAAGAATTGAACTATTTCATGTGAGAGTCATATCCAAGCATACCAAGATTGACACATTGTTTGATAGTGGATCACAAGAAAAATAATTAATCTCTGAAGACTTGGATAAGAAACTTAACCTTGAGACCATACCACATGCAAAACCATATCCTTTAGATTGGATTTGTAAGGATGCAAATTTATAGGTTTCAAAGAAATGCATATTGCGGTTTGCAATCATTGCACATTTTTTTGACATAGTTGAATTAGATGTGGTTCCGCTTGACATAATAGGTATTGTGTTGGGGAGTCCTTACTTGTATAACAGGAAAGTGATGTTCCATCTCCATGAGCAGAAATATCATTTATTCAAATATGGCAAGGAGTACATTGTTAGAGCACATCGCAAGAAGACAAATATTGCTATGGTAACTATTGGATAGGTAAAGAGACTGGTAAATTCAAGTAAGAATTTTGTTCTTCGAATGATTAAGGCTAAAGTTGATGTTAATCATGAATCATTTGAGGGATGTGATCCTCAGTTGAAATCAGATTTCTATGATGTAGTTCATGCACATCCTGAGATATTTCAGGAGCCAACATGATTGCCTCCAAAAAGAGAGATTCAACATGAGATTCAATTGCAGCAAGATTGTCCTCTTCCAAACATCGGTATGTATCGCATGTCGATAATGGAAAATGTTGAAATAAAGAGGGAAATCAAAGAGATTTTCGACAAAGGAATCATAAGTCCAAGCAATTTTCCATGCGGTTCAACCATAGTCTTGATTCCAAAGAAAGATGGGACTTGGCGCATGTGTGCAGACTTCAAATATTTGAACAAGATAACGGTAAAGAATCGATACCCACTCCCAAGGATATATGATTGGCTTGATCAGCTGAAAGAAGCAAATTTTTTCACTAAGTTAGATTTACGAAGTGGATATCATCAAGTAAGAATTGCAGAAAGTGACATATGGAAAACAACATTCAAAACCAAACAAGGACTCTTTGAGTGGTTAGTTATGCCATTTGGTTTGTGTAATGCACCGCCAACTTTCATGTGTGTTATGGATAGTGTTTGCGTCCATTCCTTGATGAATTTTTTATTGTTTACTTAGATGACATATTGATTTTTATCAAAACAAAAGAAGAACACGTCTTACATGTGAATAGAGTGCTTGATGTTTTGAAGACAGAGAAATTGTTTCTTAAGATGCCAAATTGTGAGTTTGGAAAGACTTTGTTGGTTTATTTGGGACACATTGTAGGAGGAGGAGGAGAGTTGAGAATTGATCCTTCTAAAGTGGAAGCTATTGTGAATTGGCCCACGCCCAAAACAGTAATCGAGGTAAGGATTTTTTTATGTGTAGCTCAGTATTGGAGAAAGTTTATTGCTAACTTTTCTGCCATCGCAGCTCCTATGCATTCAGTGAAAAGTGTGAAGAAAGGCTTCTAATGGGGAGGCAAACAACAGCAAGCTTTTGAAGTTTTAAAAGACAAGATCAATTCAGCTCCAGTCCTTGCATTACCAAATTTGATACAACCATTCAAGATACAAACTGATGCTAGTGATTATGCCATGGGTGTAGTTCTTTTGCAGCATGGTAAGCCCATCGCTTTTTGTTCTGAAACATTCCATGGTGCTTTAAATAATTATCCTACATATGACAAAGAACTGTATGCGTTGGTACAAACTGTCAAGAAGTGGAAACACTACTTGATGGGTAAAGAGACTATTGTGCATACTGATCACCAACCATTATAGTACTTGCAGTCACAAACAAAATTGCAACAATCAAGACATTTTAGGTGGAAGGGATTTATTCAACAGTTTCACTTGGTTATAAGGTACAAGAAAGGTATTTTCAATAAATTTGTTGATATTCTTTCAAGACCAATCATTAGTGCATCTACTTTACTCAAAAATGATTCTATTGCACATGAGAGTTACATAGAACAATATGCACATGATGTTGATTTTCAAGATGTGTATGCTAGTTTGAGTGAAGGGAATCAAGTTGAAGAAAAAGATTATCACATGGATAACAATTTGTTGTTTCATTTGGGCAAGTTGTGTATACCACAAGGAGAGAGGCTAAGTGTCATGAGAGAAGCTCATTCATCTTTTATTATTGGACACTTTGGGGTAAGAAAAACAATGGCGCATCTACATTGGTATTGCTATTGGCCTCGCATGATAGATAGCGTGTCACGTTTTATAAGAGGTTGTTCTATGTGTGCAACAAGCAAGCCTAGTAATAGGAAGCTGAGGTTGTACATGCCACTACCTGTACCATCAAGGCCATGGGAGAGTGTCTCCATGGACTTTGTTGGAGGTCTATCTATGTTAAGAAAACAACATGATTATCTTTATGTAGTTGTGGATAGATTCAGTAAAATGTGTATACTTATGCCATGTGAGAAAACCATTACTGTTGAACAAACTACTGAACTTTCTTTTCAACATGTATGGGTTCATTATGGATTACCAACTTATATTGTTAGTGACATGGATTCCAGGTTCATTGGGAATTTTTGGTCCAATCTATGGAGTATGAAGGACACAAAGTTGAAAAAGAGTACTTCTTTTCATCCGCAAACTGATGGATAGACTGAGGTAGTGAACAGAACCGTTGTGCATATTTTGAAAGGATATTGCAGCAAACATCCTAAGTTTTGGGATGAGAAACTGCATTACATTCAGCACACTTACAACTGGGCAAAGCACTCTTCAACTCAGACATCACCTTTTGAAGTATGCTTTGGGTATTTTCCAAAATCGCCATTCGACTTCTTCTCTGGTAAGGAATTTGCAATTGATGGCCATAGTGATATTTACAAGGCTCTAAAGTTCATTGAGGAAATTTAGATTATACATCAACAAGTCAAGAACAACTTGACAAAATTCAAAGAAAATACAAGGATAGGCATGAAAAACATAGAGTTGATCACAAGTTTCAAGAGGGAGATGAGGTATGGTTGCACATTAGCAGAGAAAGGATGCAAGGGGAAGGTAAAAATCTCAAACCCATTCGCTATGGTCCATTCAAAATCATAAAGCAAGTTGGTAATAATGCATTTCAACTTGACTTGCCTTCATATATGCAAATATATCTAGTTGTTAATGTTGAAAACTTACGTTTGTATGAGCCACCTTTGATCGATGATCAAGGAAGTGATGTTCAGCTACCTTCTATTGAATATTTCTCGCCAGAATTCCTGGATGAGCTTCAAGGAAGATACAATTCTTGACAGGAGGACAAGAGCATCCAAGAGGGGAAGTGTTGACTACCTTCGAGTTGGGCTCAAAGGCACTAAACCAAGTAAGGCAAAGTGGATGGAGGTTGGAAAGGTGAGGGAGTTGTATCCTCATCTACTGAATAAGTAATCAAGTCTTTTGGGGTCCAAAAGCTTCCCAATGGGGAGGAGTGATCGGGAGTTCACAAATTTTTATCAAAATGAAAGTTACAGGATTGGGTTGAAACTAGGATGGTTGCATATATCTCGTCTTCTTGATTCCAGCATCATAAACGGTTTGAAAAAACAACGTCGTGTAAGGGAGATATCACATTCTGATCAAAATCCCAAACAGCTAAATTTTGCGACAGAGTTAACTGGGATGCCCAATTAGCATGGAGGATGCACAGTCAATAAAAGGAATATTCAGAGGAATATTACTTTCCTCAAAACCAATCCCAGGGTGAAATTTTGGTGCGATATGATTTGTTGGATGGGTTGTACGTTGTTTTTTATTGACCAATCGGAGGGTGACATGTGGCCATCCCTTAGGCCGCCACATGTCCCCTTAGTGGTGTAGTGAAATTTGGTTAAGGCCGCAGGAGTCGACCCTGCGACCTTCGACAGAGCATGCCCATGACTTAACTCCCTATGCTACGTTGTTACTTAACCCTTTTAGCAGTTGGGTTCTATTTAAACTTTATTGCAAAGTGGAGTGGGGGTTGGGGACCGCCAGCAGTCCCAACCTGCCAGCGGTCCCATAGATCTTGGTCACATGTTACAGTAATAAACGTTACAACAAATGCAACCTCCGACATCCAGCAGTAGTCTCAACCTTATCACATGTTTCACGGTTATAACTCCGCATGGTTAAAGCCATCTCCACCGGTTTCGTTAACCCGTGATTTAAACTCCAGCATTAAACCTTATCCAACCACAGTACAAGCCAAGTTCCACTCCACCGTAAGCGGTAACTGAGGGTTTTGGGGGTTGGCATGTGGCCACCCCCAATCGTAACTTTAAATGCCACGGTTAGGACTGGCGGGATTCTTGGAGGCACCCTAAATTTGTGTGGATTTCACTAAATTGACTCCAGTTAAGTGGAGTCCTCCACAATTAGTGGAGTTTTTCTAGGTGTTATTGGGAAAATGAGTTGGAGACTCAATTTTTGCCCATTCTAAGTGAATAAAGAGTCATTCTAGGCTAATTGGAGCATTCTAGAATCATTGGTGTAGACAAAACAGTCATTAGAGGCCTGTAACTACATGTATTTGCAAAATTTTGAGCATATTGAAAGATGGACATGCCATTGGAAGCTGGACCAGCAGATGTAGCCCAAGAGGGGTGAACTGCTTCATCATGTCTGATGTGTAAATGTTATGTGGTGACTTATTTCTCTATTTTGCATTGTTGTTCAGTGTTATTAGTGCTTATTTCATGCTTAAAATTCACTAAAATCATCTATAATTCATGGTTAAAATCCTCAATCCTTAATCAAACTAAAGAGACAAGTATGCACATGTTTTATAACTGAAAAGAAACTTAGCACATCAAAACTAATACAGTCCTTTCGGATCAGATTGGTATCAGAGCTAGAGTTTATTCTCTGGTGTTTTTTAGTGCAAAGATTTGTTTAACGGTTTGAAAGTTTTTAGATTCTTACTAGGCTCAAGCTCAAAAGAGGAGAAGTAAAATTGGTGAGATCAGAAGGGTCTCAAGAAGAGCCAAAGCAAAGGAGAGCAAGATTGCCACAATCTCCACCACCTAGTTCACCTCCTAAGGAAGCAGAATCTGCATTAATCATGTCTCATAGAGAAGGAGAAATCCATGAAGAACTTGATCCCAAAGAGGAAGAAAGAGTGTTCAGGAAAGCATTCCTTGACATGACTGAGATGGTTAGAATCCTTTATCAAGAAATGAATGAAAGACTTGAAGTAGAAGGATCCAAACTTCATAAGGACAGGGATCTTCACCAGGTCACAATGATGAAGATAAGTCAAAGAAGGGAAATGGAGGAAATGGAAGCAATGGAGAGCCATCATCCTCACCCTCATCATCATCATCCTCTACTTCATCTTCAGTACATTAGCCACACAAGTTAAAGAACACTAGTAAAAGTCCTTTTTTAAAACTTGATGTTAAGTTTGAATTTCCAATGTTTAGTGGTGAAGTCAATGCAGAAAATCTTGACAATTGGATTAGGAAATTGGAGGTATATTTGAGAATCCAAAACCTTCAATATGGTGATACCAAAATCCAATTATCTTCATTGAGAATGGAAGGTGCAGCACTTGTTTGGTGGGAAGCCAAGACAAAGGAGGAGATCAAGAAGCATGGTAAGATTATTCTATCATGGACTGATTTCATTACTGTAATGACATGCATGACATGTTCATCTCTATATTTACTGAATATCAAAATATCATCTAAGTAAAAAATGACGAATTCATCTAGAAATGGTCTTAAAAAATCATTCATAACTCTCATGAAAGTAGCTAGAGCATTTGTTAGACCGAATGGCATAACTAGCCGCTCAAACAATCCTTGTTTAGTTTTAAATGCAGTTTTCCAAATGTCCTCCTCAGCTATTCTATCTTGATGATAACCACTTCGTAAGTCTAGCTTAGTGAAATACTTTTCATACCTTAACTGATCAAGCAAATCATCAATTCGTGGGAGTGGATAGTGATTCTTTACTGTGATTTTATTCAATGCATGGAAATCTATGCACATGCGCCAAATCCCATCCTTCGTCGGTACCAAAAAAATCGGTGAATCGCGTGGCGAAGTAGATGGGTGTATGATACCTTTGTTCAGAAATTATTGGATTTTCTTCTTGATTTCAAAACTCTCCATAATTGACATTCGATACATGCCAACGTTTGGAAGTGGAACATCCTGTTGCAGCTGAATCTCATGCTATATTCCCCTCTTGGGAGGTAACCCACTTGGTTCTTGAAACATCTCGCCATTCTGGCTTACCACATCAAACAAATCATATTTTAATTTGTCATCTCATCCTTCAAAAGATTCATATTCAATATCATCCTTTTTCTTGATCATGAGAAGCACAAAATTGTTACTTGTGTTAACTAGTCTCTTCATCTGCCCTGCATTAACTAAAGAAATATTCAGCTTTTTGCGATGAGCTCTCACATTATACTCCACCTTGTCCTTGAGAAAATGATATTTATTCTCATGTCGACAAAATACCGCTTTCTTGTCATACAAATATGTACTTCCCAAGATAATCTTGGAAATGTCAAGTGGAACCACATCTAACTCCACTTCATCAACAAAGTTTGCAGTAATGGAAAATGGAAATATGCATTTCCTTGTAGCCTGTAAATTGGAATTCTTAACTATCCAACCTAAAGGGTATGGGTTATGACGTGGTACAGTTTCAAGGTTAATATTTTTTACCAAGTCTTCTTAAATCAATTTTTCTTGTGACCCACTATCAAACAATGGATCAATCCTTGTATGATTTGAAATCACCCTTACGTGGAACAATTCTATCCTTGTGTCTTCATTTGGAGTGTTGTTGTGACTACTTGAGGAACTAGTACTTGATATGGTTTATTTTCCCTTTTTTACCATGGTTACAATCTTGGTCTCATCACCGGAATCGGATCCAAGATCATGTTGTGTGGTGGCAGTCATCTTTTGTTTATCCTTACTGTTTGGTTTCTTAGGCATTAGTTTAGGATGTAATTTCCAACAGTGGGATTCATCATGCCCTTCTTTGGAACAATGTTTACATTTAGTTTTCTCCCCTTCTTTCTTAACACTTGCATTCTTCTTTCCCTTCCATTTTCATCCCTTCTCTTTTCCCTTACCCTTGAATGGATTTCTCTTACTACCCTCTTCCTGAATGTTATTTCCCCTTGCTTCAAGATGTGTGGCTTGCACACATACTTCATCTAAATTTCGTGGGTTAAACATAAGGATAGTATGTTTCAAATAGAAATGTAAACCCTCAATGCATTTCAAGAGTGTGTCTTGGGAATTCAAGTTTACTCCTAAGAACAAAGCCCTCTTTCTAAACTCCTAGGTATTCTCTTAAACTGTTTGACCCTTGAGTTGCCTAAAGTTTTTCCATCTCATAATTTCTTTTTGCATATAGGCTAATGGATAAAACTGTCTTTTAATTGAAGAAATAAACTCAACCCAAGAAATGGATATCTTACCATGGATTCACATTTCCTTTTGAGTCTTTGCTTGCCACCAAACTAGAGTTGCTCCTTCTAGCCTCAATGAAGTCAACTGGATCTTTATGTCGTCCTATTTTAGAATCTAAATTCTGTAGTATACCTCCAATTGGCGGATCCAATTTTCCAACCTCACTGCATTTACCTCGCCATTGTACATGGGAAGTTCAAACTTAATGTCCAATTTGAGTAATGGAGTTTTTCCTTTTGGGGTTTTTGAATAAGTATGGGTGGTTTTTGTGGTGGAAGTGGAAGATGATGCTGATGGAGATGATGAGGATGAGGATGGCGGAGATGGAGGTGGCTTTTCTTCACTCCCCTTCGAACTCTTCTCTTCATCATTGTTATCATCTTAAGTTCCTTCTCCATGTGGAAGCTTAGAACCTTCTCCTACCCTTTCATCAGTGAATGCTTCAAACATGATTTTAACCATCCTCTTTATGTCATTGAAGTATCTCTTTTCATATTCCTCTTTTGATTGTCCTTGAGTCTCTCCGACACCTGATATGATGGCTAAGGATTCAAGCTCATCTTCTGATGCTTGTACCTCTTCAATCTCAACTTTTGGAGATAAAACTTGAGGTGCTTCAAGTGCAGCTATGAGTGGAACTTTGGGTGAAGATGATGCTCTTTCAACTCTCCTTCTTCTAGTCCTAACCTCAAGACTAGAAACCAATAGCTTCCCTTCTCATATCTGCAACTTCAACCTTGTAAGCATCAATTAATTGCAACTATTAAAACCCTTCTTGCACAAAACACAAGAAAAATAAGAAAATAAACTTTTCTTTGATACCATCTTGATCTGAATTTGATTCTTAGTTTTGTTGTGCTAATATGAGTTTTAGATTTATATTAAAAGTGCTGATGTTTTCTTATTTTACAAGGGTTTATGGATGTGCTTATGATTGATAAACAAGTAAATTTGTGGTGATTAAGTTGAATACATAAACATAAAAGCACAAAAACTAAATTATGAACAACATCATATAAACACACAGCAAACCATGACAATTGAATCAATAACACTTTGTTTTGATGAAGGAGTTCACCCCTCCTGGGCTATATCTCCTTGGTCCAGCTTCCATTGCATGATTCTTTGTATTAGCTCAATTGTGCAATAATGTCGTTTACAGCCTCCTGTTGCCTCTGCAACCTGCTCCAATGGCTCTAAAACATCAAAATATACCAAGAATGACTCTTCCTGAGCCAAAATTTGTCGAAAGTTGGCTTAGTTATGGAAAAAACAAATTTCCCCACAATTTCTCATCCAAATCTAGAAGGACTCCAAATAACTCTGTTGTTTTTGGTGAAATCCGCCAAAGATGGCACTGTCACTAAGTCCGCCGCCATCTTAAGTGCAAGATTAACTAGCAGTTAATGATGGCTTAATTATGGATAAGCGTGTCATTAACTGTGCATTTATATGTTGGTTTAATTCGAGTTATATTAGCGCAAATATTTAATTAACCTTAACCCCCGTGGATTAGTGCTAACACAAGGATTAACTATTAATATTCCTATCGGTTTTCAATTTGGCTCCACTCGTGGATTCATTGTTGCAGTCATATGGGAGGGGGCTGGTACGCGAGGTTGTCCCCCTCCTAACCCCCTTTGTCGGCCTTGATAATCTTCAAATAGTAGTGGTGCCCTTATGGGTTAAGACCCAATAGAGAGAGCAGGTGGTAAGGCGGTAGAGTGGCGCGGGGTAGGTCATGGGTTCGACCCCGACCCCCGCACCAAAGTTTTGTTCCACGACACAACTGTCAACCATAAGTTCAAACTTTTGATATGAAATATTTCTGCCATAACTATATGTTTGTCCGCATAGATATATCTGCCTGTAATAATTTTTAGACCTTGGTTATAGCAATATGTCCAACCCATAAAATATAACTCCACCCATATAGTTAAACCCATAGGTTAATAAAGAATTTCCGCCTATCCATGGTTCAATGCTTTGGATAATGAAAAATATATATATGTGCCCGAAATATGATATGTAGTTTAGAACTTGATTACAACACCATAATTCAAAATTTAAACACATTCCAAAGGTTGGATGGGTCCACCAGAGGGGGCACGTGGCGGCCCTTGGCCGCACCACATGTCCAGCTCTGGTTGGACTATTCCAACTTAAAAAAAAATCTTCTTCAACCTTAGTATAGATGTAAAAAAAAAATCACTTTTAAAGTTCACTGGCGAATCTGATTGTGAAACTTTTCACAGTGTCATTGGGCTAAAACTGGAGAATATTCCCTAAATATACTTGGAGTGCTGACTGGGCTGCCATGTCATCAACCTGTCACTGTTCTGCATTTTTTTTACTTGTTTGAGAAAACAGACAACAGGTCACTACTTCTTCATCTGGATCGAATTTTGACGAAATGAATTGAACTGAGATCCTAACAACGACCTCTACGTTGTCGTTCTCATTTGGAGCATTTCTGAACACTAATTTTTGAGCTAAATATAGAGCCTCTGATTAGGGGACATGCAAAGAAGGATCGAGAAAGAGAAGACTGCTCTAATACCACCAATTCGGACTTATGTAGGAACACAATAAAGTACATAAATACACATAAATGTGGAGATGCAACAAAAATAAGACTTCATTTCATCAATATCACATAACTGAAATATGCTTATCGACAAAATGGAAATAAACTAGCTAGGGCGTTGGTAGCTTATCTCCAAGTAGAGATGTGGCGGCTACAAGCCTCTTAACTGTGTTACAATGAGGCTTGAAGGCCTTTTTATTATTGAGAACCAATGGAAAATCATAAACATCCAAAAACGTAACCCTAGGAGATGAAACACCAAACAATGGGCCTCGTTGGGGCAAATTGGTACATCATTTTCCCAAGGTCGTAACTTTGGCATACGATCTTTGTTTGACGCACATGATACCTCATTAGAAAGATCTATCCGAGGAATAAAACTATTGATGATGAATGTTGAGTCATTAACTTGCCTTTGTAGAAGGTGATTTTCCAAAAAAACATCGTTTAGGGCCTCAAAACAGCTTCAGAAGTTCATGACCTGAAAAACTTCCAAAAATAGTAAATTGTGCTACAATTAAGATGTTAGCACCCTGTAATTAGCAAGATTGGAAAAATTCCAACTGCAGGGATAACATCAAACCACTTTGGGATTCAAGGATCTAGCCCTCCTGAATCCAGAGAGGAATCTCTCTATGAATGAGTTTAAAGATGTGATCTTTAAAAGTTGAAATGTGATATTAGGCTAGTTATGAAGAGCATGGATCTTGTTTGTTTGTTTTTGGTTGGGTAAAGACATAATGAAGGTGAAGTCAGTTAGAAATAAAGGGTGAAGATGTTTTCAAGTGAAGGAATGATTCGGCTGACAGAAAAGGTAAAGACAGTTTTAACCCATTGGGCTATGGAGTCATAGGAGGATTTTAATTGGACAGCAAGGTTCAAGAAGGATCCATGGGGCAAGTTACTTATGTCAAAGGATCTCTTAAAGTGATTTTATGGAATGAAATAGATAGGAAGTGGAGAAAAAAACAAATGAAGAAATAGTGAACATCCTAAGATCAAGTAAGTGCTTCTAAACTATCTTTCTTCGGCATGTACTTAAGGAAAAACATAAAAGCATTTTGAGATCAGGTAAGTGCTTTTAAACAAGCCTGCATTGAAGTAATTTCAGTCAGAAAAAATTTAAAAACAATTCGAACAACTTAAGATCAGGGAAGTGCTTCTAAACTACCCTGCTTTTAGCATATTCAATAAGAAAACCACAGATAACAGTCACAAAAAGAAATTTAGATCAGGCAAGTGCTTTGAAACCAACCTACTTCAATATACTCTAAGGAAAACATAGGAAAAACTTGTCTTAAAGAGCAATCTAGATCAGGCAAGTGCTTTTAAACTAACCTGCATTAATATACTCTTCAAAGAGAACATTCGAATGAAGAAAACATAGAAAATAAAGCTTTCAGTAAGAGTAGGGTACTGTTGAGAGTATATCCTAGCTCTATGTTTGTTGCTCTTTATTAGAGAAAGTGGATAGAGTGAAAACATTAAGAAAAATAAAAATTGACAGTGAGGAACACATCACCATTGACACAAATCAAGATCCCATAAATCAGCAGCTTGTATTTGATGTTCAAATCAGTTACAATCAGCAAGCCCAGTGGGTCTCTACAACTTCAGAGTTCTCATATCAGCTTATGTATCTTTAGTTTGCACACAGGCCATTAGTAGTTTCAGAATAACTATTACATACATTCAGATGTCCAGAGACCAACATTTGCTTATCTTCTACAGAAGTATTTATAGAAGAATGAGGAGGTGGGAGGATTTCCTGGGTTAATTAATGCAGATTGATGACTCTTCGGCCTTTGAGGGCCTCTGTGTCATGTTGAAGTAACTATGTTTTCTGCTTCCTGATGCCTAATTATCAAAAATATTTACTTCTGTGCTGTTCTTAATCTTTAAAATAGTTTTGCCGACAATTAGAGATAAGATCCTTGATCAGTATTAATTGTTCGGCTGTCTTTGATTTTTGTGAGGCTCCAGGTGTCTTTAGGAGCTGGAGAGGGTTCGATTAGCCTCTGCTTCAGGCGGTGGAAGCTTTCTCGGATCGACAGATGTCTTTGTTTCTTCCTAAAACGCCTTTAATTTACTTGAGAACTGTGTTTTAGGTCTGATCCGGCTTATCTTGTGTCTTCCGGTCTTTATGATGCTTTTATCCGTGGATTTAGGCTTTTGATTTGCTGAATGTGTGCCTTAATCCTTCAAACTACGCTAGGAAATCTTCAAACATTGATACTCTTTGTTTCTTTAATGCATTGCTGTGTCTTGTTGATGTGTAGGCCGCGCTGGGCTTTAACGGCATCAATGCCCATGAAGCATTGATAAAACATCGAACTAGGACCTCGCGAATAGTCTCCATTGATAATTCAAAGGCACGAGAAACGTCTTTCCTGGCCTTCGGCATTTCTTTTGAACAAATGGAAAAACTATTAATCCCTGCAAACATACACAAAATATTAGAAAATCCTGCATTTTTGGGTTTAACTGCTTCAGAAGGCGGGGAAGGAGCGTAGCCGTTGGATGAAAGCATCCAATGGTAGAGATTTTTTTAAGAGGAGGTTAAAGAAGAGCAGGGAAATGAACAAATCGGAGTGATTTCGGACCGTCTGATCTGGACACGTGGACGGTCCGGATCCAATCAGAGGATCGTAATCGGTGGGAGGAGAATAAGGGTGCGATGAAAAAATCCGATGCGATTGCGCGATTGGGAGGGCCGATGCGATTAAGCGATGACCGTTGATCTGAGGATCGGATCAACGGTGGGGAGGAATCGGAGGGATGACCGATCGGGGGAACAAATCAATGCATGCAATGGAAAAATTCGATGCGATTTTGCGCGAGCCATTCGATTGGTTTAAGATCAACGGTGGATAATGCACCAGCGGAAAAACCCCTTTAAAACTTTATAAAACCCAAAGTTTTTAATATAAAACAAAGTTTTACTATCGGGCGGATTAAAATATGTATGGAATGGCTATGGTGCCCAATTGCGGGGCCTTTGATTATATGAAATGGTAATAGGTCCAGGGCTCATATATAAAGGGCCAATCGCATTGGAACTGTCAGGCCCGGTCTTTCAATCAACCCATTCGAAACTTGCGATGCGATTAAGCGCCCCGGGACTTCAACACTTGGTCCTGGGGTAAAGTTATATGGGATGAAGCAAAGGGGGCGGGGTTTATATATAAGGGACCTAATCACATCGGAAGTTTGATGCGGTCTTTCAATCAACCCATTTGGATTTTTCCGATGCGATTGCGCGATCGGGTGTTTTCAATCTAACCATTTTTTATATTAACACGTGATTCTAATTCATTGAACCAAAACTTTGGAAAAGAGGGTTTTTTGGTTTTACAAAGAAAATAACAAATCGGAGAGGAATTTTTCCAATGGTTTAGCGCCCGATTGCAGGCCCACGGGTTACATGGAATAACAATATAATCGAGGGCTATGAAACAGGGGCTAATCGCATCGGAGTTTTTGTAATGGCAAAAGGACTTGCGTGCTTTGGATTTTTGTGATGCGATTAGCGCCAAAAGGTTTTAGTGCTTGGTCTTTGCACCATGGGCATACGGTGGGGAAGTGGTTGATACTTGGCCCAAAGGGGCTTAAACCCTTAATAAAAGATGATTTTTTTCATAGATTTTCAGTGGTTTTCAAAGGGTTTTGGGGTTTTCGCTATAGTTTAAAAAGGAGTTTTAAACTATGCAAGGTGGATTATATGAAGGGGAAATGAGGAAAAATGGAAATCAGAGGAAAATGATGGGGAAAAAGAGAGTAAAAATGAAGGTTAGCTATCTGAGTGGAGGAAGGGGAGAAGGGGGATTTTGCAGCAATCTTTCTCATAGAATTTTCAACAGAATTTCTGAGTTCTGAAGGGGAATCAGCAGTGAAGACTCTGGATAGAGGAGATGATGTCTTCCAGAGGCTTCAAGAAATAACATTTCTGCAATAAAATTGTTTCTTGAAGGCTCCAGCAAATGTTTTGGCCACCTTCTGATAGAACAAATTTTATAGGTGGCCAACAGTGGCTCCACTTGGGGATGGTGCCTTCTTGAAGGCATCAAGAACTTCAGAGCTGCATTTCTCTGGGAGGCTGATCAATGCCTCATCCATTGGGTTGTCTTCTTTGCTGTGGATGCTCTTCTTTTTTTTGAAAACATATTAGCAACCATAAAAAACAATGGATCTTCATCAACAAGCTTTCTACCTACCCAATCCTACTTATCTAACATTTTTTCTTCATTTAGAGTGCACTTGGACTAGCAGAATCTTTTACAACATTTTATTCTTTTCAAAACAGGAAATATAATCTAATTCTACTCCTTATTTCTCCATGGACTCAGATTAAACAGTTGAGCCCATATAGTTCTCTACCTAATCTACCATCTGTTGGGATTAAACTGTCCAACAGATTTTATTCTCTAAATTCTACAACAGAAATTTAAAACAGTCAAGTCAAGATTAAGTTGTTTGACTTGCTGTGATCTATGGCATAAAAAACAAGCTGCACATAGATATTTATTTTGTAGAAATTTTAAATCAAAAACTGAAGGTTTAAGATCTGAAAGTTTCAAACACTTCCTTCACCTTTTTACAACTCTGTTTTTTCCTCTTTTTTGAGTTGTCTTTCCTTTGTCAACTGGTTCAGATTTTGAGCTGTTTAGAACCAGATTTACCTATCCTTTGACTCAGAATGTAAAACAGATTTGAGTCATCTCTTGCTTGGAAACTTAGGTTCAGGTTTTGAGCATGTTTGAGCCTTTAATTTCTATCCTAATCTATCTACTGATAAGCCAAGATTAAACAATTTTGGCAAATCGAATTCACTATCCTATAAGCAGTAAATTTAAAACTAATTAGTTAAGATTAAATAGTTTGACTAACTAGAAGTGTGTTTTTCAGGAGTGGCATTTAAGCTTGCACACTTTCAGAATTTATTTCTCTTTTTGGTATGGGGCTGTACCTTTATTGTTTTTTTACAATCTGCCCTCTTTTTCTATCTTTTATTGTTTTTGTATTTTTCAATTTTTTGATTTTCTTCAAAGCAAAAACCAACAACTAACTAAATGCTCAAAGGTTGAGCTTTATTGACATTCCTATCTAACCTATTCTAAACATGGAGTATTTACATATTCATATGATACAAAAGTGCCAATGCAGCCAGCTGAGTAATGTCAAGAAGAAAAAGAAACTCTGGCTGCTTGTCAGGGGTATCCATAGAACATATTGAAGATTAACCTTCAATATTAAGGCTATCACAGAAGGTGACAATTTTTTATGTCTTTGGCTCATGTAAAGGATCCATGCTTGATAATTTGATCCAGTCGGGACCTCCACACACTCTTCCAAAGGATCAACAAAGAAAAGGTGAAGGTTCTCTTCTTTTTGGTCCTCCACAATTCGTAGATTATCTACTTCCAAGACATCAGCTTTGAGGACTATCTCTTTAGTATGTAGCTTGGAAGTATCGTCATCCTTAACCTGCACAATGGCAAACAGTGAAATATTTTCTTTCTCTAAATATGTGCTTGCTTCTAATATACATTCAGGTTCTTTAGATGACAGTTTGACATTAATGAAGGGAGAAGTTTCTTCTTGGGAAGATGGTATATCCACAGCAGGATAGTCTTGTATTTGTTTTTCTCCCTCATCTTCTTCGTTATCTGAACTAGAGGATTCATCATATTTGGCAGTGTCGTCCTCTTGTAACCCTGGTATGCTTGGATTCAGTGAACTGAACTCTGTGAAGAGGTTATTATATTCTTGAGCAGGGGAGTATTTAAAGGTTTCCTCTTTTTCAAGAAAGCTCCTTTTGCTCAAAAATTTCTTTATTGCTCAGCTCTTCACCCTTCGAGTTGCAAGACTGTTGATTCCCAATTATGTGAAAGCTCTTTGTGATGGATTGAAATGGGTGATTTCTGCTTTCAAGTTGATGATGGTGAAACTCATAACACCAATCGAATGCAAGTTGCCCTATATGATTAATTTCTGCTTGAAACTCATGATCATCAGACTGATTGAAATTCGGAAAATCATCTGAATAAAAAATTTCGTCAGTCAAACATATTGAGCCATCAGTTTGCTCTTCTTTCAGTTGATCTACAAGTTTCTTCTTTGTATCAATACAACAAGACGGAGTAGGTAAATGAGCGGAAGCGTTTGGTTCAAATGAAGGTTTGGAGGTTGGTATTCTGTTCAATACTAAATCAATCTCTTCCTCTGTTAGAAGAGAAGGGGTTTTCTTTTTGCTTACAACAGAGGTATCCACATTCTCCTTATCTTGTATTGGTTGTTTTTTAGGCTTGATGTCATCTTGAGCCTCTTCCAGGGGAACTTCACTTGTGCTCGCAGAGGTACTTCGAGGAATTTCTCTTATTTCCTGATCTTCTTGTGTTTCAGAAAATTCCTCATGATTATTATGATACCTAGTTTGTACATTGGGTTTATGAGTTATCTTCTTCTCATAATCAGGATGCCATTCTTGTTGTATAATCGGAACTAAGTTATAACACAAAGGAAAGGATTCTATATGCGTTGGTGTCTCCTCAATTTCAGGTTCCGTGTTTTCCAAATGGCTATTTGTTTTTTCGAAGCACTGCTCACTATTATTATTTGCATTTTGGTCACGAAGTTCTCTTATCAGCATAGTACAAGATATAGGTAGGCAATCAAGCATTTCTTGACAATCTTCTTCATTGCTTTCTTTGTAAGTTTTCTCATCATTTTCTATAATGTGTTGATCATAATACATGTCTTGGTTGGAGTCTTGGTCTTGAGGTGATTGGGCTTGTGTTTGATCAAGGGAAAGCCTAGCTTGCTCTAGATCATCGACGTTCATATTAGCAATCAACCTATCCATTCTCTTCCCAAGCATGTACATCATCTTTTCCATCATGAGTAGAAATTTTTCTTGATTATTTTCTTCATATTCATCATACATGTCTCGTAGTGGAAGAGGCTTTGTTTGCTTAGGGAAAAGAATTTGTTCTTCTTGATAACCAATATTCATATTGGCTATTAACCTATCCACTCTTTTTCCAAGCATGTACATTAATTTTTCCATCATGAGCATATGTTTGTCTTCTAGATCTATACCTAAATCCATGTTTGTAAATCAGAAAAGAGGTTATTGTGTTTGGTCAACCAGTTCAGAGTCTTCTACCAGTGGAGTCATTAGGTCTTTTGGGAGTTTCAGAGTGTGGAGTCGCCAGGTGGAAAATTTTTAGCTCCTAAGGAGGTAAAATGTTTTATGGTTCCACCACCATATGACTCTTTTAGAGCTGCAAGATTTTCGGGAATTGAATTAGCTCTCAAGGGTGATCTAAAAATAGTTGAAGATTTAATCTTAGGAGACTTCCTAAGGATGCTTTCTGGGTTATCAACTATCTCAGGTGGGTTTGGGTCAGGGTAGGCTCTAGTGTGAATCTTTCTAGAAGCCACTATGCTATGTTTTTCAGACCCAAATAAACAAGAAAAGTTTAACCAGGTATGAAAATCTTTAAGAGGTCAACTAATCTTTTTTACATAAATTTTAATCCTACAGTCCTCTAACTGAATTTGAATGATACTACAATGATAAGAGTTCTTCCCAGTGGAGTCTTCAAGGTTTTTTCAGGATTGTGGAGTCGCCAAGTGGAAGTTTTTAGCTCCTTTTCAGAGGTAAAAGGTTTTATGGTCCACTACCATGTTTATTAGATACCAATCTGAAATATTTTAGGTTTTTTCTGAGTTATTTTTCAGTTGTGTCATTTTAGAGAATGTCCTAACTTTGTTTCAAAACTTAGCTACGGTTATGAGACAAAGGCATTCTACTCTTATGGCTAAGCCAGCTGATTTTTCAAGGTTAGATAAGGCTTATGAGAATCCTAGGGCCTGCCTAGATTGTCACTGATTCAACACAAGTTTTACCCTGATTACCAGGTGTTTGGTAGTGCTGGAAAAGGGCTGCTTGCACTCACAAGGTTTTATGAAGTGTTAAAGGGAACCTAAGATGAAAATTCAACTCAGCCTCCCCAGTATGGTCGCCATTATGTTAGCACCCTGTAATTAGCAAGATTGGAAAAAGTCCAACTACAGGGATAACATCAAACCAATTTGGGATTCAAGGATCTAGCCCTCCTAAATCCAGAGAGGGATCTCTCTATGAATGAGTTTAAAGATGTGATCTTTAAAAGCTGAAATGTGATATTAGGCTAGTTATGAAGAGCATGGATCTTTTTTTTTTTTTTGGTTGGGTAGAGACATAATGAAGGTGAAGTCAGTTCGAAATAAAGGGTGAAGATGTCTGCAAGTGAAGGAATGATTCGGCTGACAGAAAAGGCAAAGACAGTTTTAACCCATTGGGCTTTGGAGTCATCGGAGGATTTTAATTGGACAACAAGGTTCAAGAAGGATCCATGGGGAAAGTTACTTATGTCAAAGGATCTCTTAAAGTGATTTTATGGAATGAAATAGATAGGAAGTGGAGAAAAAAACAAATGAAGAAATAGTGAACAACCTAAGATCAAGTAAGTGCTTCTAAACTATCTTGCTTCGGCATGTACTTAAGGAAAAACATAAAAGCATTCTGAGATCAAGTAAGTGCTTTTAAACTAGCCTGCATTGAAGTACTTTCAGTCAGAAAACATTTAAAAACAATTCGAATAGCTTAAGATCAGGGAAGTGCTTCTAAACTACCCTGCTTTCAGCATATTCAATAAGAAAACCATAGATAATAGTCACAAAAAGAAATCTAGATCAGGCAAGTGCTTTGAAACCAACCTGCTTCAATATACTCTAAGGAAAACACAGGAAAAACTTGTCTTAAAGAGCAATCTAGATCAGGCAAGTGGTTTTAAACTAATTGTTGAAGAGGTAAATCCGCTCTGCGGACAGAGGCGATCCCTACTAGCCCAGACCGGGTCTAGCAACAATCGAACACGCTATGGTGCAGGTTCCTAATTACAAATAAACCAACTAGCGATTAAGGCTTACCTGGAATCCAACACTGTTGCTTGTAGGGAAGGTAGCGCTCCCGTTCCTTAGCTCCGGCAGATCACAATCCTCACGATCTCCGTGATGAGACACCTGCACACGCAAGAAACAAAACAAACGCAAGCATAAAATCCAGTGTATACAACTATATGTCAGTCGAAGAGGACATAACTCATGATCATAATAAAGAACAAGAGTGGAACCATAACCAATAGTCGCTTATCATTAATTCATCAAAGGAAGAATACAACCATAGCTCCGACGCTGAATTCTCCTTCGGCGGGTCGTCAGCAAAACATGTCTCGATAAAGCCTGTCAGGGATGGGAAAATCCTCTCTCTTCGGATCTTGACAATAGTCTCCTTGCTTGGATTCGGCCTTAAGGGAATTATGAAGGCTCGTGCAGCATTAGGCTCTTGGGAACTTGGAGATTTGGGAACTAGCTTGCAAAGGAAAATGGCAAGCTTTTATAGATGGAGGAAGGGGAGTTGGGATCCCTATAATCATGGGATTGGCCCTATCATCAAGGAAGCTTCCATGAGAGGTGGCAAACCACTTCCTCTACATGGAAATCCGTAGCCAAACCTCCCAACTCAAATTAGATACCCGGTTATGAATTGGTTAGGGCAGAGCTGCGCGATTTATTTTTTAAGCACTCCTTAAATTGGGCGGAGTCGGTGCGGCTACGGGGACGGGCGACTTGATTGGCAGCCCTCATGAGATTTCCCCATTGATGCAGGTTGACAATGTTCTGTGCTTGATACAAAAGAAAGTTCACTGGGTTTTAAGTGGAGATATCTTTAGGCAATACAACTCATACCAGAGAATGTTGCTGATGTTTCAGTATGCTTAACTCATGAATCACCAAAGAATAGGCCTCAATGTGGACGAAATTGCGAGACGGTGAACTTGCAATTCATGTAACGAGATGCCCCCTAAAGCATGAGGCACGAGAGGGGAAATGCTTTACGAAATGTGTCCGGCCGAAAACAACCACCGGAAAACCTACGTGGAAATACATTTGATATCTCAATGTTGATATGTAGGTATGGGAAAAACGTATCCATAGCAGAGTATACAAAAACGATCAGGATGGACGCGACCAGCCATCCAGTGAGGATCATTGAATAGACTCAGGTATGGTCGCAGCCATCCAATCAGTGAGTCATGTAACCAATCGTAAGAATCCACAAAATCGCAACCTAGATTATAACAAACAAAATCTAGGGTCTTGCACTCCATCTCGATCCCAAAAAAGTACAAGTTCAAGCATGCGAATAAGTGAGCTGAAATCGAACATGCAAGAACATCGTCTGATGACCAGCCGATGATGAAAGCTATTAACAAACGCGAGAGGTACCACCAATAATGACAATGGCCCTCAAGGTAATACAGGTACAATCTACGGCATGCGAATCAGTGAGCTGGCGTCGAACACCCGTAGAATCACTCGATCGGAGGCCAATGATGAAAGCCTCGCGTCGAATGCGAAGAACCTGCCATTGAGGCATGCAGGCTCCAAGGCACCAGAAGGGAGTCTCTAGATCAGCTTCCTGGATAATGAGCTGAAGTCGACAGGAAGTGACCTTGATCGAAGGTGGGCCATAGTGTTTCCCACATCATTGACGTGAGACAGAGGAACATAATGTCTTTGTGAATCATGATCAAATGAGAATCAGAGGAAGGTTGATACTTGAAGAGGTCAACTTCTCTTGAACATATCGGCGGCACGACAGTGGACTTGGCAGTATTTGACATCAAAGGATCTGAGGTCATGATGACGAGGCAAAAAGTAGATGAGAGGTCAAAAAGGATCACCCAAACCCACGGAGGCAAGAGATAAACGAGATGAGATGTCCCCAACCCAACATGAATGCAGACAAGTGCCATGTTCAAGAGCGACATACTGCCGACACGACAATGATTTTGGTTCCATTTTCCCCCACCATTTCTGGCGAGTACCTCTTTATTTTTACACAAGCTTGAAGAGGATACCATATGCTTGTCATATAAGTCCGCCCTTCGGGCGAATCCATCCTAGTGCATTTAACGAGTCCTAGGAAGGAGAAACTCGGAGAACGTCATTTCGACTGGATCCGATGTCATCATGGTTTAACGAGTCTGACAAAGGGAGAACTCGGCGTCTTTTCATGTTTAGAGAGTTTGAAAAGACAGCAGAAAAGTAAACTCCACAGGTCCCTTTTCGTAAATAGTTCCTCAAATCCGAAAAGGTAGAAAACAATATCCGAGAAAACCTCCTAGTCGCGATAGGCTAGGGTATTCCTTTTTCGTAATCAATCCATCCCAGCCCGAAAAAGGGGTAAACGTATACTGGGTAGATGTCGTTTCGCAGCCACTTTAACGAGATCGAAACGACAAGGGACTCGGCAATCTTTTCATGTTTAAAGAGTCAGAAAAGAGCTGAAAGTTGACTCCTCCTGGAGGAACGAGTGGTATAAAGGGTAGCTACTGGTTCCGGTAATGGTGGAACTGCTCAAAACAACTAAAGGTCAAGAGGCTGGCTAACAAGACCACTCATCGCAGCGGTTCCTTAGGAACGGGTAAAACAACCAAGTGAAGGCATATGATCGGCCAAGCAGATAGTGATGATGGAGTGAGAAAACCAAGGCTCATCTGGCAAAAACAGGCTGATAAAATGGCAATCACAAGAGGTAAAATGGGAATGGTTTCATTTTTACACAAGCTTGAAATCAGGAAACTTTGCTTGAAGTTGGTTTCATTTTTACACAAGCTTGAAACAAAGATAAACTATGCTTGAAACTAGTTTCATTTTTACACAAGCTTGAAACGGAAACAAACTATGCTTGTAAAAGTAAGCATGACCCCAGCATGGTGACTCAATTCGAGGTACATGCCCCCCAAGCTTCAATCCATATGAAAGGCAGGTGGAGTGAAGGTTCAAATTACGAGATCAAGAGAAAGACTCAACTTGGATTTTACGAGATCTTATCAAAAACTCGAATTGAACAAAAACATGTTTCATTGTTTTAATGAGGTTGACACATTAAAATAACTATCCTCAAGACCTAATTCATTTTTTTAGCGAGGTTGACATAGAAGGTGAACTATCCTCGGAAGAGCTTATTTCACTTTTTAAGGAGCTTGACACAAGAAAGTGAACTCTGCTCCGACAGACCTTGTTTCATTTTTTAAGGAGCTTGACACAAGAAAGGAACCATGCTCCGACAACCTTGTTTCATTTTTTTAAGGAGCTGGACACAAGAAAACGAACTCTGCTCTGACGACCTTGTTTCATTTTTTAAGGAGCTTGACAAAATAAAATGAACTATGCTCCGACAGACCTTGTTTCATTTTTTAAGGAGCTTGACACAAGAAAGGAACCATGCTCCGACAACCTTGTTTCATTTTTTTAAGGAGCTAGACACAAGACAACGAACTCTGCTCCGACGACATTGTTTCATTTTTTAAGGAGCTTGACACAAGAAAGGAACCATGCTCCGACAAACTTGTTTCATTTTTTTAAGGAGCTAGACACAAGACAACGAACTCTGCTCCGACGACCTTGTTTCATTTTTTAAGGAGCTGGACACAAGACAACGAACTCTGCTCCGACGACCTTGTTGTATTTTTTAAGGAGCTTGACACAAGAAAACAAAATATGCTCCGACAGACCTCATCATAATGAACAAGAAGTCATCGCTTCCAAGAGTTCCACTCCCGATGGAAGGAAAACATCCTGGAAGTCAGGACCCAATGCCCCCAACACACTATGCATGATGGCATCATTACTGAGTACAGGCACGAGGCAGGTAGCCACATAGTTGACCTGAGGTGGGGCAGATACAACAGGTGGATAAAAAACAGGAAGGGATGATGGTGGGCCAGTTGCCACATCAGGACCAAAGAAAGAAAGCTGATCAACGGTCACGATCCGTCCTTCATGTGGAAAACAGACCACATGAAAAATGGAGGAGACAAGCGCTCCCATGGCATAGGTGTAATCGCGCCCCAAGCGCAGATTGAAATCCAAGGGGCTTGGAACAACCATCACGTCCATATGGACGGTTTTACCTCCCAAAGTAACAGGTAACCTTGGAAGGATCCCTAACGGTTGACTCGTTCTTCTGTTGAATGTCAACAGATTCCACATAACAGGTGCAAGTGGCGGTGAACCGAAAGCTTTCCAGGTAGTTGAGGATAGAATACTAACAGAGGCGCCTTCGTCTATAATGGTGCTGGGTACAACCAGACCAAAGTCCTGTACTGTTATCTCGAAAGGCACATAAGATGGAAGGCGGTATCCTGAAAATCGATTCCAATCAAAGGAAGCGACCAAACTACTCGAAGGGGCTACCATCGAACCGAGAAGGTCTTCCCCTACTGTTATGGAAGAAGGAGCATCCTCCACGACCTCCATCTCGAAGGTGGGAGGGGTATCCTTTGGGACCTCCACCACGAGAGGTGAAGGAGCTTCTTCTTGAGGTACCGGAACAGGAGAATCTTTCTCCAAGTCTGAAGAATCTGAAGAAACCAAAAGGACATGGGGGGTGTGAGATCCACTCTCAACGGAAAAGACCTGGTGCATCGTAGACGGAACCAGCTCAACCGATCCCACGACCAATGGTTGGTCGGGAATGGATTCCTGAATTTGAATTTCCGAGGGAGCGGGATCGACCAAGGATGATTCTTGACCAATCATAGGATCAGCTGGTGGAGGGCTCAAAGAAAGCCGATTATAACCAGTCGGGAGGCATGGTGTAGAAACGGTTGCATTGTCCAAGACTCTTTTGGCTTCATCCATGTATGGAAAAAGGTGAATGGCATGGTGCCCTTCACACAACTTACAGGGATTAGTGAGCTTACCATGTTTCTTAGGAATATTACCAGCACCAGTTGAAGAGGTGCCCCCAACCTGACTCCCAGAAGCCAATGGCAACGGTGGGTGACTGTTGGACCATACTTCGAGCACCTTGGGAATGCCAGGGCAGTCTCGAAGAAGATGGTCTCCCGCACACAACATGCAAGGGAACTTGAATTTCCGTGGAGGGTTGGGAGGTTTATCAAGAGGAAGTGTGTCAGAAACAGAAGCGACAGCTTTAGCCTCTCGCTTATCAAACTTCTTCTTCTTTTTCTTCTTCTTCTTATTCTTAGCCACCTGGTTACTTGAATCCAGACTTTCACTAGGCGAAGAAGAAGAGGAAGACACAGAAACAGGCGAAGAAGGGGAGAGGTCCACCTTGGAACCAACGTGATGTTGTTCAGGCGGAGGAACTGATTGAACAGTAGCTGAGACGTTAGGAACCACAGAGGTTGAGAATAACCAAATAGGCAACCCAACAGTTAACCCAGGAAGGGACAACGTTGCCATGTAAGGAGCACCAACATTTCCAAAAGGAGGAAAATGACCAGGATTCCCATCGAAGGGGATTCCTTGGTTGGTAAACTCTGGAAAAGTTGCCATCAAAACACAAACCGCACACGGGCTAAAAACCAAGGCACACAATCAAATGGCCAACAAGCAAAATCTAACAGGGCGTGTGATCGCGGGTGATTTATTTTACCACATTGAAACTTAGGAACTTCACCGTTTCATGTTTTAAGAGTCAAGAAATAGATGAAAGATGACTCTATCTCTTTCAGTTTTGAAGCAAGCATGAAAGGACAAGCGCTTGGTGATCCTTTCAAATTTAAAGAGTCAGAAAAGATCAAATGACTACTCTGGTAATCTAGGAAAAGGGTGTACCAAATAACCGTGAACTGCAATATACACCTTGGTTTCAAAATGAAAGAGAAATCAACCAAGGACTTAACGTACGTGCAGGCAATCTCCCCGAATACTGTGTCTGGTGTATCACGAGTATAGGGCGGCAGACTCGGCTTCCTATGGATAAAGGATAGAAATCTAATGGGGTCTCCCTTTATATACGCGACGGTACGGGGAGCACAAGTCCGTACTAGTGTTGTCTAAATCCAAGAGGCGAACGACAGCTACTAGGTTTAAAGACGCCGGAACACGTCTCTAGCCTAGACCTCTAAATGTTGTGTTAATGTTTCAATGATGCCTTAATGTAAATTGAATAAATTTTAATGTTTATCTTCAATTATGTTTCATTTTTCAGGCCCTAGCGAGTGTTATGTCTCAAAATCTCCTAAATGCACACTACATGAGAAAAGAAAACTTTTCAATTCGATGAATGCTATCTAGTTAAGGGAAGATTTTCAAACAATGATGCAACAAACAACAAAATTGTAAACAAAATTTTTCCAAACTAGATGACTTTCACCATCCAAAAGTAATTTCAAACATTCAACGATACGAATAATGCAATGTAATCTATGCAAAATCCTCTTTTTTCCGAAAACTATGCAATTGTAATCTATGCACAATTTCCTTTTTCTTTTCAAATGATAAGAATGCACTCAATGCATTTTTTGATGAAATGAGAATCTACTTAATGCATGCTTTCAATAAAAGATAATGCACTCAAAGTGATTTCTAGTTTTTGATCATTAAACAATGTAATCTAAGTTCAATGATGGATCTCAAAAAATACTTTTCAATGCAATGTGATCGAATGCATTTTAACGAAAAGCAAACTATGAGACGAAAACTAAAAGACTGCAAATCTTCTTAATGAAGGACGAATGCAAAAGAGATGTAAACAAACACTAAGAATGCAATCATTGTTTCAAACACTTTGTAACGAAATTCCTCAAAAGGCTACAAGACATATGAGGTCAAGCACAAAAAAGGACTTCCAAAGTATGAGCTCAAAACAAGGCATTCATTCCCTTTTACATCAAGCAATCATGGAAAGAAGACATTCCAAACAATGAGCAATGTAATCTATGCTCATACAGTGAAAATACCGAAAGGGAAAGACACACTGGTGAAGGATTTAGGGAAAAATTCTCAATTTTCATACACCCTGAAATTGGCACGACTTGCTCACTGACAACTAGTGCCAACTGGCACGACTTTCTCACTGACAACTGGCGCCAATGCCCAATTGGCGTGGGTTGCTAACTGACAACAAGCACCAACGCCTGAAAATGAAAAAACAAAGAATTTCTCCCAACCAAGACCAGACTCACCACTTCAAGCAGAATCTCCAAGACTCAAATGAACCATGTAATCTAGGCTCAAAGCAAGACACACACAGATCAAGCTCAGAAAGCTAAAAACATAGCAAACCCTAGCACCTTACAGGATATGGCGCGACTATCTGGCTATAATCCGCACCAGACAGAGGATGGCGCGAGTGATGAAATGGCAACCTGCGCCAACTGGCGCAACTGTCAGGGCTAAACTCACGCCAATCAAGCCAACTATGAAAAGGTGAAAATTCGGAAAAGCAGAGGTCAGATCTGATCCTCTGGGGCTGAACCAAAATCCAAACACACAGTAAGAGCCAGCCCAGAAGAGTTGATCAAGCAAGGAGAGTCAAAAACGACCAAAAGAGAAGACAATACTCCAAGTCGTTCAGTTCATAAACTAAACCGAAGATTGACTGAAGCAGCGTTGATCTACTTCGCTAATGCAGAGAAAAAGAATTTCGAAGGCTATCTGGCTGTACTTCAGGCTCCGTCTATAGTTTAAAAAGCAAACAACAAGCTGATATCCCCAGTGGAGTCGCCAAATTGTTGAAGAGGTAAATCCCCTCTGCGAGCAGAGGCGATCCCTACTAGCCCAGACCGGGTCTAGCAACAATCGAACACGCTATGGTGTAGGTTCCTAATTGCAAATAAACCAACTAGTGATGAAGGCTTTCCTAGAATCCAACGCTGTTGCTTGTAGGGAAGGTAGCGCTCCCATTCCTTAGCTCTGGCATATCACAATCCTCACGATCTCCGTGATGAGACACCTGCACACGCAAGAAACAAAACAAACGCAAGCATAAAATCCAGTGTATACAACTATATGTCAGTCGAAGAGGACATAACTCATGATCATAATAAAGAACAAGAGTGGAACCATAACCAATAGCCGCTTATCATTAATTCATCAAAGGAAGAATACAACCATAGCTCCGACGCTGAATTCTCCTTCGGCGGGTCGTCAGCAAAACATGTCTCGATAAAGCCTGTCAGGGATGGGAAAATCCTCTCTCTTCGGATCTTGACAATAGTCTCCTTGCTTGGATTCGGCCTTAAGGGAATTATGAAGGCTCGTGCAGCATTAGGCTCTTGGGAACTTGGAGATTTGGGAACTAGCTTGCAAAGGAAAATGGCAAGCTTTTATAGATGGAGGAAGGGGAGTTGGGATCCCTATAATCATGGGATTGGCCCTATCATCAAGGAAGCTTCCATGAGAGGTGGCAAACCACTTCCTCTACATGGAGATCCGAAGCCAAACCCCCCAACTCAAATTAGATACCATTATGAATTGGTTAGGACCAACAACATTTATTTTTAAAAAACACTCCTTAAATTGGTCGTGCCAAGCATACTGGGACAGCGCCAATTGGTGCGCCCTTTGAAGGATTTCCTCCATTGGTACCTGGTGTATTGAACTGCTCGCGCCAATGCAAAAAGGGCCATTTTTAGGGTTTTTCACAAGGAGATGTCTTCAGGGCAATGAAAACTCTTGTTCAGAGGGATGTCATGAAAGTGGTTTCAAGCCATGTTACTTCTCATAGGTCATGAAATGAGCCCTCCAATGTGTGGGATGGGGATTGCAGGGACGGTGACAAATTCTTGCAGTAGTGTATGCCCCGACAAATTGTGATTGTCGAACTGACCTGCATTAATATACTCTTCAAAGAGAACGTTAGAATGAAGAAAACATAGAAAAATAAAGCTTTCAGTTAGAGTAAGGTACTTTTGAGAGTAAATCCTAGCTCTATGTTTGCTGCTCTTTATCAGAGAAAGTGGATAGAGTGAAAACATTAAGAAAAATAACAATTGACAGTGAGGAACACATCACCATTGACATAAATCAAGATCCCATAAATCAGCAGCTTGTATTGATGTTCAAACCAGTTACAATCAGCAAGCCCGGTGGGTCTCTACAACTTTGAAATTCTCATATCAGCTTATGTATCTTTAAGTCGCAAACAGGGCATCAATAGCTTCAGAATAACTATTACATACATTTAGATGTCCAGAGACCAACAATTGCTCATCTTCTACAGAAGTATTTATAGAAGAAAAAGGAGGTGGGATTTGATAAAAGATCTGCTGGGTCAATTAATACAGATGGATGACTTCTCGACCTTTGAGGGCCTCTGTGTCATGTTGAATTAACTCTATTTTCTGCTTTCGGAGGCCTAATGATCAAAAATATTTACTTCTGGGCTGTTCTTAATCTTTAAAATAGTTTTTCCGACAATTAGAGATAAGATCCTTGATCGGTATTAATTGTTCGGCTATCTTTGATTTCTGTGAAGCTGCAGGTGCCTTTAGGAGCTGGAGAGGGTTCGATTAGCCTCTGCTTCAGGCGGTGGAAGCTTTCTCGGATCGACAGATGTCTTCGTTTCTTCCTAAAACGCCTTTAATTTACTTGAGAACTGCGTTTTAGGTCTGATCTGGCTTATCTTGTGTCTTCCAGTCTTTATGATGCTTTTATCCGTGGATTTAGGCTTTTGATTGCTGAATGTGTGCCTTAATCCTTCAAACTGCGCTAGGAAATATTCAAACACTGATACTCTTTGTTTCTTTAATGCATTGTTGTGTCTTTTTGATGTGCAGGCCGCACTGGGCTTTAACGGCATCAATGCCCATGAAGCATTGATAAAACATCGAACTAGGACCTCGCGAATAGTCTCCATTGATAATTCAAAGGCACGGGAAACGTCTTTCCCGGCCTTCGGCATTTCTTTTGAACAAATGGAAAAACCATTAATCCCTGCAAACATACACAAAATATTAGAAAATCATGCGTTTTTAGGTTTAACTGCTTCAGAAGGCAGGGAAGGAGCGTAGCCATTGGATGAAAGCATCCAACAGTGGAGATTTTTTTAAGAGGAGGTTAAAGAAGAGCGGGGAAATGAACAAATCAGAGTGATTTCGGATCGTCCGATCTGGACACGTGGACGGTTCGGATCCAATCGGAGGATCGCAATCGGTGGGAGGAGAATAAGGGTGCGATGAAAAACTCCGATGCGATTGCGCGATCGGGAGGGCCAATGTGATTAAGCGATGACCGTTGATCTGAGGATCAGATCAACGGTGGGGAGCAAATCGGAGGGATGACCGATCGGGGGAACAAATCAATGCATGCGATGGAAAACTCCGATGCGATTTTGCGCAGGTCGTTCGATCGGTTTAAGATCAACAGTGGATAATGCACCAGCGGAAAAACCCCTTTAAAACTTTATAAAACCCAAAGTTTTATTGTCGGGCAGATTAACATATGTATGGAATGGTTATGGCGCCCGATTGCGGGGCCTTTGATTATATGAAACGGTAATAGGTCCAGGGCTCATATATAAAGGGCCAATCGCATCGGAACTGTCGGACCTAGTCTTTCAATCAACCCATTCGAAAATTGCGATGCGATTAAGCGCCTCGGGACTTCAACACTTGGTCCCGGGGTAAAGTTATATGGGATGAAGCGAAGGGGGTGGGGTTTATATATAAGGGACCTAATCGCATCAGAATTTTGATGCGGTCTTTCAATCAACCCATTTGGATTTTTCCGATGCGATTGTGCGATCGGGTGTTTTCAATCTAACCATTTTTTATATTAACACGTGATTCTAACTCATTGAACCAAAACTTTAGAAAAGAGGGTTTTTTGGTTTTACAAAGAAAATAATGAATCGGAGAGGGCTTTTTCCAATGGTTTAGCACCCGATTGCGGGCCCACGGGTTACATGGAATAACAATATAATTGAGGGCTGTGAAATAGGGGCTAATCGCATCGGAGTTTTTGTAATGGCAAAAGGACTTACGTGCTTTGGATTTTTGCGATGCAATTAGTGCCAAAAGGTTTTAGCGCTTGGTCTTTGCACCATGGGCATACGGTGGGGAAGTGGTTGAGACTTGGCCCAAAGGGGCTTAAACCCTTAATAAAAGATGAGTTTTTTCATATATTTTCAGTGGTTTTCAAAGGGTTTTGGGGTTTTCTCTATAGTTTAAAAAGGAGTTTTAAACTATGGAAGGTGGATTATATGAAGGGGAAATTAGGAAAAATGGAAATCAGAGGAAAATGATGGGGAAAAAGAGAGTAAACATGAAGGTTATCTTTCTGAGTGGAGGAAGGGGAGAAGGGGGATTTTGCAGCAGTCTTTCTCATAGAATTTTCAACAGAATTTCTGAGTTCTGAAGGGGAATCAGCAGTGAATACTCTGGATAGAGGAGATGATGTCTTCAAGAGGCTTCAAGAAATAACATTTCTGCAATAAAATTGTTTCTTGAAGGCTCCAGCAAATGTTTTGGCCACCTTTTGATAGAACAAATTTTATAGGTGGCCAACATAAGAAAACTGAAAATTTGAAAGAAACAATGGTAGGGGTCCAAGTGGAATAGGTGGGTGGCCACCAATATCCACCTGGATCATGAAGTCTTGATCCATATCCCCAAGAAATGAAAGAGAAAATAATAGTAAAAATACAAATGGCAGTTTCCTTCCAGCGCATAAATGGTAAATCCGAGTAATATCCCACGGGGAATTGTTAGTGGATGTGATTCCCTTGATAGTTAGTCAATCCTTCGCCCCAGACAAAACCTATCCCCTCGATAGGCTACCAATATATATTGTGTCATTGATCCCTTAATGTGTCGGGGTTGTATATGACCACCATTGGATTTAAACAAGTACATTATCTAGCGGTGAGCATATAAAACCCCCATGCATTAATGGATCAATGGCACAATATATATTGGTTGCACTTCCCATAGGGATAAAAAATCCAACAATAGGATTGACCACACAAGCATAAGAAGTTGTACACAATATAAATGGATTTATATCTCAAAAGATGAGAGATGCTTTAGGGACGAATTGAAATTAGTGTTTATTGTACAAATGTCCTCGCAAAATTGCTATTCTTGCTGAAAGTAACCATGAAGAGATGGTAGAAGAATCCATAATACCTGCTCAAGAACACTTCTGTCATACTCAACATGTACTGGATAACTAAAACTAATGGCATTTGAAGTGTTCCATGTTCGGAAAATATTGTTGTAAATGTTATAAGTGTAGTCTACCGAGGCCACGAATTCGTCTAGAAGTTAGTCAAAGTTTCGACATGATTTTTGCCAAAATTCGGCAGAAATTTGGGAAATCTAGGTTATAGCTATCAAACTTTGGGATTTTGGGTGACTAAGGGGTTTTTGATGGTGTTGAATCGATTTACACCATGAAAAAGAAAAAATTCGAACACTCCCATGATCATATTTTTGGAAAAAAATTGTTAGATTCCGATGAAAAAAAAATTGTGGGCTAATTTGCGGCCTTGGTAGATAACACCAATTTTATATGCAATATGTGTCATGTATTTTTAACATTGTTGAAACATACTAAGAGTATGTTTCAAACAACGGAAAATGTTGGAATGGTCAGTTAGATGAAATGTCATAGTAAAGCATATCTCAAAACATTATAGTAATAAAAACATAATGTTGACTAAATTAAAACAACAATAAAAAGTAGAAAATAATAATAAGAAAATATGTTGATTCAATTCAATTTGTTATTTTGTTATTTTTCTTTTATTAATAAAATTTAAAAATTTGGTAAAAAATTCATGGTATGCATATCTCATTAAAAAAAAATGTAAGTAATAGATGATTTATATTTGTAACCATGATATTTTAGAATTTTATATTTAAATTTAATTAATAAACATATAATTGCAAATAATAATATTTTTATATATAGATATGTGATATATATATATATATAATATAAATAGTAGTTATAAACTAAGATCCATTTTACCATATAAATTAGAATAATAATAATTTATATGTGTAATGATAAGGTTTCATAACTTCATATTTAAATCTATTTAATAAACATACAAGAATTTAATCTCTCTCTCTCTTTATATATGTGTGTGTGTGTGTGTGTGTGTCAAAGAAAAATGCCAAACACATGGGAATGTATCTATATGTATTATCAAAGATCTTAATAAAATTAAAAAATAAAATGAGAATACTTAAGTGTAATTAAAATAATATATATATGAAAAATTCCAAGCACATGGGTATGTAACTATATGTATTTTCAAAGGTCTTAATAAAATTAAAAATAAAAATGAGAATACTTAAGAGTAATTAAAATAATAATAAATAATTGGGGTGGCAGGAGCTGGAGGGGCATTATCAGCCCCAACGAACACCTGAAATTTACTTTCACGTGGGGTCTTGGACAAGAAAACAATAACCCGAAAGAATTATGGGCATTATGGAAAGCCTTGGAGATAGTTAAGGAGCGAGATTTCAAAAGTTTAATGATAGTGGGAGAATCATTGTTGCTTATTCAACAGGTTTCGAAGGTCATCCTAGGATATCTTGTTATTCCACGTACGCAAACAACACAATGTAGTGGTATACACTCTGGAAAACCATGGCACACACCTGGAGCAAGGGGAGTTATTACTGTAGAATGGAGAAAGGAGTTGGGCAACTATCCCACAATCCAAAGCATTTAATGGGAAATCTTGGGAACCTGATCAAGTCAGATCCATTGACAAGATAAATAAAGGGAAACAAGAGCAAGGATTAGCAAAAGGCACTCCCAAGAGGACAGTGGAGATCCCAAGTTGTCCTCCACTTGGGGCATCACATGCAAGGATGAGCATACATCTGGAGCGATGACATAGAAAGGTGTCAAGGAATAAAAGCTCAATGACTCTTGAAAGTGTGTCATTTGAGGGAGTAGAAGATATCAAAATAATTGTACATTAATGTGAAACAAATTTTACAGTCGAGGAAAACATAAATGGTAACTCTCCCTCCCCCAGAATTAATGTTGATAGAGAGAGGAACTTCTGCTAGAGAGTAAGGAAAGGCTATAAAGCCAGGTCGATTAACAGTAATAGACATGAAAGAATTATTTGAAAGTTGGAGACCCAACAGAAATGGTAACTCTCCCTCCCCCAGAAGTAATGTTGATAGAGAAAGGAATTTTTGCTAGAAAGTAAGGAAAGGTTATAAAGTCGGGTCGATTAACAGTAATAAACATGAAAGAATTATTCGAAAGTTGGATACCCTTGCTACGGAGGTGGGTGTAGAAATTATAAAAATAATATGTATACCAATGGACTCAATCCGATCATGCAGTATACTAAAACAAGATATTGAATCCTTCTACAATATTTGCGGAAAAGAAACACGATCACACAATCACACCAAGTAAGAGAAAGAAGCAAATCAATCGCACAATAGAGATAATTTTCCTGGGAAAGCTTGCTGCTCAAAACCCCTCTATCTTTATTGTATAATGAACCAAGGAATCATGAAACAATACAATGCACTCTTCTCACAACAGTCTGTTGAACTCTACCAGCTGTCTCACACTGATCCGGACAAAATCGACCAACACTTAGCCAATTTCCTGCCTCTGCTCAGCTTGCCTTGCTCACAAAATCCCTAGGCAATTAATCCCTATTAAATAGGATAATTAGCCTTCCTTGACTGCGTAGTCCATCATGGGAAATCTTGCGGTTATATAACTTTATCTGGGCAGTTTGCTAAAAATACAACTAATAGTTAACATCCATTTAACCTCTGTCTCAAATGGGTCTTCATCATAACTGACATGCATGCAGCTATTAATAATTAGTCATCAGTCACTTGACATATCACTGCATGTGAATTAAATCTGATTTAATTCAGTTGACCTCTCACTAGCACAACAATCAGTTACAACTGGTTAGAATGACTTTAACTCGCTTAATTGAGTTAATTGATTTCTCATGCATTAAACTAATACACTAACTACAAGTTGGACTCTAAAACAAATAGAATTACTCTACATTCCTGACCAACCACCCTCAACTCGAATTTCATGAGCTAACTAAGTCTATCACACTCAATTAACTATTACAAGTGAGTATGAGATAAGATTACAATTTATTGCCCAATTTAATTAAGGGAGAATTAAATTAGACACATTTCCAATTTATTTAATAAATTGGCTTGCAAACTAATGTATCGTTAGGACCCATCACTGTGTGACTTGTGATCCCACACTAGTGTGTGTGTTGTGATGTTGTTTTTGGATGCCAATTTCACTGTTTCTTGTTGCAAATTTCAACAGTGGGCATTAGTAGAAATCACGGGAAAGTAGGTATCATATGAGTTTCAGCATTGGAGGAAAGCCTTGGAAATAATCTTCAAAAAAATATTGGGAATGTACGAGATGATGGACATAAGGTTGGATTTGTTGGAGCGGGAGAAGAATGATAGAGAAATGGAAATGGAGCAAAAGGTGGAGTGCTAGAACAGAGCTTCGTTTACTTCTCTTAGAGTCTAAGGTCCTAATGATGAAGACTATGGGAAAATTAGCTAAGTGGGACATTAAGGAGGAGTTGGATCATGGCGAGAAGGAGGCGGGCCTGAAATTGCAATAATAGAGCTTATCAAGGAGGATGGTGAGTTTGTCGATGAGGCAATCAAGTTGGCACCTCTCAATGGAAATTCGGGTTTGGATCTTGGCCCCTCTGGGGAAAATTAAAAAATGTTTTCATGATGTATTGTAAGTATATATTACTTCAGGGGAAATTTTGTAGAATCTATGCTCAACCTTAGCAGAATAGGATAAATAAGCATGCCTACGGCAATAAGAATCTCAAAGAAAGACTAGTATGATTTTTGAGAAAGGTTGATGGAAACTGTTATTGTAAATGATGATTGCCATGATTTTCCAACCTTTTAATACAAAATCTAGATACTCGTTCTGTTTAAAAAATAATAATAAATAAATAATAATCTTTCTCAAAATATTTAAATGGTAACATAATGGTTTATGGAATGAATATTAAAATACTTTTACAGAGTCATTGAAGTTGTATCTTAAACTATTTTTAAGAACATTATTTATTTGTTAAAAAATAGATAGATTTGGTCTATCGTGGGTGGTTTGAACATTATGTATTTGTTAAAAAATAGATAGATTTGGTCTATCGTGGGTGGTTTGAGGGTCACCCATTAATATATAAACTCAAACCTTCATCCTCAAATATAGTTTAGACATTATTATATTTACCCTACCACTATGATACAATCTCTAATGACTTAGATCATAGTGTGCTTTAATTATCACTTCCAAAAAAATGAATTAAAGTGAACAATCTAACAATTTTATTAGTAAAGAAATAAATTGATTAATTAAAAATTACTTATATTTTATTTTGATATATTAACCTCTAATCGTATGTATTAGTTAATTAAAAAATGATTATATTTTATTTTGATACATGAATCTCTCCAGATTATTTATGTGATGTTTTTTGGGAAAATAAAAATAATAAATTAGTTTGAAATTGTGAGTATATATATATTTTCCTCTCACATGCTCCTTTTTCCATGTTATAAAGTTAAAAACACAAATCTACAAATAAATATTTTTATTAATTTATAAATTAATAATATTCCTTTTACATATATATTTCAATTTAATCATTAAAAACAAAAGGTGATGACTAAAAATAATTATTTGGTTGTATAGATTGTCTATATTACTTATATGATGTGTTTTGGAAAAAAGAAAATAATAAATTCGATTGAAATTGTGTGTATATATTTTTTCTTCTCAATATTCTTTTTCCTGTGTTTTGGAAAAAAAAATAATAATAAATTAGATTGAAATTGTGTGTATATATATTTTCCTCTCAATATTCTTTTTCTTATATTATAAAATTAAAAACATATTATATTAATAATATTTTTTTTAAATCTTTAAAACTAACTATATATATTAATTTTATTTATATTAAATTATACAGTAATTTCATTTATATTTCAATTTAATCATCTTAAAAAGAAATAAATAAATACGCTATTAAAGTGATTAGCGAACATAATTATGATGTTATGGTTTTTATTGTATTTGTATTTGTTTGGAGTTCATTGCTATCGTATTGCAAATAACCATTTTGTACAATATAATATCGACTTGGAAGCAACATGTATTGTGCAAACTCAAAGTTTTTTTAATTATTAATTATTATAAAATTAGAGTTAGTTATATTGTATTGATTCGAAAAAATTCTATTTGAGAGATTTTAAAGTTTCTAATGTAAAGAGTTAAACAATAAGTCCAAAAAAGTTATTGTAACACATCACAATAACTTTTATATATATATATCATTGGTCTCGTACTTAGTAGACCTTACATCAGGTTTTTTTAAAAAGAAAGTGGTTCTTGAGGGAATATGCGGAACACTTTTCTCAGAGAATCGAGTCTTCTGAGTCGGGTAAGAGGCACAGCACAGAATTGAGAAGGTGGGAAGCTTCTTTCGCGTGACGAGGATGTAAAGTGGAATTGTATAGCATATCCATTTATATAGTTTCACGCATCAAATGGATACACTTTCTATGAGCACATATAGAATGTCAAAAATGGTTTGTAATTTGACGTCCGGTCCCCACAGTACGTATTTGTTTGGACGTATTCAGTGCTTACAATAAATTTTGCGATCAGAAAGTGATATATATGTATATAATTTTAAAATTTGTGTTCTAAAATAATTTATATACATTACTTTATATGCCTCATAACTTCTAATAAATTAGTATTCATAATAATATGTTTATGTCATGATATTTTAATGGGTGTTCTTTATTAATCAAGTCAATACTAATAACCCATTTTTATAAACTAATTTATATGTTTAATTAGTTCATATCAAGGAAATTTGAAACCCTTAATTGAAACCTTTAATGATTATTTGATCTCACAATAGAAAAAAAAACCATCCATAAAAAACTTTTGACATATAAAAAGATTTAGGTAGAATTTTTAGTCTATGGTGTAGAATAAGTAATTTTGTCTATTCATAATTATTTTGCATTAATCAAAGGGTGTCTCTTGTATCACCTTAGTCATCTTAATTATGTTACTAAAATCTATGTTGTAGGATTCAAATGACATCATCACCATATGCATAAAGAGAAGTAGCATCCCATGAAAAGAACAAGCTAAGTAAATTATGTCAAAGCTTGTGAATCACACAACATCTACCACTATCAACATCATCAATGCATGATTGGATGAAAATATCAATGAAAGGCTCCCACTTCCAATATCATATAAAATTGAAGTGTAATATTCCTTGAATATTCCAATGTTTGATTATTGCAACAAATTCTCATTTTATTTAATGATAGTATGTTTTCTTTTTCTTCTTGTGTTTTTTTAACGTTGGTATGCAAAACTCTTGGAAAAAAAAACAAGAGTATCTACTCACAGATAGCATACACATATTGTACCTTAGAGAAATGCATATTGTGTGAAAGCTCTAGCAAAATGTGAGGAAAAATCCCCATCTTATTAGAGCATTTTTACATGTTATGAAGAAGCTCACTGTGTGCAAGAAGCCAATATTGTCATATTGGACATTGGTTTCTTTCTTCATTTGTTTTTCTTGTTTAAGTCCTTCTAACACATCTCTATAATTGTGTAATAGCGCTCTTTAATACAGTTCTCCAAATTCTTGAAACTCGTGCCCTTCTTTTCAATTTGAATCCCTTCTCCATTTACTTATGGTGTCCCTTCATCTAGAATCCACTTGATTATTTCTTTAGCTACCTATCATCAATGAAACTCCTTAGTTGATATGGTTTCCCACACAATGCCATATATTGGTGAAAAGTATGGGAAAAATATAGAAAACCATATTGTTGTTTCCCATTTTTTCTATTTTTTAGCGATTGCGCTATATCCTTTTCCTAGTGACCATAAATCTTGCAATGAGCAGCCTTGTCAACACATGAGTCCTTTCTAGAGTATAGGTTTCGAGTAAAACCTACACACTTCCTTTGCTTATTGGCTACATCATTACCTTTGCTCTATGACTGAAGGGTTTGGCTGACATCAATGTTGTCAAGCATTATATTTTCTTTCAATGCAAGCATGATAAACCAAGCAAAGTGGGTAGTTTATGTAGCAACCAAGCCTTTTGATTGGGTTTCCATTGTTTGCACTCTTCATGAAAAATTCAAGAAAAAAAAAAATTGATGTTTTTCTTCTCTAATATTCTTACTTCTTCATAACCCTTTTTTCCCTCTCCAAGTGAGAATTTTCAATTAGCCTTTTGATCAACTCTTCCTTGAAAAGAAAATTCAATACCTAAAACCAAACATCGGTTTATGTTTGATGAGGCCTTATAGACTACACTTTCAAAGGGCCAACTAGTTCAAGGAAAAACTTGTCTTAGAAAATTGGGTGTTCTTTTAAAGTAACATTAATTGAGAACACCTCCCTAGATCTAGAATTTAATCGTTCCCTCACTATCAAATGAAATTTAGATAAATTTTGTTACTTGATTCCTTCCCATAACCCTAACCATAGCCCCATCCTTCCCCAAAACACTTATCCAAATTTCTCAAACTCTAGCCTTTAAATCTTGCTAATACAACCATAATGAAGGACATAAAGCAATTAAGCATTGGACAAATAATTATTTGGAAAAATCGCTAAGCCTCAATCAATTGAGTCTCCTTGATACAACCCTGGTGAAGGACAAAAAATAATGAAGCATTGGGGTGAATGAGCACTTGAAAAGAGAATTAATCATTCATCCATTGAGTCTTGTTGATATAGCCCTGGTGAAGGATGTAAAGGAGCGAAGCATTAGGAGTAGCCCGTAATGAAGGATGTAAAGGAACGAAACATTGGGAGCTTTAAAGCATGGTCTATTAATAACAAGAAAGAAAGAACCCTAAGTGAAACGACACTTAAATCATCGATTTATGTAGATTATAGGTCTTGTTTCAATTAGGGATTGGAATTGCCAAAATTAGTTTCTACTAATTATGTGGTAAAGGGAGTAGTGGAGAACTAAAGTAACAAAGGACATTTCTAGCATAAGCGTCTCTTGGAAAGAGTAGGAAAAGGAAACAAATGAATCATTCAATTTTGCATAGCAACAGATGGAAACTCAAGAGCAACGAGAAGGGTTATCGACTACGAACTATACATGCTCTAACCGTGTGAGCATCTAATGTTTTGGGAAATAATGCTAGATTTAGATCTAACATCACTTCAGTTGTGAAATTTTATTAATTAATATGTGGTACAATTTATGCTTTTATCTAATATATGTGGAGTTGTGCCTCAAGAAGAGGACAAATAGACCTCAAAAACTATGATTGGTTCAACAAAAATGTTGTAATTGTTTGATAAGTCCATAAGATTGTTTCTTTGAATATGGGACTAAAACTTTGTATTAAATATTTTGATTTATATGTGACAATATTTGAAAAACAAAAACCTTTTCCAATAGTAATTGATGCCTTGAAGTATGTCATCTTGGCACAAAGTTTAGTTTTAGTTCATGTATCATCTATTCTAGGTAAGACAAAATGGTTAAACACTGATAGGCATCAAAGTTAAACATAGTGAATATTTAAACTAATTAGTGCGGTTGTGTACATAGAGTTTAATAATTCAATAATAAAAACTAAAAAAAATGTCTTGATGTGATATGTATTCCAAGTTATAATCAATGATCATGAACAAATCACATGTATTTTTAAAGTTGAAATGAATTTTGTAGCATAGTAAGCAAAAAGTGGGAAGTATAATAGATTGATGTTCAAACCCAAACAATTTAACATTTAATGAGCAAATTTTCCATTCATATAAAATATTTTAGTGGAATGTTTCATGATATTCTATCAACAATTTTCATTATTGTGTCTTGGGTTTTTTTCCACTCTTAAGTTGTTCTAAGCACAAGTGATTTTCATTTCCTTTTCCACTCTTAAGTTGTTCTAAGCACAAGTGATTTCATCTCAAAAGGAAATCTTCGTGGATGTGATTCCATGAACCACAAGGACTCATAACTTTCCATGTGATCCTTAAGTTTTCATTGAGCCTTATAAAGGGAAGCTTGACGATCCGTAATCTGCCTCTGATTGTGAAAAATATCTGCAAGAAAACCAACCAAGTCTACATGATCCTCATGCTTTGTCTGGGCAAGCTAAATTTTGAATGAGAGTTTCTAAATGGATCAGTAAGGATGGCTCCAATGGCGGCGTCTAGCATGATACAAGATCATGGGAGTCATCCACCGACCCCTGGTTTGCTAACCAATTCGCGATTTTATTGCCTTCCCGTTTGGTGTGAGTAGGGATCACATAAGAAATTGAGAGTAGAAGGTCCTTGATGTGGGAACTTTGAACTTCTAGTCGCCAGCTTCTAATCATTTTTTCCACTAGAACACCATGAAGGATCTTCTAAGTCCTTTTGATCACCATATCCGAGTCTCTAGTAATCTGAATTTTGGGATGTTTTTTATTTTAGCCATCATCAATCCTTTTCCAATGGAAATCAATTATGTCATGTTTTTTTTTTTATGTACCCACATAGCACCAAGAAAATTCCCATAGGTTGGCCCATCATGTCCCTTAGGATTCCACCATACCCAGCCAGACCCATATTTCCTTTCGAGGCCCCGTCAAAATTAATGATTATGAATCCCTCAAGGGGAGGAATGAACATGAATGGGGGAGAGATATGATCTAGGGGGCGGTGGGGACTCTGGGGGAAACATGTTTGGGCACATATTGATCCAGGATCAAAGCCCCCTCTTACTTAGCTTTCTAATCTTCTTCCGTCCAAGCTTCGATAAGATGGTCTTCGTTATATTGTCCTGTTGCGGAGGGGTGTCTTGGTCTTTAAAAATTTGTTTGTTGTGACTTTTCCACATGTTCCACAGTAGGAAGCCTAGGGAAAGGATCCATGTTGGATTAATGATATGGTTCTTAAAGAGAGAAATCCACCATTTCTCAATAGTTTCAATCAGGATATTTGGGGAGCGATCCGAATGTCCAAAATTTCTCTAGACCCAATACCAAAGAGTATTTGTTTTTAGACACGTGTTCACAAGGTGTTTCATGCTCTCTTCTTGTTGACAAAGTGGGAATTTGGAAGATCCAGTAAACCCCTTCTTCATAATATTATCCCAAGTAAGAAGAAACTTCCTATACAAAATCCATACGAAGTGAGCAACCTAAGCAACCTTCCGCCAAAGTTTGAAAGTCCAGATCTTGCGCCATATGGGATCTGTGGGCAGGGATTGGTGATCTATGACTAGGGCATATGCTTATTTAATTGAGAACATCCCTATTGATTTATATCCCCACCAGAGTTTGTTTTCCCTTTGAGAACACGAGATGTTTCTTTCCTTTAGCATGTCCTTTAATGACTTCCAATCTGGTATAGTTTTTTGGCCCTTTCAATCATCCTTTGTTTTCTATTGTCTTTGTTGAAATATGACAACAAATGTAATTAATATAATTTTGGGAAATTTTAATTATTACCTATTAGTTGGTTGTATAATGAAATGAAGTTAGAATAACGAAATAGCCCAAGTTAAATTGGATGGCTCGAGAGGCTTGTAAGATGTGGAGAATCATTCTTGATTAATAGAGTTTCCAATCCCTTGCCCCATGGAGGTTTCCTTGACACCCTGTCAAGGTTTTACCACATAAATACCTGTGTTTATCTTTGGTGTATTTTACATTCAGTTTTCATTCCATCACTATTGATAGTGGGAATACATGAGTGTCCCCTAACCAATAGATTCTGCAAATATTTTGACTTCAACTCACTCATTCACACTTGTTAAAATGTACTAGGTAGCTTGACTCCCATTATCATCAATAGTGTGTTGACCTGTGCTTGTTAAAAATATACATTAATGATTGCTAATAAAATAATTTCTCCCATGTATTATTCAAACTAATTTATCCACATGATGTATATTTCTACCTTCCACAATTGGTTTGTATACCTTAGGATTGTAATAGAATTTTTATTTGACTAGTAGCATCATTGGTTTCAATTTGTGGCATCCACATTGTTATGTTTCTCTCCATTTTAGTAGCATATTTGATGTTGTTTCCCGATTTATCAGATAACACCGCTCCTATTCACATGATTTTCGCACTTGAGGGAGGACAAAGCTCCACTATATCCTAATTAGGATTGCTCTCGATATCCTCCTACCTTCTATACTAAGACAAAGCTCCACTATGTCTTATTCATGGTTATGGTCTTTTAACATGTATCTGTTGTGTACATTCTTCATGATCATGCTTGTTGCTCTTATATATTTTCATGGGTTCCTAGTATGCTTGATTTAGTGGCCATGATTTTCTGTATGTAAGCATGGGTATACCTGCCTCAGGAAATTAGTTATCTTGACTTGGTTTCCTTTTGCAAAGTTGTTTTTTCTATTGTTTGGTGAGTTTTTCCTAGGTCCACCTGAAAATGTCCTCATGTTTTTTTTTATAATGTATTTTGGACATCAGATACTCTTTTCATCTCACACATTAGGGGGCATCTATTATAACAGTTTTTTTCACATTCAATATAAGATGCATGTTTTTTCTTGAAGATATCATCCCCTTCCCTTTTGCAGACATGCTCCCTGTGAAGAAATATTTAAAAAACAAATTTTGAGTTCACATATGCACCCTTCATTTTCAAACAATGCGTACATGTGTGATTCTTATTAAAGAAACACACACACACACACATACACATGCTAATATCCTTCATGCAACTAGCATATGTCTTCAATTGTACCCAAAAAAAAACTGCATTATTATATGATTTGGCATGGGGTTTAAGGTTTTTACTGAGGTTGTACCTCTTATAGTCCATACCCAATAACCCAACTAATTCCAAAGAGTATTTAATGACACCTTGCGTGTAGGACAAGGAGAGTACCCTTATGTTGGTGATTTACATCCTTGCCTATGTCTACAATCCCCTAATCTTTTAAGAAATCTCATAGTCTCTAGAAACCTCTATTTCCTTGTCCTTCCATTATTCTTCAATCATCAGAAATAAACTCCTCTTTCACTATGTTTGACCTAAATAGAAAGACATCATGGAGGATATCTTTAGGGGCTTTGGTTAAAGGGACCCAGAGGATGGTTCTAAGTAGTATCTACAACAAAAGATTAGGTTTATTAGAACCTTGCATTTTTTCTCATTAAATTATTAAGAAAATCATTTCATTCTACCTTAATCTGGCGTCTTTTTAATATAAATTATAATAATGAATTATTTTCTTGTATTTTATCATGATGATTACTTAAGTTTCCTTTGCATATGATATTGTCACCTATGTTTGTTTCCTTTGAATGCAAATTATTAAAGAAGATTTTCAAATAGGAAGACTCGGTCAATAGATCTACTTTAGTATTTGATTTTTTTAGTAAGTCATCAAACCTGTTATAACCCAAGATTTATTTTAAAAGTTATGCAAGAATTGTCTTGCTTTTTTATATCTAAAATGTATCGATCTCATAAGTTTCTATTTAAGCCTAGGTTCGTATCTTTGTCTAATTACCCAAAATTTTGAATAGTGAGTCTCTCCCCAAGTCATGCACAATCATGAAAATTTTTGTGTTATAAAATATTTCCAAATTTAAAATATTCATAACTATAATATCAATGTCAATTCTAATCCAAAACCATTTCCAACTATTGAAAGTATAAATCCAAAGGATCCTTCCCTTTATCTCTAAGCCAAAATAATTATTATTTATTCTGGTCACTGTGAAGGTTAGGAAATCATTTTTGTTGGTGCTTTTACCAACTTCAAAATCAAGGTAGTAGTGTCAAGTTTTTTGTTCAAATTAATGAAAAATGTTTGGGCTCCCTCACACCAAACCTATATATGTTTTGTAAACTACACACGTCTTATCTTTGTGTAAAACATATGCCACGTGTTTATTTCCTAGTCAATTTGACAACAAGGTCTAAAGATAGAAGACAAGCGTATGCAATTTCAGTGAAGCAATAGGAACGAAAGTTGTCGTGGGAGAATCAATGGAGTGAAGCATCTTGGCTTTTCTCCAAATAGTCATAGGATTCTCTTTTATGCATTTACAAATGTCTAACATTGATGTCACAAGTTATAAAGTAAATTATAACTAATAATTAAAAGTCACATCTATGGTGTAGAATAAGTAACTTTGTTTATTCATAATTATTTTTCATTAATCAAAGGGCCTCGCTTATATCACCTTAGTCATATCAACTATGTTACCAAAATCTAAGTTGTAGCATTCAAATAACATCATCATCATATGCATAAACAAAAGTAGCATCCCACGAAAAGAACAAGGTAACTAAATTAAATCAGATCTTGTGAATCACACAACATCTACCACTATCAACATCATCAATGCATGATTGGATCGAAATATCAATGAAAGGCTCCCACTTCCAATATCATATAAAATTGAAGTGTAATCTTCCTTGAATATTCCAATATTTTATTATTGCAGCAAATTCTCATTTTATTTACTGATAGTATGTTTGCTTTGTGTTCTTGTGTTTTTTTAACATTGATATGACAAAATCATGGAAAAACAAACAAGAGTATCTACTCACAGATAGCATACACATATTGTACCTTAGAGAAATTCATATTGTGTGAAAGCTCTAGCAAAATGTGAGGGAAAAGCCCCATCTTATTAGAACATTTTTAAAGTTATGAAGAAGCTCCTTGTGAGAAAGAAGCCAATATTGTCATATTTGACATTGGTCTCTTTCTTCATTTTCTTTTCTTGTTTAACTCCATCTAACACATCTCTATTGTGTAATAGCGCCCTTTGATACACTTCTCCAAAATCTTGAAACTCGTGCCCTTCGTTTCAATTTGAATCCTTTCTCCATTTCTTCTCCTTTTACTTATGGTGTCTCTTCATCCATAATCCACTTGATTATTGCTTTAGCTCTCTATCATCAATGAAACTCCTTAGTTGATATGGTTTCCCACACACTGGCATCTATTGGTGAAAAGTATGGGAAAATTATAGAAAACAATATTGTCGTTTTCCATTTTATCTTTTTTTTAGTGATTACACTATATCCTTTTCCTAGTGACTATAAATGTTGCAATGAGGAGCCTTGTCAACACATGATTACTTTCTAGAGCATAGGTTTCGAGTAAAGCCTACACACTAGCTTTGCTTATTGGCTACACCATCACCTTTTCTCTATGACTAAAGGGTTTGAATGACATCAATGTTGTCCAACATTATCTTTTCTTTCAATGCAAGCATGATCTATCAATAAAAGTGGGTAGTTTATGTATCAACCAAGCCATTTAATTGGGTTTCTAGTATTTTCACTCTTCATGAAAAATTCAAGAAAAAAAATTAACCGATGTTTTTCTTGTCTAGCATTATTACTTCTTAATAACCCTTTTTTCCCTCTCGAGAATTTTCAATTAGCCTTTCAAGCAACTCTTCCTTGAAAATAAAATTCAATACCTAAAACCGAACATGGATTTTGTTTGATGATGCATTATTGACTACACTTTCAAAGGGCTAACTAGTTCAAGGAAAAACCTGTCTTAGAAAATTGGGTGTTCTTTTAAAGTAACATTATTTGAGAACACCTCCCTAGATCTATATTTTAATTGTTCCCTCACTATGAAATGCAAGTTAGATAATTTTTTTTACTTGATTCCTTCCCATAACCCTAACCATAGCCCCATACTTCCCCTAAACACTTATCCAAATTGCTCAAACTCTAGCCTTTAAATCTTGCTAAAATACAACCACAATGAAGGACATAAAGCAATTAAGCATTGGGCGAATAATTATTTGAAAAAAATGATAAGTGTCAATCAATGGAGTCCTATTGATACAACCCTCATGAAGGACAAAAAATAATGAAGCGTTGGGGTGAATGAGCACTTGAAAAAAGAATTAATCATTCATCCATTGAGTCTTATTGATTTAGCCCTAGTGAAGGATGTAAAGGAGCGAAGCATTGGGAGCTTTAAAGCATGGTCTATCTATAACAAGCACGAAAGAACCCTAGGTGAAACGACACTCAAAGCACTAATTTATGTAGATTATAGGTCTTGTTTCAATTAGGGATCGAAACTGCCAAAAGTATTTTCTACTAATGATGTAGTAGTGGAGAACTAAAGTAGCGAACGACGTTTCTAGCACAAGGGGATCTTGGGAAGAAGAGTCTCTTGGAAAGAGTAGAAAAGGGAAATGAATGAATCATCCAATTTTTCATAGCAATAGATGGAAACTCAAGAGAAACGAGAAGGGTTATCAACTATGGACTATACATGCTCTAACTGAGTAAACATTTAATGTTTTGGGAACTAATTCTAGATTTAGATCTAACATAACTTCAGTTGTGAAAATTTATTAATTAATATGTGGTACAAGTTATGCTTTAATCTAATATATGTGGAGATGTGCCTCGAGAAGAGGCCAAATAAGACATCAAAAACTTTGATTGGTTAAAAAAAAGTGTTGTAATTGTTTGATAAGTCTATAAAAAGTGTTTCATTGAATATGGAACTAAAACTTTGGATTAAAGATTTTGATTTATGTGGAAAATATTTGAAAAACTAAAACCTTTTCCAATAGTAATTGGTGCCTTCATGTAGGGACTAATAATAACATACGAAGTATGTCATTTTGGCACAAAGTTTAGTTTTAGTTCATGTACCATCTATTCTAGATAGGAAAAAATGGTTAAATAATGACAAGTATCAAAGTTAAACATAGTGAATATTTAAACTAATTAGTGTGGTTGTGTACATAGAATTTAATAATTCAATAATAAAAACTAAAAAAAATGTCTTGATCTGATATATTTTCCAAGTTATAATCAATGATCATGAACAACTCACATGCATTTTTAAAATTGAAATGTATTGTGTAACATAGTGCTAAAAAGTGGGAAGTATAATAGATTGATGTTCAAACCCCAAACAATTTAACATTTAACGAGTATTTTTTTCCATTCATATAAAATATGTTAGGGGAATGTTCTCAAGAATGGTTTCATGATATTCTGTCAACAAATTTCATTATTGTGTCTTGGTTTTTTCTACCCTTGACTTGTTTTAAGCACAAGTGAGCTATTTATGACAAAATGAATACATGAGGCAAATAAAATATATATTTAGTAGTGTCGAAAAAGAATCCAGTCCTTGAATATATTGACATCTTTAAAGAAATATCCCATCACATTATTTAACTAATTACATATGTATAATTTGAGGAATCAATACACTCTTTCAATTATTGTGATTTTCAACTATTGTGATTTTCAACTATTGCATCACATAATACCTGCTCAAGAACACTTCTGTCATACTCAACATGTACTGGATAACTAAAACTAATGGCATTTGAAGTGTTCCATGTTCGGAAAATATTGTTGTAAATGTTATAAGTGTAGTCTACCGAGGCCACGAATTCGTCTAGAAATTAGTCGAAGTTTCGACATGATTTTTGCCAAAATTCGGCAGAAATTTGGGAAATCTAGGTTATAGCTATCAAACTTTGGGATTTTGGGTGACTAAGGGGTTTTTGATGGTGTTGAATCGATTTACACCATGAAAAAGAAAAAATTCGAACACTCCCATGATCAGATTTTTGGAAAAAAATTGTTAGATTCCGATGAAAAAAAAATTGTGGGCTAATTTGCGGCCTTGGTAGATAACACCAATTTTATATGCAATATGTGTCATGTATTTTTAACATTGTTGAAACATACTAAGAGTATGTTTCAAACAACGGAAAATGTTGGAATGGTCAGTTAGATGAAATGTCATAGTAAAGCATATCTCAAAACATTATAGTAATAAAAACATAATGTTGACTCAATTAAAACAACAATAAAAAGTAGAAAATAATAATAAGAAAATATGTTGATTCAATTCAATTTGTTATTTTGTAATTTTTCTTTTATTAATAAAATTTAAAAATTTGGTAAAAAATTCATGGTATGCATATCTCATTAAAAAAAAATGTAAGTAATAGATGATTTATATTTGTAACCATGATATTTTAGAATTTTATATTTAAATTTAATTAATAAACATATAATTGCAAATAATAATATTTTTATATATAGATATGTGATATATATATAATATAAATAGTAGTTATAAACTAAGATCCATTTTACCATATAAATTAGAATAATAATAATTTATATGTGTAATGATAAGGTTTCATAACTTCATATTTAAATCTAATTAATAAACATACAAGAATTTAATCTCTCTCTCTTTCTATATATGTGTGTGTGTGTGTGTGTGTCAAAGAAAAATGCCAAACACATGGGAATGTAACTATATGTATTATCAAAGATCTTAATAAAATTAAAAAATAAAATGAGAATACTTAAGTGTAATTAAAATAATATATATATATATATATATATATATATATATATATATATATATATATATATATATATATATATATATATATATATATATACTTCCCCCCCCCCCCCCCCCCTCTTACTACGTGGGGTCTTGGACAAGAAAACAATAACCCGAAAGAGTTATGGGCATTATGGAAAGCCTTGGAGATAGTTAAGGAGCGAGATTTCAAAAGTTTAATGATAGTGGGAGAATCATTGTTGCTTATTCAACAAGTTTCGAAGGTCATCCTAGGATATCTTTTTATTCCACGTATGCAGACAACATAATGTAGTGGTAGACACTCTGGAAAACCATGGCACACGCCTGGAGCAAGGGGAGTTATTACTGTAGAATGGAGAAAGGAGTTGGGCAACTATCCCACAATCCAAAGCATTTAATGGGAAATCTTGGGAACCTGATCAAGTCAGATCCATTGACAAGATAAATAAAGGGAAACAAGAGCAAGGATTAGCAAAAAGCGCTCCCAAGAGGACAGTGGAGATCCCAAGTTGTCCTCCACTTGGGGCATCACATGCAAGGATGAGCATACATCTGGAGCGACGACATAGAAAGGTGTCAAGGAATAAAAGCTCAATGACTCTTGAAAGTGTGTCATTTGAGGGAGTAGAAGATATCAAAATAATTGTACATTAATGTGAAACAAATTTTATAGTCGAGGAAAACATAAATGGTAACTCTCCCTCCCCCAGAATTAATGTTGATAGAGAGAGGAACTTCTGCTGGAGAGTAAGGAAAGGCTATAAAGCCAGGTCGATTAACAGTAATAGACATGAAAGAATTATTTGAAAGTTGGAGACCCAACAGAAATGGTAACTCTCCCTCCCCCAGAAGTAATGTTGATAGAGAAAGGAATTTTTGCTAGAAAGTAAGGAAAGGTTATAAAGTCGGGTCGATTAACAGTAATAAACATGAAAGAATTATTCGAAAGTTGGATACCCTTGCTACGGAGGTGGGTGTAGAAATTATAAAAATAATATGTATACCAATGGACTCAATCCGATCATGCAGTATACTAAAACAAGATATTGAATCCTTCTACAATATTTGCGGAAAAGAAACACGATCGCACAATCACACCAAGTAAGAGAAAGAAGCAAATCAATCGCACAATAGAGATAATTTTCTTGGGAAAGCTTGTTGCTCAAAACCCCTCTATCTTTATTGTATAATGAACCAAGGAATCATAAAACAATACAATGCACTCTTCACAAGAGTCCGTTGAACTCGCCACGAATCGTCTCACACCGATCCGACAAAATCCCACAACACTTAGCCACCCCCCCCGCGCTCGCTCGGTCCCTGTCTTTGCTCATTAAAATCCCTGTGCAATTAATCCCTACAAATAGGATAATTAGCCTTCCTTCATCGTGTAGTCCATCATGGGCAATCTTGCGGTTATATAATCGTATCCGGCGCTATTAAAAATACAACTAGACATAACATCCATTTAACCTCCGTCTCAAATGGGTCTTCATCGTAACTGATCTCATCGCCTATTAATAATTAGTCATCAGTCACTTGACATATCACTGCATGTGAATTAAATCTGATTTAATTCAGTTGACCTCTCACTAGCACAACAATCAGTTACAACTGGTTAGAATGACTTTAACTCACTTAATTGAGTTAATTGATTTCTCATGCATTAAACTAATACACTAACTACAAGTTGGACTCTAAAACAAATAGAATTACTCTACATTCCTGACCAACCACCCTCAACTCGAATTTCATGAGCTAACTAAGTCTATCACACTCAATTAACTATTACAAGTGAGTATGAGATAAGATTACAATTTATTGTCCAATTTAATTAAGGGAAAATTAAATTAGACACATTTCCAATTTATTTAATAAATTGGCTTGCAAACTAATGTATCGTTAGGACCCATCACTGTGTGACTTGTGATCCCACACTAGTGTGTGTGTTGTGATGTTGTTTTTGGATGCCAATTTCACTGTTTCTTGTTGCAAATTTCAATAGTGGGCATTAGTAGAAATCACGGGAAAGTAGGTATCATATGAGTTTCAGCATTGGAGGAAAGCCTTGGAAAGAATCTTCAAAAAAATATTGGGAATGTACGAGATGATGGACATAAGGTTGGATTTGTTGGAGTGGGAGAAGAATGATAGAGAAATGGAAATGGAGCAAAAGGTGGAGTGCTAGAACAGAGCTTCGTTTACTTCTCTTAGAGTTTAAGGTCCTAATGATGAAGACTATGGGAAAATTAGCTAAGTGGGACATTAAGGAGGAGTTGGATCATGGCGAGAAGGAGGCGGGCCTGAAATTGCAATAATAGAGCTTATCAAGGAGGATGGTGAGTTTGTCGATGAGGCAATCAAGTTGGCACCTCTCAATGGAAACTCGGGTTTGGATCTTGGCCCCTCTGGGGAAAATTAAAAAATGTTTTTATGATGTATTGTAAGTATATATTACTTCAGGGGAAATTTTGTAGAATCTATGCTCAACCTTAGCAGAATAGGATAAATAAGCATGCCTACGGCAATAAGAATCTCAAAGAAAGACTAGTATGATTTTTGAGAAAGGTTGATGGAAACTGTTATTGTAAATGATGATTGCCATGATTTTCCAACCTTTTAATACAAAATCTAGATACTCGTTCTGTTTAAAAAATAATAATCTTTCTCAAAATATTTAAATGGTAACGTAATGGTTTATGGAATGAATATTAAAATACTTTTACAAAGTCATTGAAGTTGTATCTTAAATTATTTTTAAGAACATTATTTATTTGTTAAAAAATAGATAGATTTGGTCTATCATGGGTGGTTTGAGCGTCACCCATTAATATATAAACTCAAACCTTCATCCTCAAATATAGTTTAGACATTATTATATTTACCCTACCACTATGATACAATCTCTAATGACTTAGATCATAGTGTGCTTTAATTATCACTTCCAAAAAAATGAATTAAAGTGAACAATCTAACAATTTTATTAGTAAAGAAATAAATTGATTAATTAAAAATTACTTATATTTTATTTTGATATATTAACCTCTAATCATATGTATTAGTTAATTAAAAAATGATTATATTTTATTTTGATACATGAATCTCTCCAAATTATTTATGTGATGTTTTTTGGGAAAATAAAAATAATAAATTAGTTTGAAATTGTGAGTATATATATATTTTCCTCTCACATGCTCCTTTTTCCATGTTATAAAGTTAAAAACACAAATCTACAAATAAATATTTTTATTAATTTATAAATTAATAATATTCCTTTTACATATATATTTCAATTTAATCATTAAAAACAAAAGGTGATGACTAAAAATAATTATTTGGTTATATAGATAGTCTATATTACTTATATGATGTGTTTTGGAAAAAAGAAAATAATAAATTCGATTGAAATTGTGTGTATATATTTTATCTTCTCAATATTCTTTTTCCTATGATGTGTTTTGGAAAAAAAAATAATAATAAATTAGATTGAAATTGTGTGTATATATATTTCCTCTCAATATTCTTTTTCTTATATTATAAAATTAAAAACATATTATATTAATAATATTTTTTTTAAATCTTTAAAACTAACTATATAAAAAACCATCCATAAAAAACATTTGACATAGAAAAAGATTTAGGTAGAATTTTTAGTCTATGGTGTAGAATAAGTAATTTTGTCTATTCATAATTATTTTGCATTAATCAAAGGGTGTCTCTTGTATCACCTTAGTCATCTTAATTATGTTACTAAAATCTATGTTGTAGTATTCAAATGACATCATCACCATATGCATAAAGAGAAGTAGCATCCCATGAAAAGAACAAGCTAAGTAAATTATGTCAAAGCTTGTGAATCACACAACATCTACCACTATCAACATCATCAATGCATGATTGGATGAAAATATCAATGAAAGGCTCCCACTTCCAATATCATATAAAATTGAAGTGTAATCTTCCTTGAATATTCCAATGTTTGATTATTGCAACAAATTCTCATTTTATTTAATGATAGTATGTTTTCTTTTTCTTCTTTTGTTTTTTTAACATTGGTATGCAAAACTCTTGGAAAAAAAAACAAGAGTATCTACTCACAGATAGCATACACATACTGTACCTTAGAGAAATGCATATTGTGTGAAAGCTCTAGCAAAATGTGAGGAAAAATCCCCATCTTATTAGAGCATTTTTACATGTTATGAAGAAGCTCACTGTGTGCAAGAAGCCAATATTGTCATATTGGACATTGGTTTCTTTCTTCATTTGTTTTTCTTGTTTAAGTCCTTCTAACACATCTCTATAATTGTGTAATAGCGCTCTTTAATACACTTCTCCAAATTCTTGAAACTCGTGCCCTTCTTTTCAGTTTGAATCTCTTCTCCATTTACTTATGGTGTCCCTTCATCTAGAATCCACTTGATTATTTCTTTAGCTACCTATCATCAATGAAACTCCTCAGTTGATATGGTTTCCCACACAATGCCATATATTGGTGAAAAGTATGGGAAAAATATAGAAAACCATATTGTTGTTTCCCATTTTTTCTATTTTTTAGCGATTGCGCTATATCCTTTTCCTAGTGACCATAAATATTGCAATGAGCAGCCTTGTCAACACATGAGTCCTTTCTAGAGTATAGGTTTCGAGTAAAACCTACACACTTCCTTTGCTTATTCGCTACATCATTACCTTTGCTCTATGACTGAAGGGTTTGGCTGACATCAATGTTGTCAAGCATTATATTTTCTTTCAATGCAAGCATGATCAACCAAGCAAAGTGGATAGTTTATGTATCAACCAAGCCTTTTGATTGGGTTTCTAGTGTTTGCACTCTTCATGAAAAATTCAAGAAAAAAAAATTGGTTGATGTTTTTCTTCTCTAACATTCTTATTTCTTCATAACCCTTTTTTCCCTCTCCTTGAGAATTTTCAATTAGCCTTTTGATCAACTCTTCCTTGAAAAGAAAATTCAATACCTAAAACCAAACATCAGTTTATGTTTGATGAGGCCTTGTAGACTACACTTTCAAAGGGCTAACTATTTCAAGGAAAAACTTGTCTTAGAAAATTGGGTGTTCTTTTAAAGTAACATTAATTGAGAACACCTCCCTAGATCTATACTATAATCGTTCCCTCACTATCAAATGAAATTTAGATAAATTTCATTACTTGATTCCTTCCCATAACCCTAACCATAGCCCCACCCTTCCCCAAAACACTTATCCAAATTTCTCAAACTCTAGTCTTTAAATCTTGCTAATACAACCACATTGAAGGACATAAAGCAATTAAGCATTGGACGAATAATTATTTGGAAGAATCGCTAAGCCTCAATCAATGGAGTCTTGTTGATACAACCCTAGTGAAGGACAAAAAGTAATGAAGCGTTGGGTTGAATGAGCACTTGAAAAGAGCATTAATCATTCATCCATTAAGGCTTGTTGATATAACCCTGGTGAAGGATGTAAAGGAGCGAAGCATTAGGAGTAGCCCCTAATGAAGGATGTAAAGGAACGAAGCATTGGGAGCTTTAAAGCGTGGTCTATCTATAAAAAGAAAGAAATAACCCTAAGTGAAACGACACTCAAAGCGCTGATTTATGTAGATTATAGGTCTTGTTTTAATTAGGGATTGAAACTGCCAAAATTAATTTCTACTAATTATGTGGTAAAGGGAGTAGTGAAGAACTAAAGTAATGAAGGACATTTCTAGCATAAGGGGATCTTGGGAAGAAGAGTCTCTTGGAAAGAGTAGAAAAAGGAAACAAATGAATCATTCAATTTTGCATAGCAATAGATGGAAACTCAAAAGCAACGAGAAGGGTTATCGACTATGAACTATACATGCTCTAACCGTGTAAACATCTAACATTTTGGGAAATAATGCTAGATTTAGATCTAACATCACTTCAGTTGTGAAATTTTATTAATTAATATGTGGTACAAGTTATGCTTTTATCTAATATATGTGGAGTTGTGCCTTGAGAAGAGGACAAATAAGACCTCAAAAACTATGATTGGTTCAACAAAAATCTTGTAATTGTTTGATAAGTCTATAAGATTGTTTCTTTGAATATGGGACTAAAAATTTGTATTAAATATTTTGATTTATGTGTGAAAATATTTGAAAAACGAAAACCTTTTCCAATAGTAATTGATGCCTTCATGTAGGGACTAATAATAACATATGAAGTATGTCATCTTGGCACAAAGTTTAGTTTTAGTTCATGTACCATCTATTCTAGGTAAGACAAAATGGTTAAATACTGATAGGCATCAAAGTTAAACATAGTGAATATTTAAACTAATTAGTGCGGTTGTGTACATGGAATTTAATAATTCAATAATAAAAACTAAAAAAAATGTCTTGATGTGATATGTATTCCAAGTATAATCAATGATCATGAACAAATCACATGTATTTTTAAAGTTGAAATGAATTTTGTAGCATAGTGCTAAAAAGTGGGAAGTATAATAGATTGATGTTCAAACCCCAAACAATTTAACATTTAATGAGCAAATTTTCCATTCATATAAAATATGTTAGTGGAATGTTTCATGATATTCTATCAACAATTTTCATTATTGTGTCTTGGGTTTTTTTCCACTCTTAAGTTGTTCTAAGCACAAGTGATTTGTTATGACAAAATGAATACATGAGGCAAATAAAATATGTATTCAGTAGTCTCGAAAAAGAATGTAGTCCTTGAATATATTGACATCTTTAAAGAAATATCCCATCACATTATTTAACTAATTACATATGTATAATTTGAGGAATCAAAACACTCTTGAATCAATGTGCTTTACAACTATTGCATCACATTAAATATTAGTGGATTTTTTTTTATTGAATTTGTTTTCAAATAAAAAAACAACCAAGATATCTCTTTCTCTAACTAGATTAGAAACATGATTATCATGATTATAATGATCCTTGTTAATCACAACCTCTTAAGTTTCCATCTCTAAATTAGTCGCATTTCCAAATATTAATAATTATCTCAATTTTATATATTTCCATAGTTGTGAAAAAAATATTATTTTGATTTTGAGAGTCATCATTCAACTCTATATCATCAATCTAAGCAAAAATAAATAAAATTAGTTATATATTTCAAACCAAACCATATAAATTTGTATATTCATCATTCCAAATACTCCAATATAATTACAAGAAATTGATCCATTAGCCTTACCCATTACAATATTCCAAAAGAACCTACTAGAGATCAAGGATTTTTTTTTGGTCAAATTTTACAAATAATTTTTATTTTCAATATAAAAACAAAAATTTATTTAATTAATTATGAAAATTAAAATTATCCAAACTTAAACTTACTTATGCAATGAACGTGCATTAAAGTTGAATTTGTGGCTTCACCACTCCAATACATGATTGTGGCATTGTTATTAGTGTCGTTTCCCATTGCATTTGTTTTAATAGAATAAATTGAAGTTCAAATGATGCAAAACACAATACTAATGGGTGCATTGTCTTGCACCGTATGTTACAGTTCAAAAAAATCACTTTTACATCTTATTTTTGTCAAAATTTTGCTTCCCGTGCATCTTATGTCACGTTATTATAGAGGTCCATATTAATATCATGTTAGCATTCTAATATGGAATATTTGCATTGTATTTAGGTAAGTTTTGTTTTTTATTTATTTATTTTAATTATTATTGATTATTTAATTATTAAATATTATTAGTGGATGGTATGGATTTAATTTTTATGGAATATTTTAGAATATTCATAATAGTATACATAAATCAATGGTTGAGATTTATCTTTAAAGTAGTTATGTTTTTACTTTTTTAATTAAATTGATTAATTTAAAAAGTGTCATATGAAGTAAGTTATGGTTTTTTTGGAATGTGGTTTTGATAAGTCATGGTATTGGCTCATAACATTGTAACAAAATCTATTTACAAATTAAGAATCTTCATAAAAATCTCCATATTAACAATCTTGTTCCAAAAAATACATCCTAAAAAGCCCTTTTGAAAATAAAAAAATAGCTTAGCTCCGACCATTAGACTTGTTAGCCTTTAAGTACAAATAGAATAAAACAGAAAGAAAAGGCTCGATCTATCCATAGCCCATCGGGCACAAAATCTATCCAAAAAATACAAAAAAACTAAAGTTCATCTTAACTATTGAATTGGGTTGGGAGAATTTGCCTCTGGAGCTATGTTGTTATCATCTGGGCGGTGGAAATCTTCGTGGATGTGAGATTCCACATGAACCATGCGGAACTCATAACTTTCCATGTGATCCTTAAGTTTTCATTGAGCCTTCTAAAGGGAAGCTTGACGATCCGTAATCTGCCTCTGATTGTGAAAAATATCTGCAAGAAAACCAACCATGTCTACATGATCCTCATGCTTTGTCTGGGCAAGCTGAATTTTGAATCAGAGTTTCTAAATGGATCAGTAAGGATGGCTCCAATGGCGGCGTCTAGCCTGATACAAGATCATGGGAGTCATCCACCGCCCCCTGGTTTGCTAACCAATTCGCAATTTTATTGCCTTCCCGTTTGGTGTGAGTAGGGATCACATAAGAAATTGAGAGTAGAAGGTCCTTGATGTGGGAACTTTGAACTTCTAGTCGCCAGCTTCTAATCATTTTTTCCACTAGAACACCATGAAGGATCTTCTAAGTCCTTTTGATCACCATATCCGAGTCTCTAGTAATCTGAATTTTGGGATGTTTTTTATTTTAGCCATCATCAATCCTTTTCCAATGGAAATCAATTATGTCATGTTATTTTTTATGTACCCACATAGCACCAGGAAAATTCCCATAGGTTGGCCCATCATGTCCCTTAGGATTCCACCATACCCAGCCAGACCCATATTTCCTTTCGAGGCCCCGTCAAAATTAATGATTATGAATCCCTCAAGGGGAGGAATGAACATGAATGGGGGAGAGATATGATCTAGGGGGCGGTGGGGACTCTGGGGGAAACATGTTTGGGCACATATTGATCCAGGATCAAAGCCCCCTCTTACTTAGCTTTCTAATCTTCTTTCGTCCAAGCTTCGATAAGATGGTCTTCGTTATATTGTCCTGTTGCGGAGGGGTGTCTTGGTCTTTAAAAATTTGTTTGTTGTGACTTTTCCACATGTTCCACAGTAGGAAGCCTAGGGAAAGGATCCATGTTGGATTAATGATATGGTTCTTAAAGAGAGAAATCCACCATTTCTCAATAGTTTCAATCAGGATATTTGGGGAGCGATCCGAATGTCCAAAATTTCTCTAGACCCAATACCAAAGAGTATTTGTTTTTAGACACATGTTCACAAGGTGTTTCATGCTCTCTTCTTGTTGACAAAGTGGGAATTTGGAAGATCCAGTAAACCCCTTCTTCATAATATTATCCCAAGTAAGAAGAAACTTCCTATACAAAATCCATACGAAGTGAGCAACCTAAGCAACCTTCCGCCAAAGTTTGAAAGTCCATATCTTGCGCCATATGGGATCTATGGGCAGGGATTGGTGATCTATGACTAGGGCATATGCTTATTTAATTGAGAACATCCCTATTGATTTATATCCCCACCAGAGTTTGTTTTCCCTTTGAGAACACGAGATGTTTCTTTCCTTTAGCATGTCCTTTAATGACTTCCAATCTGGTATATTTTTTGGGCCCTTTCAATCATCCTTTGTTTTCTATTGTCTCTGTTGAAATATGACAACAAATGTAATTAATGTAATTTTGGGAAAATTTACTTATTACCTATTAGTTGGTTGTATAACAAAATGAAGTTAGAATAACGAAATAGCCCAAGTTAAATTGGATGGCTCGAGAGGCTTGTAAGATGTGGAGAATCATTCTTGATTAATAGAGTTTCCAATCCCTTGCCCCATGGAGGTTTCCTTGACACCCTGTGAAGGTTTTACCACATAAATACCTGTGTTTATCTTTGGTGTATTTTACATTCAGTTTTCATTCCATCACTATTGATAGTGGGAATACATGAGTGTCCCCTAACCAATAGATTCTGCAAATATTTTGACTTCATCTCACTCATTCACACTTGTTAAAATGTACTAGGTAGCTTGACTCCCATTATCATCAATAGTGTGTTGACTTGTGCTTGTTAAAAATATACATTAATGATTGCTAATAAAATAATTTCTCCCATGTATTATTCAAACTAATTTATCCACATGATGTATATTTCTACTTTCCACAATTGGTTTGTATACCTTAGGATTGTAATAGCATTTTTATTTGACTAGTAGCATCATTGGTTTCAATTTGTGGCATCCACATTGTTATGTTTCTCTCCATTTTAGTAGCATATTTGATGGTGTTTCCCGATTTATCAGATAACACCGCTCCTATTCACATGATTTTCGTACTTGAGGGAGGACAAAGCTCCACTATATCCTAATTAGGATTACTCTCGATATCCTCCTACCTTCTATACTAAGACAAAGCTCCACTATGTCTTATTCATGGTTATGGTATTTTAACATGTATCTGTTGTGTACATTCTTCATGATCATGCTTGTTGCTCTTATATATTTTCATGGGTTCCTAGTATGCTTGATTTAGTGGCCATGATTTTCTGTATGTAAGCATGGGTATACCTGCCTCGGGAAATTAGTTATCTTGACTTGGTTTCCTTTTGCAACGTTGTTTTTTTTAATTGTTTGGTGAGTTTTTCCTAGGTCCACTTGAAAATGTCCTCATGTTTTTTTTTATAATGTATTTTGGACATCAGATACTCTTTTCATCTCACACATTAGGGGGCATCTATTATAATAGTTTTTTTCACATTCAATATAAGATGCATGTTTTTTCTTGAAGATATCATCCCCTTCCCTTTTGCAGACATGCTCCCTGTGAAGAAATATTTAAAAAACAAATTTTGAGTTCACATATGCACCCTTCATTTTCAAACAATGCATACATGTGTGATTCTTATTAAAGAAACACACACACACACACACATACACATGCTAATCTCCTTCATGCAACTAGCATATGTCTTCAATTGTACCAAAAAAAAAACTGCATGATTATATGATTTGGTGTGGGGTTTAAGGATTTTACTGAGGTTGTACCTCTTATAGTCCATACCCAATAACCCAACTAATTCCAAAGAGTATTTAATGACACCTTGTGTGTAGGACAAGGAGAGTACCCTTATGTTGGTGATTTACATCCTTGCCTATGTCTACAATCCCCTAATCTTTTAAAAAATCTCATAGTCTCTAGAAACCTCTATTTCCTTGTCCTTCCATTATTCTTCAATCATCAGAAATAAACTCCTCTTTCACTATGTTTGACCTAAATATAAAGACATCATGGAGGAGATCTTTATGGGCTTTGGTTAAAGCGACCCAAAGGATGGTTCTAAGTAGTATCTACAACAAAATATTAGGTTTATTAGAACCTTGCATTTTTTCTCATTAAATTATTAAGAAAATAATTTCATTCTACCTTAATCTGGCGTCTTTTTAATATAAATTATAATAATGAATTATTTTCTTGTATTTTATCATGATGATTACTTAAGTTTCCTTTGCATATGATATTGTCACCTATGTTTGTTTCCTTTGAATGCAAATTATTAAAGAAGATTTTCAAATAGGAAGACTCGGTCAATAGATCTACTTTAGTATTTGATTTTTTTAGTAAGTCATCAAACATGTTGTAACCTAAGATTTATTTTAAAAGTTATGCAAGAATTGTCTTGCTTTTTTATATCTAAAATGTATCGATCTCATAAGTTTCTATTTAAGCCTAGGTTCGTATCTTTGTCTAATTACCCAAAATTTTGAATAGTGAGTCTCTCCCCAAGTCATGCACAATCATGAAAATTTTTGTGTTATAAAATATTTCCAAATTTAAAATATTCATAACTATAATATCAATGTCAATTCTAATCCAAAACCATTTCCAACTATTGAAAGTATAAATCCAAAGGATCCTTCCCTTTATCTCTAAGACAAAATAATTATTATTTATTCTGGTCACTGTGAAGGTTAGAAACTAATTTTTGTTGGTGCTTTTACCAACTTCAAAATCAAGGTAGTAGTGTCAAGTTATTTGTTCAAATTAATGAAAAATGTTTGGGCTCCCTCACACCAAACCTATATATGTTTTGTAAACTACACACGTCTTATCTTTGTGTAAAACATATGCCATGTGTTTATTTCCTAGTCAATTTGACAACAAGGTCTAAAGATAGAAGACAAGTGTATGCAATTTCAGTGAAACAATAGGAACGAAAGTTGTCGTGGGAGAATCAATGGAGTGAAGCATCTTGGCTTTTCTCCAAATAGTCATAGGATTCTCTTTTATGCATTTACAAATGTCTAACATTGATGTCACAAGTTATAAAGTAAAGTATAACTAATAATTAAAAGTCACATCTATGGTGTAGAATAAGTAACTTTGTTTATTCATAATTATTTTTCATTAATCAAAGGGCCTCGCTTATATCACCTTAGTCATATCAACTATGTTACCAAAATCTAAGTTGTAGCATTCAAAAAACATCATCATCATATGCATAAACAAAAGTAGCATCCCACGAAAAGAACAAGGTAACTAAATTAAATCAAATCTTGTGAATCACACAACATCTACCACTATCAACATCATCAATGCATGATTGGATCGAAATATCAATGTAAGGCTCCCACTTCCAATATCATATAAAATTGAAGTGTAATCTTCCTTGAATATTCCAATTTTTTATTATTGCAACAAATTCTCATTTTATTTAATGATATTATGTGTGCTTTGTGTTCTTGTGTTTTTTTAACATTGATATGCAAAACTCATGGAAAAAAAAACAAGAGTATCTACTCACAAATAACATACACATATTGTACCTTAGAGAAATTCATATTGTGTGAAAGCTCTAGCAAAATGTGAGGGAAAAGCCCCATCTTATTAGAACCTTTTTAAAGTTATGAAGAAGCTCCCTGCGAGAAAGAAGCCAATATTTTCATATTGTACATTGGACTCTTTCTTAATTTTCTTTGCTTGTTTAATTCCATCTAACACATCTCTATTGTGTAATAGTGCCCTTTGATACACTTCTCCAAACTCTTTAAACTCATGGCCTTCGTTTCAATTCGAATCCTTTATCCATTTCTTCTCCTTTCAACTTATGGTGTCTCTTCATCCATAATCCACTTGATTATTTCTTTAGCTACCTATCATCAATGAAACTCCTTAGTTGATATGGTTTCCCACACATTGGCATCTATTGGTGAAAAGTATGGGAAAATTATAGAAAACAATATTGTTGTTTTCCATTTTTTTCTTTTTTTTTAGTGATTACACTATATCCTCTTCCTAGTGACAAGAAATGTTGCAATGAGCAGCCTTGTCAACACATGAGTACTTTCTAGAGCATAGGTTTCGAGTAATTCCTACACACTTGATTTTCTTATTGGCTACACCATCACTTTTGCTCTATGACTTAAGGGTTTGGATGACATCAATGTTGTCCAACATTATCTTTTCTTTAAATGCAATCATGATCTATCAAGAAAATTGGGTAGTTTATGTATCAACCAATCCATTTAATTGGGTTTCTAGTATTTTCACTCTTCATTAAAAATTCAAGAAAAAAAATTAACCGATGTTTTTCTTGTCTAGCATTATTACTTCTTGATAACCCTTTTTTCCCTCTCAAGAATTTTCAATTAGCCTTTCGAGCAACTCTTCCTTGAAAATAAAATTCAATACCTAAAAATGAACATGGTTTTTGTTTGATGATGCATTGTTGACTACACTTTCAAAGGGCCAACTAGTTCAAGGAAAAACTTGTCTTAGAAAATTGGGTGTTCTTTTAAAGTAACATTATTTGAGAACACCTCCCTAGATCTATCTTTTAATTGTTCCCTCACTATGAAATGCAAGTTAGATAATTTTTTTTACTTGATTCCTTCCCATAAACCTAACCATAGCCCCATACTTCCCCTAAACACTTATCCAAATTGCTCAAACTCTAGCCTTTAAATATTTCTAAAGTACAACCACAATGAAGGACATAAAACAATTAAGCATTGGGCGAATAATTATTTGAAAAAAATGCTAAACCTCAATCAATGAAATCTCGTTGATACAACCCTCGTGAAGGACAAAAAATAATCAAGCGTTGGGGTGAATGAGCACTTGAAAAAAGCATTAATCATTCATCCATTGAGTCTTGTTGATATAGCCCTAGTGAAGGATGTAAAGGAGTGAAGCATTGGGAGCTTTAAAGCATGGTCTATCTATAAAAATCATGAAAGCACCCTAGGTGAAATGACACTCAAAGCACTAATTTATGTAGATTATAGGTCTTGTTTCAATTAGGGATCAAAACTCCCAAAAGTAATTTCTACTAATGATGTGGTAAAGGGAGTAGTGGAGAACTAAAGTAGCGAACGACGTTTCTAGCACAAGGGGATCTTGGGAAGAAGAGTCTCTTGGAAAGAGTAGAAAAGGGAAATGAATGAATCATCCAATTTTTCATAGCAATAGATGGAAACTCAAGAGAAACGAGAAGGGTTATCAACTATGGACTATACATGCTCTAACTGAGTAAACATTTAATGTTTTGGGAACTAATTCTAGATTTAGATCTAACATAACTTCAGTTGTGAAAATTTATTAATTAATATGTGGTACAAGTTATGCTTTAATCTAATATATGTGGAGATGTGCCTCAAGAAGAGGCCAAATAAGACTTCAAAAACTTTGATTGGTTAAAAAAAAGTGGTGTAATTGTTTGATAAGTCTATAAAAAGTGTTTCATTGAATATGGAACTAAAACTTTGGATTAAAGATTTTGATTTATGTGGAAAATATTTGAAAAACTAAAACCTTTTCCAATAGTAATTGGTGCCTTCATGTAGGGACTAATAATAACATACGAAGTATGTCATTTTGGCACAAAGTTTAGTTTTAGTTCATGTACCATCTATTCTAGATAGGAAAAAATGGTTAAATAATGACAGGTATCAAAGTTAAACATAGTGAATATTTAAACTAATTAGTGTGGTTTTGTACATAGAATTTAATAATTCAATAATAAAAACTAAAAAAAATGTCTTGGTCTGATATATTTTCCAAGTTATAATCAATGATCATGAACAAGTCACATGCATTTTTAAAATTGAAATGTATTGTGTAACATAGTGCTAAAAAGTGGGAAGTATAATAGATTGATGTTCAAACCCCAAACAATTTAACATTTAACGAGTATTTTTTTCCATTCATATAAAATATGTTAGGGGAATGTTCTCAAGAATGGTTTCATGATATTCTGTCAACAAATTTCATTATTGTGTCTTGGTTTTTTCTACCCTTGACTTGTTTTAAGCGCAAGTGAGCTATTTATGACAAAATGAATACATGAGGCAAATAAAATATATATTTAGTAGTGTCGAAAAAGAATCTAGTCCTTGAATATATTGACATCTTTAAAGAAATATCCCATCACATTATTTAACTAATTACATATGTATAATTTGAGGAATCAATACACTCTTGGATTAATGTGATTTTCAACTATTGCATCACATTAAATATTAGTGGACTTTTTTTATTGAATTTATTTACAAATGAAAAGACAACCAAAATATCTCCTTCTCTAACTAGTTTAGAAACATGAGTATCGTGATTGTAATGACCCTTGTTGATCACAACCTCTTAAGTTTCCATCTCTATATTAGTCGCATTTCCAAATGTTGATAACTGTCTTAGTTCTACATGTTTCCATGATTATGAAAAAATATTATTTTGGTTTTGAAATTCCATCACTCAACTCTACATCATCAATGTAAGCAGGGAAATATAAAATTACTTATATATTTCAAACTAAACCATATAAATATGTATATTCACCATTCCAAATACTCCAACATAATTACAAGGAATTGATCCATTAGCCTTACCAATTACAATATTCCAAAAGAACCTACTAGAGATCAAGGATTTTTTTTGTCAAATTTCACAAATAAATTTATTTTTTCAATATAAAAACAAACATTTAATTAATTAATTATGAAATTTAAGATTATCCAAACTTACCTATGCAATGAATGTGCATTAAGTTGAATTTGTGGCTTCACCACTACAATACATTATATAAATCTCGTTCGGCATCCAAGGTGGCATGATTGAAGGCCTCCTGTAGAGTGGCATCCGCATCGAGCATGTCGAAGTGATCCAAACTTATGCAAGAATGCAATAAAATGCAGAAATACAAATAAATGCATAGATGCAGCAGAAATAAGACTTCATTTCATTAATATCACATAACTAAAATATGCTTACAGACAAAATAGAAATAAACTAGCTAGGGTGTTGGTAGCTTATCTCTCAGGAGAGATGTGGCGATTATAGGCCTCTTAACTGTGTTACAATGAGGCTCGAAGGCCTATTTATTATTGAGAACCAATAGAAAACCCTAAATATCCAAAAACCTAAACCTAGGAGATGAAACACCAAACTATGGGCCCTGTTGGGGTAAATTGGTACATCAATTTCCTAGGGTCGTAACTTTAGCATACGATCTCTATTTGACGCACATGATACCTCGTTAGAAAGATATATCTGAGGACTACACTACTAATGGCGAATAAAAAGTATTTAAACTCATAATTTTATGGAAATACTTGACCCAAAAAACGTCATTTAGGGCCTCAAAACGAATGTGAAAGTTCAGGACTCGAAAAACTGTGAAAAATAGTGAATTGTGCTATAATTAAGGAAACTGAAAAACCTAAAAGAAACAATGGTAGGGGTCCAAGTGGAATAGGTGGGTGGCCACCAATATCCACCTGGATCATTCCTCCCCTCTTAGGAAGTAATGGTCCCCATTGAATTGAGTTCCTCCATGAGATGAGTAAACATCTGTTGAACTTGGTCCCTAGTGAGCCACTTGTCCTAGTGAAGGAGTTGGCCTGATTTGACAAATTTTTATATATGGATCCTCTGTTGGAGGTTTTTCTTGATTTGTGTGTCCATGATCCGATCAATCGTTTCTTTTTCCATGCATTATGGGTTTAACTTTGTTGGTGTGAGTTGTTCTGCCATGTTCAATGTGTCCAGTAGTGGTGGAAAGTAGGGCCGAAGGCGGTCCACATTGAACACTGGGTACAAGCCAAGGAATGGTGGAATACTAAGCTCGAAGGCATTGTCCCCTACAACCTTGGTGATTATGTATGGACCATATCAAAGCGGGCGAAGCTTGTGGAGGGGTCTAGCGAGGTGCTTCTTATGCAAATGTAGCCACACTTTGTCACCCACCTGGAAGTTGTGTGACACTTGGTGTTGATCATGCCGTTGCTTGTACTTAGCATTAAATCTGTCCAATATGTCATGGACCTATTAGCAGATATCCTAAATTTACTCAATGAAGTTGTTCGCCTTATCAGCTTCCTACTGGACATGAGCCGAATCGGCCTGAGTAGCTGCAAATGGCATGGCTACATCAATGGGACATAATTGTTGGAATCCCAAGCCCACCTGAAATGGGTTGTGGCTGGTTAAGTTGTAGAGGGCCCGGTTATAGCTGTGTTTTACATAGGGGAGGCTCTCATGTGTGGATGCTTTGAGTTGTACATGTGCAAAATGTGTATGATCATCCTATTGACGACCATTTTATGGCCATCAGTTTGAGGATGGAAAGTTGTGGACTTAGTGAGCTTAGTATCCAGCATTGACCAGAGGTTGTATCAAAATGTGCTGAGGAACCTGCTATCCCGATCTGAGATGATATATTATGGGATTCAAAATTGTACCCACACTTGTTCAAAAAAGTGTTTAGCAGTGGATTCTGCTATGATATTCTTCTTGTAGGCCGCTATAATGGCCATCTTTGAGAATCTGTTGACAACCACAAAAAAATAACCGTTTCCATGCTTATTAGAACAAAGGTCTGACATATAATCCATGGAGATGTATTCCCAAGGTCGATTAGGGGTAGGCAGTGTAGTATAGAGGCCTTGCTTCTTGATGATAGGTTTGGTAATGGTGCAAGTAGTGCAGGATCTTATGCACTTCCCGACATCTTGTCGAAGGTTCAACCAATAGAAATACTTTTGAGTATTTCCATTATTTTCTGGACCCCAAAATGCCCAGCGACCGGATTGTAGTGCGCTTCCCAAATCATCTTGGCACACTCGCTTGAAGAAACAAAAAGGTGTCCCATGTGACATAACATCGCATCCTAGAGGTGAAAATTTGGAACTTGGTTACCCTCCAAGAGCGTCTTGTATATGTGGTCGAATTCTGGATCGTTCTTGTAGAGAAGTGGCCAATCATAAGTCTCATGGCCACAAGAGTTGAGCACGGTGGTTAGTGCCACGATCGATGGTCGGTTGAGGAACTCTGTAACATTATTGGTGTTCCCCTTCTTGTACTTTATGTTCAAATGAAACTGTTACAGATATGTGGACCACTTCTGATGCTGATCATTCTACAACTTCCCTTATGTCTGTATGAGCTGCAGGGGTTGGTGGTCTGTGTGGATGACCATTTCCTTCCCAAAAATGTAATGCTTCCATTGTCGCAAGACTGCACAATGGAATACATCTCTTTGTCATAAGTGGGATACTTCTGGACTATGTCGGATAATGTCTCACTGTGATATGCCACTAGATGCCCCTGTTGAGTAAGAACTTCCCCAATATCATAGTCAGAGGCATCTGTCTCGATCTCAAATGGTTATTGTAAGTATGGTAATGTGAGCACTGGGGCATATCAGAGGCAATGTTTCAAATCTATGAATGTCTTATGTTGATATTCAGAACAAAATAAGTTTTCTTTCATTCCTCTCTTAGTGACTTGACTCAAGGGCCAAGTGATATGAGAGAATCCCAACACGAACCTGTAGTAGAAATCAGCAAGACCTAGAAAGTTGCAGAGCTATGTTAGAGTGGTTGGGGCTGGCCAATCCTGAATGACTTGGATCTTGGATGGATCCACATGCAACCGCCTCTCATCAATAATGTATCCCAAATACTAAACCTGGGTCATGCCAAAAGTGCACTTCTCTAAATTGGCACACAACTTTTGTTGCCGTAGAGTTTGGAGGACCGCTTGGATGTGGTGGATGTGCTCTTCCCAAGTCTAGCTGAAGATCAGGATGTCATCCAAGTACATTAATACAAATGAGTTGGTTAATGGTCGCAAGATGTCGTCCATCAACCTCATGAAGGTTGCAGGAGCATTCGTTAACTCGAAAGGCATGACCAGCCATTCGAACATGCCCTCCTTTATTTTTTGAGGGCCTCCTCGAGCAATATTTAGATAGGATCTCCTGCTCAATCGTATTTCTTTTCGTCCCCCATGGGCAGTCGTTGGGGTTTGCGAGGCTAATCTTGCAAAGGTTCAACCAGATTGAGCCCTAACTTCTTATACCCCGACCTTGTTGGGGATGATCTAAATTTGATTGTTAGTTTTGCTATGCTAATATCAGTTTCAGATTTATATTAAAAGTGTTGTATGTTTGCTTCTTGTACAAGGGTTTATGGAAGTGATTATGATTGATAAACAAGTAAATTTTTAGATATTAAGTTGAATACATGGACATAAAAGCATGGAACCTAAATGTTGAACAACAACATATAAACACGCAACAAACCATGACAATTGAATCAATAACAGTTTGCTTTGATGAAGGAGTTCACCCCTCCTGGGCTACATCTCCTTGGTCCAACTTCCATGGCATGGGCCTTTATAATAGCTCAATTGTGCAATAATTATTTTTACGGTCTCCTATTTCCTTTGTAACCTGCTCCAATGGCTCTAAAAAATCAAAATCTACCAAGAATGACTCTTCCTGAGCCAAAATTGGTCGAAAATTGGCTCAGTTATGGCAAAAACAAATTTTCCTACAATTTCTCCTCCAAATATGGAAGGACTCCAAATAACTCTATTGTTTTTGGTGAAGTCCGCCGAATATGGCATTGTCGCTAAGTCCGCCGCCATCTTAAGCGTAGGATTAACTAGCAGTTAATGACGGCTTAATTATGGATAAGTGCATCATTAACTGCGTGTTTATCCATTCATTATAATTTGGGTTAGATTAGTGCAAATCATATTTAATTAAAATTAACCCCCGTGGATTATTGCTAACAAAAGGATTAACAGTCAATATTCCGGCGAGTTTTCAATTTGGCTCCGCCCGTGGTTTCATCACTGTAGTCATATGGGAGGGGGCTCACCCATGGGGCTGGCCCCCTCCGAACCCCCGTCGTCATCCTTGATAATATTCAAATAGTAGTGGCGCCCTTATGGGTTAAGCCCCAACAGAGGGAGCAGGTAGTAAGGTGGTAGAGTGGCGTGGGGTAGGTTGTGGGTTCGACCCCGACCCCCGCATCAAAGTTTTGGTCCACGACACAACTGTCAACCATAAGTTCAAAATTTGGATATGAAATATTGCTGCCATAACTATATGTTTGTCCGCATAAATATATCCACCTGTAATAAGGTTTATACCTTCATTATAGCAATATATCTAGCCCATAAAATATAACTCCGCCCATAGGTTAATAAAACATTTCCGCATGTCCATGGTTCAATACTATGGATAATGAAAAATATATATATGTGCCCGAAATATGATATGTAGTTCAGAACTTGATTAAAACACCATAATTCAGAATTTCAACACAGTCCTATGGTTGGATGGGTCCACCAGAGGGGGCACGTGGTGACCCCTAATTTCACCACGTGTCTAGCTCTGGTTGGACTATTCCAAATTAAAAAAAAAAATATCCTTCAACCTTAGGATATATGTTAGAAAATGTTCACTTCCAAAGTCCACTAGCGAATCTAATTGTGACACTTGTCAAAGTGTCATTGGGTTAAAATAGTAGAATATTCCCTAAATATACCTGGAGTGCTGACTGGGCTTCCATATCATCATCCTGTCACTGTTCTGCAATTTTTTTACCTGTTTGAAAAAACAGACAACAGGTCATAGCTTCTTCATCTAGAGTCGGATTTTGACGAAACGAATTGTTCCATAATCTCGATGACGAGCTCTACATTGTCATTCTGGTTTGGAAAATTTCTTAGAACTTTCATTTTTGAGCTAAATACTGAGCCTCTTATCATTCCTCCCCACTAGAATCCTTTTGGACCCCAAAAGATACTATCAATTGTTTAGTAGGTGAGGGTACAACTCCCTCACCCTTTCAATCTCCATCCATTTGACCTTAGAAGGATTTTTTTCCCTTGAGTCTCACTCTAAGGTATTCGACATTCCCTCTTCTTGAAGTTTTGGTTCTTCTGTCAAGCATGAGATCTTGCTGAATTTCATCAAGATATTCTGGCGAGAGATCATCTATTGATGGCAGTTGAACATTCTCTCCTTGATCATCAATCAAAGGAGGCTCAAACAATCTCAAATTCTCAACATTAACGACAAAATCTATTTGCATATAAGGAGGCAAATCTAGCTTAAATGCATTGTTACCAATCTTTTCCATAATTTTAAAAGGACCATAACGAATTGGCTTAAGCCTTTTACCTTCCCCTTGCAGTTTTTATTTGATGATATATAACCAAACTTCATCTCCAACCTAGAATTTGTGATCAATACGATGTTTATCATGCCTTGCCTTGTAGCTACTTTGACTCTTTTCAAGTTGTTCTTGCATTGTGTGATGTACCAATTTAATTTTCTCAATGAACTTCCTTGCCTTATCTATGTCACTATGACCATCTATAGCGACATATTTCTCAAAGATGAAGTCCAATGGTTATCTTGGCAAGTACCCAAGACATGCCTCAAATGGCGATGTGTTTGTGGAAGAATGCTTTGCCCTGTTGTATGCATAATGAATGTAATGCAACTATTCATCCCACAACTTGGGATGTTTGCTAAAATAACCTCTAAGAAGATAAATGATTTTCCTTTTAACCACCTCAATCTGACCATATGTTTGTAGAAGAAAGTATGTACTCTTCTTCAACTTAGTGTCCATCATGTCCCACAATTTTGACCAAAAATTCCCAATAAACCGAGAATATCGATCACTTACAATAGAAGTAGGAAGACCAAAATGAACCCATACATTTTGAAAGAAAAGATGAGCTATTTGTTCAGCTGTAATTTTTTTTTTACATGGCATCAAAAGACACATTTTGTTGAACCTATCTACAACAACATACAAGTAATCATGACCTTTCCTTGACATTGGAAGACCTACTACAAAATCCATTGAGATACTCTCCCAAGGATGTCAAGGAACCGTAAGTGGAGTGTACAATCCAAGTTCCCTATTACTAGGCTTACTTATTGCACACAAAGAACATCCTCTAATAAAACTAGATACACTATCAATCATGTGTGTCCAATAACAATATCTTTGGAGATTCGCTACCATCTTAACAACAGAAATGTCCAGCAATCAATGAAGTGTGCACCTCACTTATAATAATAATTATTTATCCCCATGGAATACATAAATTTCCCAAGTGATACAATAAACTGTTATTCACATGATAATATAACTCTTCAATTTGGTTTCCTTGACTCAGACTTTCATAAAGATCTCAAAAATCACTATCATATGCATATTGTCCAATGTAACTTTCATGCATAACTGAATTGTGCTTGAGTATAATAGATGAATTTACAATAGGCCTTGAGAGAATATCGGCTACCTTATTGTATATTCCCTTTTTTATACCTGATAACCAAATGAAATTGTTGTAGAAATCTGATCAGGAGTTCATAAATTTTGCTCAAGAATTACAGGATTGCGTTGAAAACATGATGGTTGCATAGATCTCGTCTTCCTGGTTTCGACGCTGTGAATAGTTCGAAAAACTGATGTCGTATGAGGGAGATATCACGTTCTGATCGAATTCCCAAACATCTAAATTTTGCAACAGGGTTGACTGGGATGCCCAGTCAGCATGGAGGATGCACAGTTAACAAAAGGAATATTTTGAGGAATATTCCTTTCCTCATAACCAATCCCAGGCTGAAATTTGGTGCAATATGATTTGTTGGATGGGTTGTAAGTTGTATTTTATTGACCAATCGGAGGGTGACACGTGGCCAACCCTGAGGCCGCCATGTGTCCCCTTAGTGGTGTAGTAAAATTTTGTTAAGGCTGCAGGAGTCGACCCCGCGACCTTCGGAAAAGCATGCCCACGACTTAACCACCCATGCTATGTTGTTACTTAACCCTTATAGCAATCGGGTTCTATTTAAATTGTATTGCAAAGTGGAGTGGGGGTTGGGGACTGCCGCTGATCCCAACCTGCTAGTGGTCCCATAGATCTTGGTCACATGTTACAACAATAAAAGTTACAAAAAATGCAACCTCTGACATCCACCATCAGTCTCAACCTTATCACATGTTTCACTGTTATAACTCCGCGTGGTTAAATCCATCTCCACCAGTTTCATTAACCCGCGATTTAAACTCCATTTTTAAACCTTATCCAACCACGGTACAAGCCGAGTTCCGCTCCACCGTAAGCGGTAACCGCAAGTTCTGGGGGTTGGCATGTGGCCACCCCCAACCGCAACTCTAAATTCCACGATTAGGACTGGTGGGATTCTTGGAGGTGCCCTAAACTTGTGCAGATTGCACTAAATTTACTCCCATTAAGTGGAGTCCTCCACAATTAGTGGAGTTTTTCTAAGTGTTATTGGTAAAATGAGTTGGAGACTCAATTTTCGCCCATTCTAAGTGAATAAAGAGTCATGATAGACTAATTGTAGTATTCTGGAGCCGTTGGTGCAGAGAAAACAACCATTAGATACATGTAACTACACGTATTTGCAAAATTTTGAGCATAATGAAAGATGGACATGCCATTGGGAGTTGGACCAATAGATGTAGCCCAGGAGGGGTGAACGGCTTCATCATGCCGACTGTGTAAATGTTATGTGGTGACTTATTTCTCTATTTTTCACTTCTGTTCAGTGTTATTAGTGCTTATTTCATGCTTCAAATTCACTAAAATCATCTATAATTCATGGTTAAAAACCTCAATCATTAAGCAAACTAAAGAGACAAGTATGCACATGTTTTATAACTGAAAAAGAACTTAGCAAAACAAAACTAATATAGTCCTTTCAGATCAGATTGGTATTAGAGCTAGAGTTTATTCTCTGGTGTTGTTTAGTGCAAAGATTTGTTTAACTGTTTGCAAGTTTTTAGATGCTTTCTAGGCTCAAGCTCAAAAGAGAAGGCAAACTGGTGGAAGGGTCTCAAGAAGAGCCAAAGCAAAGGAGAGCAAGATTGCCACAATCTCCACCACCTAGTTCACCTCCTAAGGAAGCAGAAGCTGCATTAAGCATTTCTCATAGAGAAGGAGAAATCCATGAAGAAGTTGATCCCAAAGAGGAAGAAAGAGTGTTCAGGAAATCATTCCTTGACATGACTGAGATGGTTAGAATCCTTTATCAAGAAAGGAATGAGAGACTAGAAGTAGAAAGATCCAAACTTCACAAGGAAGGACAAGGATCTTGAGGAGGTCACATTGATGAAGATAAGTCAAAGAAGGGCAATGGAGGAAATGGAGGCAATGGTGAGCCATCATCATCATCCTCTACTTCATCTTCAGTACATCATCCACACAATTCAAAGAACACTAGTAAAAGTCCCTTTTTAAAACTTGATGTTAAGTTTGAATTGCCAATGTTTAATGGTGAAGTCAATGTAGAAAAGCTTGACAATTGGATTAGGAAATTGGAGGTCTATTTGAGAATCCAAAGCCTTCAAGATGATGATACCAAAATCCAATTAACTTCATTGAGAATGGAAGGTGCAACACTTGTTTGGTGAGAATCCAAGACAAAGGAGGAGATCAAGAAGCATGGTCAGATTATTCTATCATGGACTGATTTCATTACTGGAATAAAACAATAGTTTTATCCATTAGCTCATATGCAGAAATCCATAATGAACTGGAAAAACTTCAGGAAATTGAAGGGACATAATGTGCAAGAATACGCCCAAGAATTTAGGAGAAGAGCTCTATTATTTGGGTTAGATTTGCAAAGCCAAGATACTTTTCTCAAGTACATAGGAGGCTTACATAGCTACCTAAAACATACTATTCTCATGTTTAACCCCACAAGTCTAGATGAAGTATGTGTCCAGGCCACACATCTAGAAGCTAGAGGGAAGAACATTTCTGAAGAGGGTAGAAAGAAACCTTTTAAGGGTAAAAACAAAGAGAAGACCTCAAAAGTTAAAAGCAAACAGAATGCACCTGTTAAGAAAGAGGGACAAAAATTGGTTTGCAAAAATTGTTCAAAAGAAGGCCATGATGAAACTCATTGTTGGAAATTACATCTTGAAATGAGGCCTAGGAAATACAATGACAAAGGGAAACAAAAAACTGCATCTACAACTCAACATCTTTCAGGAGAGGATTCAAGTGATGAATCTAAGATTACGGCCATGGGATTGAAGAACATGAAGGGGAAAGAAATTAAAAATAAACCCAGTACTATCACATCAAACTATCACATACATGCTCCAAATGAAGAAGAAAGAATTGAACTGTTTCATGTGAGAGTCATATCCAAGCATACCAAGATTGACACATTGTTTGACAGTGGGTCACAAGCAAACTTAATCTCTGAAGATTTTGTCAAGAAACTAAACCTTGAGACCATACCACATCCAAAACCATATCCTTTAGGTTGGATTTGTAAGGATGCAAATTTACAGGTTTCAAAGAAATTCATATTGTGGTTTGCAATCACTACACATTTTGTTGACACAGTTGAATTAGATGTGGTTCTGAGACATAACAGGTATTCTGTTGGGGAGTCCTTACTTGTATGATAGGAAATCAATCTTCCATCGCCATGTGAACAAATATCATTTATTCAAATATGGAAAGGAGTACATTGTTAGAGCACATCGCAAGAAGAAAAATATTGCTATGGTAAATGTTGGACAGGTAAAGAGGCTAGTAAATTCAAGTAAGAATTCTGTTCTTCTAATGATTAAGCCTAAAGCCAATGTTAATCATGAATCATTTGAGGGATGTGATCCTAAGTTGAAATCAGATTTATATGATGTAGTTGATGCACATCATGAGATGTTTTAGGAGCCAAGGATTTCCTCCAAAAAGAGAGATTCAACATGAGATTCAGTTGCAGCAAGATTGTCCTCTTCCAAACATCGGTATGTATTGCATGTCGATAATGGAGAATTCTGAAATAAAGAGGCAAATCAAAGAGATTTTGGACAAAGGAATCATAAGGAAAAGTACTTTTCCATGCGGTTCACCCATAGTCTTGATTCCAAAGAAATATGGGACTTGGCGCATGTGTGGAGACTTCAGAGCTTTGAACAAGATAACAGTAAAGAATCGATACCCACTCCCAAGGATAGATGATTTTCTTGATCAGCCTAAAGAAGAAATTTTTTTCACTAAGTTAGATTTACGAAGTGTATATCATCAAGTAAGAATTTGCAGAAAGTGACATATGGAAAACTGCATTCAAAACCAAACAAGGACTCTTTGAGTGGTTAGTTATGCCATTAGGTTTGTGTAATGCACCGACAACTTTCATGCGTGTTATCAATAATGTTGTGCATCCATTCCTTGATGACCTTTTGATTGTGTATTTAGATGACATATTGATTTTCGGAAAAACAAAAGAAAAAAATGTCTTGCATGTGAATAGAATGCTTGATGTTTTGAAGACAAAGAAATTGTTTATTAAGATGTCAAAGTGTGATTTTGGAAAGACTTATTTGGTTTATTTGGGACACATTGAAGGAGGAGGAGAGTTGAGAATTGATTCTTCTAAAGTGGAAGCCATTGTGAATTGGCCCACACCCAAAACAGTAACTAAGGTAAGAAGTTTCTTAGGTGCAACTCAGTATTGGAGAAAGTTTATTGCTAACTTTTCTGCCATTGCAGCTCCTATGCATGAAATGACAAGTGTGAAGAAAGGCTTCCAATGGGGAGGCAAAAAAAAGGAAGATTTTGAAGCTTTAAAAGACAATATCAGATCAGCTGCAGTCCTTGCATTACCAACTTTGAGATAGCCATTCAAGATACAAACTGATGCTAGTGATTATGCCATGGGCGCAGCTCTTTTGTAGCATGGTAAGCCTATCACTTTTCATTCTGAAACATTCAATGGTGTTGTAATAAATTATCCTACATATTACAAAGAACTGTATGTATTGGTACAAAGCGTCAAGAAGTGGAAACACTACTTGATGGGTAAAGAGAGTATTGTGCATACCGATCACCAACCATTACAGTACTTGCAGTCGCAAACAAAATTGCAGCAATTAAGACATTTCAGGTGGATGGGATTTCTTCAACAGTTTCACTTGGTTATAAGTTACAAGAAAGATATTTTCAATAAAGTTGCTGATATGCTTCCAAGACCAATCATTAGTGCATCTACTTTACTCAAAAATGATTCTATTGTACATGAGAGTTACATAGAACAATATGCACATGATGTTGATTTTCAAGATGTGTATGCTAGCTTGAGTGAAGGGAATCAAGTTGAAGAAAAAAATTATCACATGCATAACAATTTGTTGTTTCATTTGGGCAAGCTGTGTATACCACAAGGAGAGAGGCTAAGTTTCATGAGATAATCTCATTCATCTCTTATCGTTGGACACTTTGGGGTAAGAAAAAAAGTGGCGCATCTACAAAGGTATTGCTATTGGCCTGGCATGATAGATAGCGTGTTGTGTTTTATAAGAGGTTGTTCTATGTGTGCAACAAGAAAACCTAGTAATAGGAAGCTTGGGTTGTACATGCCACTACCGGTACCATCAAGGCCATGGAAGAGTGTCTTCATGGACTTTGTTGGAGGTCTACCTATGTTAAGAAAACAACATGATTATCTTTATGTAGTTGTGGATAGATTCAGTATAATGTGTATACTTATGCCATGTAAGAAAACCATTATTGTTGAACAAACTGCTGAACTTTATTTTCAACATGTATGGGTTCATTATGAATTGCCAACTTCTATTGTTAGTGACAAGGATTCCAGGTTCATTGGGAATTTTTGGTCCAATCTATGGAGTATGATGGACACAAAGTTGAAAAAGAGTATTGCTTTTCATCCGCAAATTGATGGACAAACCAAGGTGGTGAACAGAACCGTTGTGCATCTTTTGAGAGGATATTTTAGCAAATATCCTAAGTTGTGGGATGAGAAATTGCATTACATTCAACACGCTTACAACTAGGAAAAGCACTCTTCAACTCAGACATCACCTTTTGAAGTATGCTTTGGGTATTTTTCAAAATCGCCATTAGACTTCATCTTTGGTAAGGATGTTGCAATTGATGGCCATAGTGATATTGACAAGGCTCGAAAGTTCATTGAGAAAATTCAGATTATACATCAACAAGTTCAAGAACATCTTGAGAAAAGTCAAAGAAAATACAAGGAGAGGCATGAAAAACATAGAGTTGATCACAAGTTTCAAGAGGGAGATGAGGTATGGTTGCATATTAGAAAAGAAAGGATGCAAGGGGAAGGTAAAAATCTCAAACCCATTTGCTATGGTCCATTCAAGATCATAAAGAAAGTTGGTAATAATGCATTTCAACTTGACTTGCCTTCATATATGCAAATGTATTCAATTGTTAATGTTGAAAACTTACGTTTGTATGAGCCACCTTTGATCAATGATTAAGGAAGTGATGTTCAGCTGCCTTCTATTGAAGATTTCTCACTAGAATTTCTGGATGAGCTCAAGGAAGATACAATTCTTGACAGGAGGACAAAAGCATCCAAGAGGGGAAGTGTTGACTACCTTCGAGTTGGGCTCAAAGGCACTAAACCAAGAAAGGGAAAGTGGATGGAGGTTGGAAAGGTGACGAAGCTGTACCCTCATCTACTGAACAGGTAATCAATTCTTTTGGGGTCCAAAAGCTTCCTAATGGGGAGGAGTGATCAGGAGTTCATAAATTTTGCTCAAAATTGAAAATTATAAGATTGGGTTGAAACTAGGATGGTTATGTAGATCTCGTCTTCCTGATTCCATCACCGTGAATGGTTCGAAAAAATGATTTCATATGACGGAGATATCCCGTTTTGATCGAATTCCCAAACAGCTAAATTTTGCAACAGGGTTTACTAGGATGCCCAGTCAGCATGGAGGATGCACAGTCAACACAAGGAATATTCTGATGAATATTCCTTTCCTTAGAACCAATCCCAGGCTAAAAAGTGGCGTGATATGATTTGTTGGATGGGTTGTATGTTGTTTTTTATTGACCAATCAGAGGGTGACACATGGCCAGCCCTGAGGCTGCCATGTGTCCCCTTAGTGGTGTAGTAAAACTTTGTTAAGGCTGCAGGAGTCGAACCCGCAACCTCCAGTAGAGCACGCCCACGACTTAACCACACACGCTACATTGTTACTTAACCCTTATAGAAGTCGGGTTCTATTTAAACTTTATTGCAAAGTGGAGTGGGGGTTGGGGACCACCGACGGTCCCAACCCGCTAGCGGTCCCATAGATCTTGGTCACATGTTACAACAATAAATGTTACAAAAAATGAAACCTCTGACATCCGCCAGCAGTCTCAACCTTATCACATGTTTTAGGATTATAACTCTGTGTGGTTAAAGCCATCTTCGCCAGTTTTGTTAACCTGAGATTTAAACTCCAGTGTTAAACCTGATCCAACCACGGTACAAGCCGAGTTCTGCTCCACCGTAAGCGGTAACCGTGGGTTCTGGGGGTTGGCATGTGGCCACACACAAGAAAAACTTTAAATTCCATGGTTAGGACTGGTGGGATTCTTGGAGGCGCCCTAAATTTGTGTGGATTGCATTAAATTGATTCCAGTTAAGTGGAGTCCTCCACAATTAGTGGAGTTTTTCTAGGTGTTATTGGGAAAATGAGTTGGAGACTCAATTTTCACCCGTTCTGAGTGAATAAAGAGTCATTATAGAATAATTGGAGCTTTCTGGAGCCATTGGTGCATAGAAAACAACCATTAGATGCCTGTAACTACATGTATTTGCAAAATTTTGAGCATAATGAAAGATGGGCATGTCATTGGGAGTTGGACCAACAGATGTAGCCCAAGAGGGGTGAACTGCTTCATCATGCCTGCTGTGTAAATGTTATGTGGTGACTTATTTCTCTGTTTTTCACTGCTGTTCAGTGTTATTAGTGCTTATTTCATGCTTCAAATTCACTAAAATTGTCTATAATTCATGGTTAAAATCCTCAATTCTTAATAAAAATAAAGAGAGTAGTATGCACATGTTTTATAACTGAAAAGACACTTAGCACAACAAAATTGATACAGTCCTTTAGGATCAGATTGGTATCAGAGCTAGAGTTTATTATTTGGTGTTGTTTAGTATAAAGATTTGTTTAACTATTTGCAAGTTTTTAGATGCTTACTAGGCTCAAGTTCAAAAGTGGAGAAAGCAAACTGGTGGGAGCATAAGGGTCTCAAGAAGAGCCAAAGCAAAGGAGAGCAAGATTGCCACAATCTCCACCACCTGTTTCACCTCCTAAGGAAGAAGAAGTTGCATTAAGAATGTATCATAGAGAAGGATAAATCCATGAAGAAGTTGATCCCAATGAGGAAGAAAGAGTGTTTAGGAAAGCATTCCTGGACATCACTGAGATGGTTAGAATCCTTTATCAAGAAAGGAATGAGAGACTAGAAGGAGAAGGATCCAAAATTCGCAAGCAAGGAAAGGGATCTTGAGGAGGTCACAATGATGAAGATAAGTCAAAGAAGGGAAATGGAGGAAATGGAGGCAATGGAGAGCCATCATCCTCACCCTCATCATCATCATCCTCTGCTTCATCTTTAGTACATCAGCCACACAAGTCAAAGAACACTAGTAAAAGTCTTCTTCTTTTTTTAAACTTGATTTTAAGTTTTAATTTCCAATGTTTAATGGTGGAGTCAATGCAGAAAAGCTTGACAATTGGATTAAGAAATTGGAGCTCTATTTGAGAATCCAGAACCTTCAAGATGATGATACCAAAATCCAATTAGCTTCATTGAGAATGGAAGGTGCAGCACTTGTTTGGTGGGAAGCTAAGACAAAGGAGGAGATCAAGAAGCATGGTAAGATTATTCTATCATGGACTGATTTCACGACTACAATAAAACAACAGTTTTATCCATTATCTCATATGCAGAAATCCATAATGAACTGGCAAAACTTTAGGCAATTGAAGGGACAAAATGTGCAAGAATACACCGAAGAATTTGGGAGGAGCTCTCTTATTAGGGGTAGATTTTCATAGCCAATAAAATTTTCTCAATTACATAGAAGGCTTACATAGCTATCTAAAACATACTATTCTCATGTTTAACCCCACAAGTATAGATGAAGTATGTGTTCAGGCCACACATCTAAAAGCTAGAGGGAAAAACATTTCTGAAGAGGGTAGAAAGAAACCTTTTAAGGGTAAAAACAAAGAGAAGACCTCAAAAGGTAAAAGCAAAAAGAACGCATTTGTTAAGAAAGAGGGAGAAAAATTGGTTTGTAAGCATTTTTCAAAAGAAGGCCATGATGAAACTCATTATTGGAAATTACATCATGAAATGAGGCCTAAGAAATACAATAACAAAGGGAAACAAAAAACTGCAGCTACAGCTCAACATGATTTAGGAGAGGATTTAGGTGATGAATCTAGGATTACAGCCATGGGATTGAAGAACATGAAGGTGAAAGAAATTGAAACTAAACCCAGTACTAGCACATCAAATTGTCACATACATGCTCCGAATGAAGAAGAAATAATTGAATTGTTTCATGTGAGAGTCATATCCAAGCATACCAAGATTGACACATTGTTTGACAGTGGGTCACAAGAAAACTTAATCTCTGAAGACTTGGTCAAGAAACTTAACCTTGAGACCATACTGCATCCAAAACCATATCCTTTATGTTGGATTTGTAAGGATGCAAATTTACAGGTTTCAAAGAAATGCATATTGTGGTTTGCAATCACTGCACATTTTGTTGACATAATTGAATTAGATGTGGTTCCGTTCGACATAACAGGTATTGTGTTGGGGAGTCCTTACTTGTATGACAGGAAAGAGGTCTTCCATCGCCAGGAGAACAAATATCATTTATTCAAAGATGGCAAGGAGTACATTGTTAGAGCACATTGCAAGAAGACAAATATTGCCATGGTAAATTTTGGACAGGTAAAGAGGCTGGTAAATTCAAGTAAGAATTTTGTTCTTCTAATGATTAAGCCTAAAGATGATGTTAATCATGAATCATTTGAGGGATGTGATCCTAAGTTGAAATCAGATTTATATGATGTAGTTGATGGACATCATGAGATGTTTCAGGAGCCAACAGGACTGCCTCCAAAAATAGAGATTCAAAATGAGATTCAGTTGCAGCAAGATTGCCTCTTCCAAACATCGATATGTATCACATGTCGATAATGGAGAGTGCTGAAATAAAGAGGAAAATCAAAGAGATTTTGGACAACGGAATCATAAGGCCAAGCACTTCGCCATGTGGTTCACCCATAGTCTTGATTCCAAAGAAAGATGGGACTTGGCGCATCTGTGTAGACTTCAGAGATTTTAACAAGATAACGGTAAAGAATCAATACCCACTCCCAAGGATAGATGATTTGCTTGATCAGTTGAAAGAAGAAATTTTTTTCACTAAGTTAGATTTACGAAGTGGATATCATCAAGTAAGAATTGCAGAAAGTGACATATGGAAAATTGCATTCAAAACCAAACAAGGACTCTTTGATTGGTTAGTAATGCCATTTGGTTTGTGTAATGCACTAGCAACTTTCATGCATGTTATGGATAGTTTTTTGTGTCCATTCCTTGATGAATTTTTGATTGTGTACTTAGATGTCATATTTATTTTCAGAAAAACAAAAGAATAACATGTCTTGCATGTGAATAGAGTGCTTGATGTTTTGAAGACAGAGAAATTGTTTCTTAAGATGTCAAAGTTTGAGTTTGGAAAGACTTCGTTGGTTTATTTGGGACACATTGTAGGAGGAGGAGGAGAGTTGAGAATTGATCCTTCTAAAGTGGAAGCCATTGTGAATTGGCCCACACCCAAAACAGTGACTGAGGTAAGAAGTTTCTTAGGTGTAGCTCAGTATTGGAGAAAGTTTATTGCTAAATTTTCTACCATCGCAGCTCCTATGCATTCAATGACAAGTGTGAAGAAAGGATTCCAATGGAGAGGCAAACAACAACAAGCTTTCGAAGTTTTAAAAGACAAGATCAATTCAGCTCCAGTCCTTGCATTACCAAATTTTAGACAGCCATTCGAGATACAAACTGATGCTAGTGATTATGCCATGGGTGTTGTTCTTTTTCAGCATGGTAATCCTATCACTTTTCATTCTGAAACATTCCATGGTGCTTTAAATAATTATCCTACATATGACAAAGAACTGTATGCGTTGGTACAAAACATCAAGAAGCGGAAACACTACTTGATGGGTAAAGAGGCTATTGTGCATATTGATCACCAACCATCACAGTACTTGCAGTCGCAAACAAAATTGCAGCAATAAAGACATTTCAGGTGGATGGGATTTCTTCAAAAGTTTCACTTGGTTATAAGGTACAAGAAAGATATTTTCAATAAAGTTGTTAATATGCTTTCAAGACCAATCATTAGTGCATATACTTTACTCAAAAGTGATTCTATTTTACATGAGAGTTACATAGAACAATATGCACATGATGTTGATTTTCAAGATGTGTATGCTAGTTTGAGTTAAGGGAATCAAGTTGAAGAAAAATATTATCACATGGATAAAAATTTGTTGTTTCATTTTGGCAAGTTGTGTATACCACAAGGAGAGAGGCTAAGTGTCATGAGAGAAGCTCATTCAGATCTTATTGCTGGACACTTTGGGGTAAGAAAAACAATGGCCCATATACTGAGGTATTTCTATTGGCCTCACATGATAGATAGTGTGTCGCATTTTATAAGAGGTTGTTCTATGTGTGCAACAAGCAAGCCTAGTAATAGGAAGCTTGGGTTGTACACGCCACTACCGGTACCATCAAGGCCATGGGAGAGTGTGTCCATGGACTTTGTTGGAGGTCTATCTATGTTAAGAAAACAACATGATTATCTTTATGTAGTTGTGGATAGATTCAGTAAAATGTGTATACTTATGCCATGTGAGAAAACCATTACTATTGAACAAACTACTAAACTTTATTTTCAACATGTATAGGTTCATTATGGATTGCCAACTTCTATTGTTAGTGACAGGGATTCCAGGTTCATTGGGAATTTTTGGTCCAATCTATGGAGTATGATGGACACAAAGTTGAAAAAGAGTATTCATGATGAAAAATTCTTGCTTCAAGCCTTCATCAAAAAATATTGTGAAGGAAATGTATGTGATCAGGAGATCAAGTCTCTTGAAGAAAAATGCTCAAAAATGAAGTTGCCCTGATGGCTCCACGATCAAAAACGTTGTAAAATTCGCAGATAGAAGGCCCTGATGGCTCTGCAAACACTTCCAACAGATTCAGAAGATCCAAATCAGTTTGGGAGCTGCATTGGGAATTGTGCAGCCAGTGAATGTGGAACGAAGGTCATTCCTGAAGTTTTTCAGCATTCTGAATCCATTTATACAGCTCGTTTTTCCTTTTGAGGAATTCTTCTCACTGTTTAGCTTCAGGGAAGCTTTCAGGGCCACTAGGGCCATTTCAGTGTTGGAGCTGTTTGGGGGCTAGGTTCGTCCATTTTTGGTGATTCAAAAGCCTATTTCTGCTATTTTTGACTTTCTGAGTCTAATGGAAGAGGTTTCAGAACCAATTGAGGTCATCTTCACCTCGAAATTCTCCAAGCAATTCTAAAGGGCCACCAGGGCCAATTGGGGAAAGTACTGTATAAGGTACAATTTCACTGTTTAGTGTAGGGAAAGAGCATGTTTAGCTAATTCCTATCTTCTGATTCTGTATTTACAGTCAGATCTGTCTTTCGAGACACTCATATTCTTGTATTAGCCTTTGTAGCATTTTTAATACAAGAGGACAAGCCTAGTTTGAGAGGCTTGGTCCAGCAAATGTAGCCCAGAGGGGGGGTGAACTGCTTTATCATTTTGATGTCTTTATTTGCTGAAGATGATATGCTAAAAAAAAGTGATATAAAGTGTTAAACAACAAATATACATAACTTGCATACACACATAATCACCTACTCAGCTGCAGAAAGTTATTTGTCTTATTCCGCAAGACATCAAACTTCAAGTATGTGTATGTCAAAGACTTCTAAGTGTTTACTTCATTATTTCTTTAGGCAAAGTCTGTAGAGGGCCAGGTAGCCTCTAGAACTCATCCTCTCTTTAGAGGTGACATGTCCGGTGAATGCCCATACAGTCTATCTCTGTATAAGAAATAAGAAGTTTTCACATTTTCAGAGGTCACTTGGAGTGTATAGCTCACATTTGAAATTATGGGAAATGGATACCTTGCACCCTTAAACAAGTACATTCCATTTTCAGATCAAGCAAACTAATGGACAGACTGAGGTGGTGAACAGAACCGTTGTGCATATTTTGAGAGGATATTGCAGCAAAAATCCTAAGTTGTTGGATGAGAAACTGCATTACATTCAGCACGCTTACAACTAGGCAAAGCACTCTTCAACTCAGACATCACCTTTTGAAGTATGCTTTGGGTATTTTTCAAAATCGCCATTAGAATTCATCTTTGGTAAGGATGTTGCAATTGATGTCCATAGTGATATTGACAAGGCTCGAAAGTTCATTGAGAAAATTCAGATTATACATCAACAAGTTCAAGAATAGCTTGAGAAAAGTCAAAGAAAATACAAGGAGAGGCATGAAAAACATAGAGTTGATCACAAGTTTCAAGAGGGAGATGAGGTATGGTTGCACATTAGAAAATAAAGGATGCAAGGGGAAGGTAAAAATCTCAAACCCATTCATTATGGTCCATTCAAGATCATAAAGAAAGTTGGTAATAATGCATTTCAACTTGACTTGCCTTCATATATGAAAATATATTTAGTTGTTAATGTTGAAAACTTTCGTTTGTATGAGCCACCTTTGATCGATGATCAAGGAAGTGATGTTTAGCTGCCTTCTATTGAATATTTCTCGCCAGAATTTCTGGATGAGCTCAAGGAAGATACAATTCTTGATAGGAGGACAAGAGCATCCAAGAGGGGAAGTGTTGACTACCTTCGAGTTGGGCTCAAAGGCACTAAACCAAGCAAGGAAAAGTGGATGGAGGTTGGAAAGGTGAGGGAGTTGTACCCTCATCTTCTAAATAGGTAATCAAGTCTTTGGGGTCCAAAAGCTTCCCAATGGGGAGGAGTGATCAGGAGTTCATAAATTTTTCTCAAAATTGAAAGTTACATTATTGGGTTGAAACCAGGATGGTTGCGTACATCTCGTCTTCCTGATTCTCGTGCCATGAACAGTTCGAAAAACTGATGTCGTATGAGGGATATATCACGTTCTGATCGAATTCCCAAACAACTAAATTTTGCAACAGGGTTGACTGGGATGCCCAGTTAGCATGGAGGATGCATAGTTAACAAAAGGAATATTTTGAGGAATATTCCTTTCCTCAGAACCAATCCCAGGCTGACATTTGGTGCAATATGATTTGTTGGATGGGTTGTATGTTGTATTTTATTGACCAATCGGAGGGTGACACGTGGCCAACCCTGAGGCTGCCACGTGTCCCCTTAGTGGTGTAGTAAAATTTTGTTAAGACCGCAAGAGTCGACCCCGTGACCTTCGGCAGAGCATGCCCACGACTTAACCACCCACGCTATGTTATTACTTAACCCTTATAGCAATCGAGTTCTATTTAAACTGTATTGCAAAGTGGAGTGGGGGTTGGGGACCGTCGCCGATCCCAACCTGCTAGCGGTCCCATAGATCTTGGTCACATGTTACAACAATAAACGTTACAACAAATGAAACCTCTAACATCTGCCATCAATCTCAACCTTATCACATGTTTCACGTTTATAACTCTGCATGGTTAAATCCATCTCCGCCGGTTTCATTAACCCGCGATTTAAACTCCATTTTTAAACCTTATCCAACCACGGTACAAGCCGAGTTCCGCTCTACCGTAATCAATAACCGCAAGTTCTGGGGGTTGGCATGTGGCCACCCCCAACTGCAACTGTAAATTCCACGGTTAGGACTGGTGGGATTCTTGGAGGCGCCCTAAACTTGTGAAAATTGCACTAAATTTACTCCCATTAAGTGGAGTCCTCCACAATTAGTGGAGTTTTTCTAAGTGTTATTGGTCAAATGAGTTGGAGACTCAATTTTCGCCCATTCTGAGTGAATAAAGAGTCATGATAGACTAATTGGAGTATTCTGGAGCCGTTGGTGCAGAGAAAATAACCATTAGATGCCTGTAACTACATGTATTTGCAAACTTTTGAGCATAATGAAAGATGGACATGCCATTGGGAGCTGGACCAGTAGATGTAGCCCAGGATGGGTGAACTGCTTCATCATGCCGGTTGTGTAAATGTTATGTGGTGACTTATTTCTCTATTTTTCACATCTGTTCAGTGTTATTAGTGCTTATTTCATGCTTCAAATTCACTAAAATCATCTATAATTCATGCTTAAAAACCTCAATCCTTAAGAAAACTAAAGAAACAAGTATGCACATGTTTTATAACTGAAAAATAACTTAGCACAACAAAACTAATACAGTCCTTTTGGATCAGATTGGTATCAGAGCTAGAGTTTATTCTCTGGTGGTGTTTAGTGCAAAGATTTGTTTAACTGTTTGCAAGTTTTTAGATGCTTACTAGGCTCAAGCTTAAAAGAGGAGAAGGAAAACTGGTGGTAGCAGAAGGGTCTCAAGAAGAGCCAAAGAAAAGGAGAGCAATATTGCCACAATCTCCACCACCTAGTTCACCTCCTAAGGAAGCAGAAGCTGCATTAAGCATTTCTCATAGAGAAGGAGAAATCCATGAAGAAGTTGATCCCAAAGAGGAAGAAAGAGTGTTCAGGAAATCATTCCTTGACATGATTGAGATGGTTAGAATCCTTTATCAAGAAAGGAATGAGAGACTAGAAGTAGAAGGATCCAAACTTTACAAGGAAGGACAGGGATCTTGAGGAGGTCACAATGATGAAGATAAGTCAAAGAAGGGCAATGGAGGAAATGGAGGCAATGGAGAGCCATCATCCTCACCCTCATCATCATCATCCTCTACTTCATCTTCAGTACATCATCCACACAAGTCAAAAAACACTGGTAAAAGTCCCTTTTTAAAACTTGATGTTAAGTTTGAATTGCCAATGTTTAATGGTGAAGTCAGTGCAGAAAAGCTTGACAATTGAATTAGGAAATTGGAGGTCTATTTGAGAATCCAAAGCCTTCAAGATGATGATACCAAAATCCAATTAGCTTCATTGAGAATGGAAGGTGCAACACTTTTTTGGTGGGAAGCCAAGACAAAGGAGGAGATCAAGAAGCATGGTAAGATTATTCTATCATGGACTGATTTTATTACTGCAATGACATGCATGACATGTTCATCTCTTGATTTACTGAATATCAAAATATCATCTAAGTAAACAATGACTAAGTCATCTATAAATGGTCTTAAAAAATAATTCATAACTCTCATGAAAGTAGCTAGAGCATTTTTTAGACCGAATGGCATAACTAGCCCTCAAACAATCCATGTCTAGTTTTAAATGCATTTTTCCAAATTTCCTCCTCAGCTATTATAACTTGATGATAACCACTTCGTAAGTCTAGCTTAGTTAAATGATTTTCATACCCTAACTGATCAAGAAAATCATCAATTCATGGGAGTGGATAGCGATTCTTTATCGTGACTTTATTCAGTGCATGGAAATCTATGCACATGTGCCGAAGTCCCATCCTTCTTCGGTACCAAAACAATCGGTGAATCACATGGAAAAGTAGATGGGTGTATGATACCTTTGTTCAGAAATTCTTGGATTTTATTCTTGATTTCCAAACTCTCCATAATTGACATGCGATGCATGCCAATGTTTGGAAGTGGAACATCCTGCTGCAGCTGAATCTCATGCTATATTCCCCTCTTGGGAGGTAACCCACTTAGTTCTTGAAACATCTCGCCATTTTGGCTCACCACATCAAACAAAAAACAAATCAGATTTTAATTTTTCATCTCATCCTTCAAAAGATTCATATTCAATATCATCCTTTTTCTTGATCATGAGAAGCACAAAATTGTTACTTGCGTTAACTAGTCTCTTCATCTACCCTGCATTAACTAAAGAAATATTCAGCTTTTTTCAATGAGCTCTCACATTATACTCCACCCCGTCCTTGAGAAAATGATATTTGTTCTGATGGCGATAAAATACCGCTTTCCTATCATACAAATATTTAATTCCCAAGATAATCCCAGAAATGTCAAGTGGAACCACATCTAACTCCACTTCATCAACAAAGTTTGCGTTAATGGAAAATCGAAATATGCATTTCCTTGTAGCCTGTAGATTGGAATTTTTAACTATCCAACCCAAAGGGTATGGGTTATGATGTGGTACAGTTTCAAGGTTAATGTTTTTGACCAAGTCTTCTAAAATAAAGTTTTCTTTTGACCCACTATCAAACAATGGATCAATCTTTGTATGATTTGAAATCACCCTTACATGGAACAATTCTATCCGTGTGCCTTCATTTGGAGTGTTGTTATGACTACCTGAGAAAATAGTACTTGCTATGGTTTATTTTCCCTTTTTTACCATGGCTACAATCTTGGTCTCATCATCGGATTCAGATCCAAGATCATGTTGTGTGGTGGCAATCATATTTTGTTTCCCCTTATTGTTTGGTTTCTTAGGCCTTAGTTCAGGATGTAATTTCCAACAGTGGGCTTCATCATGCCCTTATTTGGAACAATGTTTGCATGTATTTTTCTCCCCTTCTTTATTAACGTTTGCATTCTTCTTTCCCTTCCATTTTCGTCCCTTCTCTTTTCCCTTACCCTTGAATGGATTTTTCTTACTACCCTCTTCTTGGATGTTCTTTCCCCTTGCTTCAAGATGCGTGGCTTGCACACATAATTCATCTAAATTTCTCGGGTTAAACATAAGGATAGTCTGTTTCAAATAGAAATGTAAACCCTCCATGTATTTCAAGAGTGTTTCTTGGGAATTCAAGTTTACTCCTAATAACAAAGCCCTCTTTCTAAACTCCTGGGTATACTCTTAAACTGTTTGACTCTTGAGTTGCCTAAAGGTTTTCCATATCATAATTTATTTTTTCATATAGGCTAATGGATAAAACTTTCTTTTAATTAAAGAAATAAACTCAACCCAAGAAATGGATATCCTACCATGGATTCACATTTCCTCTTGAGTCTTTACTTCCCACCAAACTAGTGTTGCTCCTTCTAGCCTCAATTAAGCCAACTGGATCTTTATGTCGTCCTCTTGTAGATTCTAGATTCTGCAGTATACCTCCAATTGACGGATCCAATTTTCCAACCTCACTGCATTTACCTCGCTATTGTACATGGGAAGTTAAAACTTAATGTCCAATTTGAGTAATGGAGTTTTTCCTTTTGGGGTTTTTGAATGAGTATGGGTGGTTTTTGTGGTGGAAGTGGAAGATGATGTTGATGAAGATGATGAGGATGAGGATGGTGGAGATGGAGGTGGCTTTCCTTCACTTCCCTTCGAACTCTTCTCTTCATCATTCTTATCATCTTAAGTTCCTTCTCCATGTGGAGGCTTAGAACCTTCTCCTGCCCTTTTAGCAGTGAATGTGTTATGATACCAGCTCCAAAAATAGAATAAAGAGAGATTAACGCCTTAGAAATAAGCCACTTCGAGGGGGAAACCTCCAATGCATTACATAAATGAAAAATTCTTGGATGATACAAATGAAAAAACCTCCTTTCTATATATAGGATTCCATGGGGCCACAATGTAATCCTAGCTGACCTAACAATAATAATGTAAGGGCACAATAATAACAATATGGGGGTTACAGGGGTACAACAATAACAATAAGGGGGTTACACTAACAACAATAAGGGACTATACTAGTAATATAGGGACCTAACATGCTCCTCTCCTTCAAAAAAGTGTTGTCCTCAATGCTTGAGTAGCTCCGCGTGTTTTTGTATAAAATTCTCATCCTCCCATGTAGAATCTTCAGTGGGTAAGTTCTTCCATACCATTCTTCAAACCATCCATTTTATTTTATGAAACCGGCTCCAAAAATAAAAGAAAGAGAGATCAACGCCCTAGAAATAAGCTACTTCGTGGGGGAAAACTCCAATACATTACATAAATGAACAATTCTTGGATGATACAAATGACAAAACCTCCTTTCTACATATAGGAGTCCATGGGGAAACAGTGTAATCCTAACCGACCTAGCAATAATAATGTAAGGGCACAACAATAACAATATGGGGGTTACAAGGGTACAACAATAACAATAAGGGGGTTACACTAACAACAATAAGGGACTATACTAGTAATATAGGGACCTAACAGAATGCTTCAAACATGATTTTAACCATCCTCTTTATGTCATTGAAGCATCTCTTTACATCTTCCTCTTCTGATTGTCCTCGAGTCTCTCTGACACCTAACATGATGGCTAAGGATTCAAGCTCAGCTTCTGATGCTTGTACATCTTCAATCAACTTAGGTTCTTATGTAATTTGTACATCTTCAATCTCAACTTCTGGAGATAAAACTTGAGGTACTTCAAGTGCAGCTATGAGTGAAACTTTGGGTGAAGATGATGCTCTTTCAACTCTCCTTTTTCTGTTCTTAACCTCAGGACTAGCAACCAATAGCTTCCCTTCTCCTATCTGCAACTTCAACCTTGTAAGCATCATAAAATTGCAACTATTAAAACCCTTCTTGCACAAAACTCAAGAAAAATAAGAAAATAACCTTTCTTTGATACCATCTTGATCTAAATTTGATTGTTAGTTTTGTTGTGCTTGTTAGCCACCTATAAATTTTGGCATAGCAAACAGGTGGCTAAAAAGGTTTATGAGCCTTCAAGAGAGACATTTTCTTTGAAAATATATCATCCTTGAAGCCTCAATAATGTCTTTTTCCTCTGAAAAAATCTTCACTGTTGTTTCCATTTGATTAGTCTCACTGTTTGTGACAGAAAAATTCTCAGAAAAATCCCCCATCCATTCCCTTTTATCCCTTCAAAATCCCCCATTTTCACCCCCTTTTTCCCCTCACAAAATTCCCACAAAATCCCTTCATTAACCCTCCAAAGCATCAAATTCCCCTTTTAAACCTTATAGCTCCCTTTATTTGGTTTAAATTCCCCCTTTTCCCCTTTATCGAAAGCCAAGAAATCCCTTGAAAAACACTCATTTTGGCTTAAAAAACCCCTTTTTTCCACTAAGGCTTTAAGCCCCTTTCGGCTTAGCCCTTAGCCCCTTCTCCGCATATAACCTAGCGCTAGAACCAGGCGCTAATCACAATCAGAGCTTTTTGTTACTGCGTTCCCTTTGTTTCCTTATATTTTTCCGATGCGATGAAACTTTGTTCCATAAGCCTCCGCTTCAATATTGACCGTTGATCTCTAGAGAACCAACGACCAGATCTAAGTCGCGCTCCCTTATAGCCCATCGTGCAATCGCAATTGGAGCTTTCCTTTATCACCTTTTCCTTTGTTATTTCAAAATTTCTGATGCGATGAACTTTGTTCTGTCGACCTCCGCTGCAATCTCTACCGTCGATATTTACAGATCTGAAGGTCAGCGCTGATATCGCATCGCGCCCATAACACCTTTACATTACCCCTCCGATTGCATATGGACCGTTGATTTTCCCCTTTAATCTGACGGCCCTTGCATGATCACCAATCGCAAATTCATAAGTGACACACCTTTGTCCCCTTCGATTTGTGATCCTCCAACTCAATCTTGACCGTTGAATCCACAAGAACCAACGGCCAGGATTTGATCTCGCTCTGCCTCTTGTGCCCTCCATCATTTCCCTTCGATCTAATCCCGACCGTTGAGCAGTTTTTAGCCCTGCGCAGGATTTCATAACAGGTTCATTGTATTGTTGCAGGTTTTAAAAGGCTGTGAATCCACTCTGATTCACAGTCACAAACAATGTTCTTTAGAGCACAGGGAGATGTTTTTAGAGCCAGAGATCACAGAGGGAAGGTACCTGAGAAGGTTTAAACATAATTTTCAGTAAAAATCAAGTTATTAAATTCTGTTTCAAACCCTCCGGTGCCATTGAAACCCGTATATCCATAGACAAGACAGAAGAGAAGCGGCAAAGAGTATCAGTGTTTCACATCAGCAGAGTGTTCTTTCCCAAGAAAGGACAAGATCCCATAATGTTTTTTATTTTCCATCAAGTTCCTGAGAATATCACCGCCCGGACAGAAGTCCTAAGATTTCCAGAGCATTAGTTATAGAGTATGGAAGGCACGAAAGTCATTTATCTGCCTTACTTGTCCCAGAGTACAAGGGAGTATAAACAGCTAGAAAGTACCTCGGAAACATACCTCTGAAGTTATTATCATCCTGTCAAAGACCCCCAATTCATCCAAAGAGTACTGAAAGTCAATATGGGGCATTAAAACAGAATGGGCCTCAAGTAATATTCTTCCTCCATTTTAATGTTTCATTTAAAGTTCTATCTACCTCTATTGTCGTTCTTCCAGCTATAAGAACTCATCAGAAACACATTGTAAATGTTGATTAATCGTGGATTGTAAGTTGTTTCATTGAGATAGAGTTCTGTATGTATTAGTTGTAAAGTAGGTTGGGAGATGATTTCAGACTGATATCAAGCTTTGGACAATGATGTATGTGACTGGTGTTGCTCTTTAATATGACAAGCATGTTCATTGGATCCTTATCTAAATCAGTGGTGATGTGTTCTATCTTTGTGAATGTTTTCCCTCTGTTATGCAATCATATTTCACTTTCTCTGATAAGAATCAGTAATCTAGCTTTAGGATATACTGCTGTAAAGTACCCTAATGCTTCCTACTCTTCTTATCTTTGATGTTTTATGCTAATTGTGTGATCTAAGAACAAATTCAATATAATTTAACCAGTATAGTAGTTGGTCCTCCCTGCTTACTGATGTATGAATTTAGAGTTTGTTTTTAGATGTTCTTGTTTGGTTTTAGCTGAAAGAATTGGGATACTGGGAGATCTAGATTTGGTTCTGTCTCACTAGGGTCCTTTTCCAACAATTATGCCTTTCTAAGATCCCTTAAGTTGAATGTCGAAAGCATTGAAAGTTAAAATTCTTTCTCTGATCTTAGGCTTCACTTTGTGTCAAATCTTAAATGTTTTCTATTGTCTGAAGAGTTAGCCCCATTAGGGGAGTGATCATAGATGGTTAAGGCATGCCCTGTCCCTAGATTTGCTCCTAAGTGGTCACCTTGGAAGGTTTCCTTGTCATTCTCCTTCATTTCCTTATCACTTCATACCATTTCTATCATCTTAAGAGATCCTCTGTTTTAGATGACTAGCCCCTTTGAAAGTCTTGGATACTGAATTGCAAGTAAACCCTTTTATGACCCCATTTCCCAATGGACTTGAGTTTTCTTTGAATTATCTTCCCATTTTCCAAAATCCTCTTTGCCCATTTGTTTGTCTCACATTGAACCCTTCTTTCATGTTTCCCAACCAAACAAAAAAAACAACAACCTTGTGCCCTACAACTAGCCTAATACCTTAAATCGAACTTCAAATATATATATCTCTTTGCCTTTATAAAGAGATCCCTCTCTAGATCCAGGAGGGCTAGATCCTGAGATCCCAAAGTGGTTTGATGTTTTCTCATCATTTGATATTTCCAAATCTACCAAATCATGGGAACCACAACATAATGGTGACTCCACTGGGGAACTTTGAGTAAAACATTCCTTAAACATTTCTAAGAACTCAAAGAAGACCATAGTAGCCTTGGTTTGGTAGTAAATCACTGTGGTGGACAGTATATCTCCTTGAAAACATTCTAAACCTTCCACCTAGCGACTCCACAGTTCCTAAACGACCATAAGACTTCACTGATGATCAGTAGGCCTGATGATTATTTTTGTTTTCACAAGACTCCACTGGGAGACCAGTTGCATTACAACATCATCCATATTAGAAGAAACACATAGGATTAAGCTCCTTGGTTTGAAGATAGTTTGCCTCTTAAAGACTGTCATACCTGGCTAACTTTCTTCGTTGAAGACTGAACATACTGGCTTCAAGGACAATCCATACTAGAGCTTATCCTAATCCAGACCCACCTGAGATAGTTGACAACCCTGAGAGTATTCTTAGGAAGCCTTATACACATAGGGATCCAACTATTGTCAGACACATTAATAGAGCCAATTCAACACCTAAAAACTTTGTAGCTCTATCAAACACTCAAATTGACTTAGACTTACCAATTAATTTACCAAGAACTTAGTCACTCAGTGCTATAGAACAGACAGACTTTGAGCCTCCAATATCACCACCGCATAGTGGTCAAAACATTAGGGACAGAGAAACTTCTCCATCAACACCTCCTGATATTCATTTCATCCATAACTTGGGTCTCTCTCACCCTATATCTGCTCAACATTTTGTTGTTGGTCCTAGCATTTATGTCTTTCATATACCTGTTGCTCAAGCCCAAAATTTACCTTCACAAAACATTACCATGGCTGCATGGTATGCTCCCTTGGTGTTACCACAGCCTCTAGTGCCTTTACCCAATTATTATCAGTCTAAAATCCCACATTTCACTGCAAAAGAGTCTTACACAGCTCAACACCATGTAGACAGGATGGAAGATGCCTTTGACTATATGGAGATATACAATGAGACAGTCAAAATGAGAATATTTGCTCAGAGTTTAGGAGGAGAGGTGAAGAAGTGGTTTAAAGGCCTACCTCCTAATAGTATCCATGATCTTCCCTCTTGACATAAAACCTTCATAAGAAAATGGGAAGTCAAAAGCAACCCTCTCCAAATCTTAGCAGAATACAAGAATCTCAAGAGAAATCAGGGAGAGAGTGTCCATGACTATTCTACTAGATTTAATAGTGTCTACAATGCTCTTCCACCTCACATGAAACTTCCCCAAGGTATGGCCTTCGTGAAATACCCTGAAGGATTTGATGCTGACATGGCCTATCAGTTAAGGGAGAGAGATTATAACACATTAGAAGATATGCAGAAAGGAACAGTGAGTGTAGAAGCAAACCTGATTGAAAAAAGAGCTAGGATGAGGACTAAAAAGAAGGTGACATATAGGGATGAAAACAAAGCCTCTTCATCTGATTCAAAATATGATAGCCTAGCCAAAAACATAGAGAGGATAGAAAGAATGATGGAGAAAGTGGTTGTCCAAGTCAATAACCAGAACAGAAACCAAAATAAGAACCAGAACCAAAACTTCAGGAGAAACACCCCTCCCAATAGACAAAGAGACTCTGATCAACAAGTCATACCTCCATTCCAAGAGAATTTCCTGGATGAGGATGAAAGGATAATAGAAGAGTCAGAGGGAACTACCATAAACATGGTGGAGGTGGATAATCAGGATCACATCTTTTCTACAGAGGATAATCAGACCTCATAATCACATTGGGATAAGGAAGGGTTAGAGTCTGAAGATTATAGGTTGGGATTCGAAAATTCCATAGGTCTGAGAACAATATGATCTGAGAAGCAAAAAGAACATAGATACTCCCAAATCAAAATCCTCTGAAATCACCATCAAGAAAAGACCTGAGAAGACTCCTAAAGTGACTGCTGAAAGTAACAAATCAGCAGCTGAGAGTTCTGGAAAAAGCAAAGGAAAAGACATCCAAACTACTGATAAACCGAGTCAAGAAAATAGCAGCACTAGCATTGCAGCTAATGTTCCTGATAAAACAGCTTCAAACATTGTACACAGTGAGAATCAGCAGGTTGATTCTGCCACTAAAATAGTGGCTAGTAAAACATAATTGAACCTTTCAAAGGGTCAGTATCCTTTCAATTTGGAAAGTGAGATAGCCAAAATCAAAATTTCTATTCCTCTCACCGAGTTGGCCACTCAAGATGTATATAAGGGTCAAATTTTGAAAGCTTTAAACTTAGGAGAAAACAGTGACACAGTCAACTTAAATGATGATCAACCAGCTCTTTTGTTTGGTCCGAAAATAGAAGGAAAATTTCAGGAAGGACTAGTGCCTCCCTTCTATGTCAGTCTCAATATCCATGACAAAATCCTGCATAATGCCATGCATGATTCTGGGGCCTCACACAACCTTATGCCAAAAGTGATTATGGAGAAGTTAGGCCTAGAGATAACCAGACCTTATAAGTATTTATATTCATTTGACTCTAGCAGAGTGAAGTGCCTTAGCCTAATCAAAGATCTCTATGTGAATCTGACCCAAATCCCAGCCAAGTGCATGGTAATGGATGTTGTAGTGGCAGATGTACCTCCTAAGTATGGCATGTTATTGTCAAGGTCATGGGGTGCCAAGTTGCAAGGTACAATGCAGATGGACATGGCATATGCCACAGTCCCTGTCTTTAGCCAGCTTAGAAGACTATATAGAGAGGCACACATGAAGTTTATGGTTAGCAGCCCTGAGAAACCTGAAAATTCACCTCTCTACTCTGTCCATACAGATCTGGACTCTTTTATCCTTTGCAATGATGAACTTAGAAATGAGCCAGAGCTAGAAGACAGAGATTTAAACAACGAAATAGAGCCCATAGATTTTAACATAATGGCAACTCTAGATGTAGAGGAGAACGAGGAAGAAACCTTTGAATAGTGTACTAAATCAAAAAACCAGAGTGAACAAAACCAAGACTGCAAACAACAGATTACTCATCACTCTGATCTCCATGAAAGTCCTAAAGAACTAAAAATTACACAACACAGTGCAGGCCTCATAATACAACATAATGATGAAACTGATAACAAGTCTGCAGACAGTCCTTTATGGTGCATGAATTTCTATGGGTCTTGCACTAAAAAGAATGCAGGAGTTGGGGTATGGTTGTACAATGCTAAAAGAAACTATACTAAAAGCCATGCCTTCAAGCTAGAATTTAAATGCACAAACAACATTACAGAGTATGAGGCCCTAATCCTAGGATTGCATCTGTTAAAAAGGTTAGGAGATAGGAGAATAGTTGTCCAAGGAGATTCAGAACTGATCATCAAACAACTAAATGGAGAGTATACTGCAAAGAATCCTAGATTAAGGGCATACATAAATGGTGCTATGGATTTCCTGAAAACATTTGTAGAATATGAGCTTGTGTTTGTTCCTAGGAGTCAAAACATAATTGCAAATGGGTTAGCCTGCGTTGCTAGTTCATATCAGAGACTGCCTAGTGATAAAAATATAGTTATTCAAACAAAATACAGACCAGCAGTGCCAGATAATGAGAAACATTGGCAGGTCTTTGAGGGTGACAAACAGATAGAGGATTTCTTGCTTTGCAGGAATGAGTTTGAATTACCTGATTCAGAATCTAAATCTGATGAAAACTGTTCAGATAAAGAGCCTCTTGATGAAGAAAAACCATCCCCCACTGCAAAAATAAACATGCTAAACAAAGAATTTGAAAAACAAATTGGAGAATACATGAAAACAGATAAAGAAGACATAGAGGTGTTGCAGTCCAAAGACAAGAACATACCTAGAGGACTGACACCCCTTGAAGACCTTTTTGATTTTAATGATGTGGCAAAGAAGCCCACTATAGAACACGTTGAATCAGATGTTGAAGAATGCAACATAGGCAGTGAAGATAAGCCTAAAATGATTAAATTAGCTAAATCCCTGCCAGCACACATCAAGAAGAAATACATTGATTTATTTAAAGAGTTTGTTGATGTGTTTTCTTGGAGCTATGAGGACTTAAAAGCCTATGACACTGAGATCATCCAGCATAAGATCCCATTGAAAGAAAACCAAAAACCTTTTAGGCAAAAGCTGCGTAGAATTAACCCAGTACAATTTCCCCTGGTAGAAAGGGAGATTAAGAAAATGTATGAAGCCGGTATCATAGTGCCTGTCAGGTTTTCAGATTGGGTCTCCAACCTTGTGGCTATAAGGAAAAATATAGGAGAGATTAGACTGTGCATTGATTTTAGAAACCTTAACAGAGCCTGCTTAAAGGAAAATTACCCCTTACCCAAAATGGAACACATCCTACAAAGGGTAGTTGGCTCAAAGAGGATATCCCTGCTAGATGGCTTCTCAGGGTATAACCAGGTCTTAGTACTCCCAGAAGATCAACTAAAAACAGCTTTCACCACCCCATGGGGCACTTTCATGTATGTGAAAATGCCTTTTGGACTAATGAACACTGGTGCAACCTTCCAGAGAGCTATGGACATCTCATTTTCAGAGGAGATAGGGCACTTCATTGTAATTTATCTTGATGACATAACAATTTATTCTAAAACTGATGAACAACACCTTAAACATCTGAGAAAAGTATTTGAGAAATGCAGAAGGTTCGAGCTATCTTTAAATCCCAAGAAGACTGTATTTGGCCTTCAAGAAGGTAAACTTATTGGCCATATTATATCAGAAAAGGGGATTAAAATAGACCCAAAAAGAGTTGAGGGAATACTGTAGATTAGCCACCCAAGAAACATAAAAGAATTGCAGTCCTTTATTGGAAAGTATACTTCTTAAGGAGGTTTATTCCCAACTTAGCGGAACTCCTAAGAAATATGACTAACATGCTTAAGAAAGAAGTAGGAGTTAAGTGGACTCTAGAGGCCAAAAAGTATTTTGAATTAGTTAAACATGCACTCACCCGGGCACCAATCCTAATCAACCCTGATTTTTCCAAAGACTTACTCATTTTCTCTTTCGCATCAGAGCACACAGTGGTTGCTGTCTTGTTGCAGAAAAATCTAGAGGGGCAGGAGCAGCCAATTGCTTTCTTTATCAAAACACTAAGAGATGCTCCCTTGAAATGTAATATAATGGAAAAACAGGCTTATGCTTTGGTGAAGGCCTTAAAGGACTTCAGGGTGTATATTCTGCATTCTCACATCATTGCCTATGTGCCTAATATAGTGGTAAAAGACATTTTGTCCCAAGATCCAGATGGAAAGAGGGGCAAATGGATTGTTGTGATACTATAGAGTATTATTTGGAGATCAAACCCACAAAAATTATCAAGGGTCAAGGCTTAGCTCAATTAATGGCTGAATCTAACTTACAAGCCCTTGACATAAACATGGTAGATGTTTTGGATGAACATGAAGGATTACCTGCTCCTACTATTGAAGAACAATTTAAAAACTCACCTTGGTATGCTAACATCTTGTATGTGCTTACAAATCTTAATTATCCTCCTGACTTATCAAAGACAAAGGCCAGGTTTTTGAAGTTAAAAGCTAGAAACTATTGCATTTTAAATGAATTTTTATACTGGAAAAATGCAAATGGTTTGTTGCTTAAATGTTTACCTGAAGTGGAGGCAGAGAGAATCAAACATGAGTTCCATGAAGGTGAGTGTGGAGGCCATCTATACTTGAAAACCACTGCCAACAAGATCCTTAGAGCTGGCTTTTACTGGCCTACCCTTTTCCAAGATGTACATAAAATGATAGTTGCTTGCCATAAGTGCCAGATCTTTGAGGGCAAAAGAAAACTCCTTCCTTTACCATTACAACCCATCACTGTTGAAGCTCCCTTTCAATAGTGGGGCCTAGATTTCATAGGAGAAATCCATCCTGCTTCATCTGCCCAACACAAATGGATTCTCACAGCCACAGACTATTTCACAAAATGGATAGAGGCCATCTCTACTAGGAATGCCACAGATTTTGTCATCATAAAATTCCTGGAAGACCACATCCTATCTAGATTTGGCTGCCCTAGGAATATTATCACTGATAATGCTGCTGCTTTTGGTTCCAAAAAGATGATTGATTTTTGTCACAGGTATCAGATGGAACTTGGTCATTCTACTGCTTATTATCCTCGGGGTAATGGGCTAGCAGAATCATCAAATACGAGTTTGTTGACCATCATTAAGAAGTTGCTTGAAGAGAATAAAAAATCATGTCATAAAAAGTTAGTGCATGCTTTATGGGCAGACAGATTGACAACTAAGAAGTCCATTGGAATGTCTCCATATCAGCTTGTCTATGGGGCAGATGCAGTGTTCCCTACCATCCTAGGGGTACCAATGATAAAATTGGTCCAAGAAATACAGTCAGAAGAGGACAGCATAGTAAGGAGGATCAATCAAACAATACATCTCCAGAAAACAAGTGAAGAGATCTACAACAGAGCTCAGAAAGTGCAAGAGAACATTAAAAAATTGTTTGATAAAAGAAAAAAAGCTTGTGACTTCAAAATTGGAGACAAGGTTCTTAAGTGGGACTCTAGGAGAGAGGACAAGGGTAAGCATGGAAAATTTGATAGTTTGTGGTAGGGTCCTTACATCATCCAATCCACCATTGGTCCCAATGCCTTTTTTCTGCAAGAATTAGATGGTACAGATCTGTTTGGGGGTCCTGTCAATGGCAGGATGCTCAAACATTATTACTGCTGAGTTCTAGTTTAAAGTTTCCACCTCCATTGTAAATACCATTACTTTGTTCAGTTTTAAAGAAAAAGTAAAAATACAAAAAAAAAGAGAGAAAGAAAGGTTCAGACAAGCTCAAAACTTGGACCTCTGAAGTTCCAAAAGAATGGCTCAAACAAGCTCAAAACCTGAGCCAAAGAAAGGGAAAGGTTGGTTCTAATATGCTCAAAATCTAAACCAGCAAAGAAAGAAGAAGAATTAGCTCTAACAAACTCAAAACCAGAGCTGGAATGAAGAAGAAAGGTGACTCTAACAAGCTCAAAATCTGAACCAGCAAAGAAAGAAGAAGAATCAGCTCTAACAAACTCAAAACCAGAGCTAGAACGAAGAAGAAAGGTGACTCTAACAAGCTTAAAATCTGAGTCACAAGAAAAACAAGGATGCTCTAAAGTTTCAAATTTCAAGCCTTCACAATTTTGGTTTCGATTTACAGCAAAGTTTAGTTCATGTGCAGCTGCCTTTATGCCATGAACCCACAGCAAGCCAGACAGTCTAATCCTGGTTTGGCTGTTTTCAATTTCTGTTGTAGAATGTAGAGAAAGAAATATGCTAGACATTTTAATCCTAGCAGATATTAGTGTAGGTAGAGAAGCTATGAGGCCAACTGTCTAATCTGGTCTCATGGAGGAATAAGGGTAGAATTAGATTAGTGTTTTCTGCTTTCAATAAAAATGATGAAGAAGGTATGCAAGTCTGAATGCACCTTGAAGAAAAAATGTTAAGACTGTAGGATGGGTAGGTATATTGTTTGGGAGAATTTTACTGCTGATATGATGTTTTCATGATTTGTAGCAGCTGATCAAAGAAGAGAAAAATTGTCAAGGATTAGGCATCTAGCCTACTTCCAAAAGATTATTTTCTGAAGCTCTTGACACCTTCAAGAAGATGCCATCCCCATGTGGAGCCACTGTTAGCCACCAATAAATTTTGGCATAGCAAATAGGTGTCTAAAAAGGTTTCTGAGCCTTTAAGAGAGAAATTTTCTTTGAAAATCTATCATCCTTGAAGCCTCAATATTGTCTTTGTCCTCTAAAAAAATCTTCATTGCTGTTTCCATTTGATTAGTGTCACTGTTTGTGACAGAAAAATGCTCAGAAAAAGCCCCCATCTGTTCCCTTTTATCCCTTCAAAATCCCCCATTTTCACCCCTTTTTTGCCCTCACAAAATTCCCACAAAATCCCTTCATTAACCCTCCAAAGCATCAAATTCCCCTTTTAAGCCTTATAGCTCCCTTTATTTGGTTTAAATTCCCCTTTTTCCCCTTTACCGAAAGCCAAGAAATCCCTTGAAAAACACTCATTTTGGCTTAAAAAACCCCTTTTTTCCACTAAGGCTTTAAGCCCCTTTCGGCTTAGCCCTTAGCCCCTTTTCCGCATATAACCCGGGGCCAAAAACATGCGCTAGCCCTCAGGGGCTAATTGCAATTAGAGCTTTTTGTTACTGCGTTCCCTTTGTTTCCTTATATTTTTCCGATGCAATGAAACTTTGTTCCATAAGCCTCCGCTTCAATATTGACCGTCGATCTTTAGAGAACCAACGGCCAGATCTAAGTCGCGCTCCCTTATAGCCCATCGCGCAATCGCAATCAGAGCTTTCCTTTATCACCTTTTCCTTTGTTATTTCAAAATTTTCGATGCGATGAACTTTGTTTTGTCGACCTCCACTGCAATCTCCACCGTCAATCTTTACAGATCTGATGGTCAGTGATGATATCGCATCGCACCCATAACACCTTTACATTACCCCTCCGATTGCATATGGACCGTTGATTTTCCCCTTTAATCTGACGGCCCTCGCATGATCGCCAATCGCAAATTGATATGTGACACACCTTTGTCCCCTCCGATTTGTGATCCTCCAACTCAATCCTGACCGTTGAATCCACAAGAACCAACGGCCAGGATTCGATCTCGCTCCGCCTCTTGTGCCCTCCATCATTCCCCTCTGATCTAATCCTGACCATTGAGCTCTTTCATGATCTGACGGTCCGCGCTAAATCGCAAATCGCAAAACCAAAGGATGTCAGAGTCTTGGTCCATTGCTTTTCTCCGATGCAATTAAATCCTGGCCGTCCACTCCACCAGATCTGACGATCCAGATTTCATTGCACTCCACCTTCCCCTTCCTCCGTTCCACTGTTCCACCAATCCTCGATTAGATCTTCGTCGTCCATTTCATAGATCCAACGGTTAATCCGCCGTTGACCCTTCTCACTTTATCACCCGTGCATCTTTCCATATCGCGCTCTCGTCCTCACCGTCAGATCTCTCTGTATTTCATCCAATGGCCGAGAATGCTTATCGCGTAATTTTTGTGTCTGAGGTTTAATGTTTTAAAATTACGCAATAAAAGTGGTTTTGGGAGGACACGTGTCAGGCGACGAAGCATATCGCGTTTTTTTGACAAAATTTCAAAACCACTCCAAAGCCGTGCAAAACCAATAGTTTTCCTCTGAAAACCACCCCTCCCCAATATAGTCTTTCATTTGATCCTAATCATTGATCGCTTTGATCGGATGGCTCTGACTTAATCGCGTCTTCATCCATATTTCTTCCATCGGACCTTCCAAAGGACTTCATTAGAAGATCTCCACCGTCGTTCTCTTTTATGATCCGACGATCCACGCTCACTCTTCCTTCGCCCTCTCGGTCCCACCACCAAATGCCCCCGATCTCTTGCATTTTCGCTTTTTTCCTTTGTTTTGCTCAAGTCATAAGCTTTTAGGTTTAAAAAAAAAAATATTTTATTCTCGCTAATTCGTTTTTACACCCCGGTTCCATGGTGTTGCACCATGAAACCCTTCCTTGCCGCTTTTCCTCTGCAATCGCTCCTCCACCTCCGCCAAGCCTTTCTGAAGCAGTTTTTAGCCCCACGCAGGATTTCATAACAAGTTCATTGTATTGTTGCAGGTTTTAAAAGGGCGTGAATCCACTCTGATTCGCAGTCACAAACAATTTTCTTCAGAGCACAGGAAGATGTTTTTAGAGCCAGAGATCACAGAGGGAAGGTACCTGAGAAGGTTTAAACATATTTTTCAGTAAAAATCAAGTTATTAAACTCTATTTCAAACCCTCCGGTGCCATTGAAACCCATATATCCACAGACAAGACAGAAGAGAAGCGGCAAAGAGTATCAGTGTTTCACATCAGCAGAGTGTTCTTTCCCAAGAAAGGATAAGATCCCATAATGTTTTTTATTTTCCATCAAGTTCCTGAGAAGATCACTGCCCAGACAGAAGTCCTAAGATTGCCAGAGCATTAGTTACAGAGTATGGAAGGCACAAAAGTCATTTATCTGCCTTACTTTTCCCAGAGTACAAGGGAGTACAAACAGCCAGAAAGTACCTCAGAAACATACCTCTGAAGTTATTATCAGCCTGTCAAAGACCCCCAATTCATCCAAGGAGTACTGAAAGTCAATACGGGGCATTAAAACAGAATAGGCCTCAAGTATTCTTCTTCCTCCATTTTAATGTTTCATTTAAAGTTCTATATACCTCTATTGTCGTTCTTCCAACTGTAAGAAATCATCAGAAACACATTGTAAATGTTGGTTAATCGTGGATTGTAAGCTATTTCATTGAGATAGAGTTCTGTATGTATTAGTTGTAAAGTAGGCTGGGAGATGATTTCAGACTGATATCAAGCTTTGGACAATGATGTATGTGACTAGTGTTGCTCTTTAATATGACAAGCATGTTCATTGGATCCTGATCTAAATCAGTGGTGATGTGTTCTATCTTTGTGAATGTTTTCCCTTTGTTATGTAATCATATTTCACTTTCTCTGATAAGAATCAGTAATCTAGCTTTAGGATATAT